>CM059804.1:7344227-7671727 GCA_030435695.1 Brachymystax lenok tsinlingensis | reverse complement strand
CTTTGACATTTTTCCTATTTTGTTGCCTTATAACATGGAATTAAAATGGATTTTTGTATCATTTGATTTTACACAACATGCCTACCACTTTGAAGATGCAAAATAATTTTTATTGTGAAACAAACAAGAAATAAGTTTGAGCGTGCATAACTATTCACCCCCCCAAAGTCAATAATTTGTAGAGCCACCTTGGGGTCTCTATAAGCATGGCACATCTAGACACTGGGATTCTTGCCCATTCTTCAAGGCAAAACTGCTCCAGCTCCTTCAAGTTGGATGTGTTCCGCTGGTGTACAGCAATCTTTAAGTCATACCACAGATTCTTAATTTGATTGAGGTCTGGGCTTTGACTAGGCCATTCCAAGACATTTAAATGTTTCCCCGGAAACCACTCAAGTGTTGCTTTAGCAGTATGCTTAGGGTCATTGTCCTGCTGGAAGGTGAACCTCCGTCCCAGTCTCAAAACTTTGGAAGACTGAAACAGGTTTCCCTCAAGAATTTCCCTGTATTTAGCCCATCCATCATTCCTTCAATTCTGACCAGTTTCCCATTCCCTGCCGATGAAAAACATCCCTACAGCATGATGCTGCCACCACCATGTTCACTGTGGGGATGGTGTTCTCAAGGTGTTGAAAGGTGCTGGATTTGCTCCAGACATAGCGTTTTCCTTGATGGCCAAAAAGCTCAATTTTAGTCACATCTGACCAGAGTACCTTCTTCAATATGTTTGAGGAGTCTCCCACATGCTTTTTAGTGAACACCAAACGTGTTTGCATATTGTTTTCTTTAAGAAATTGCTTTTTTCTGGCCACTCTTCCGTAAAGCCCAGCTCTGTGGAGTGTACGGCTTAAAGTGGTCCTACGGACAGATACTCCAACCTACGCTGTGGAGCTTTTCAGCACCTTCAGGGATATCTTTGGTCTCTTTGTTGCCTCTCTGATTAATGCCGTCTTTGCCTGATCTGTGAGTTTTGGTGGGCGGCCCTCTCTTGGCAGGTTCATTGTGGTGCCATATTCTTTCCATTTTTTTATAATGTTCAAAGTTTCTGATATTTTTTTATAACCCAACCCTGATCTGTACTTCTCCACAACTTTGTCCCTGACCTGTTTGGAGAGCTCCTTGGTCTTGGTGGTGCCGCTTGCTTGGTGGTGCCCCCTGCTTAGTGGTGTTGCAGACTCTGACAGATCATGTGACACTTAGATTGCACACAGGTGGACTTTATTTAACGAATGATGTGACTTCTGAAGGTAGTTGGTTGCACCAGATCTTATTGAGGGGCTTCATAGCAAAGGGGGTGAATACATATGCACACACCACTTTTCCGTTTTGAAGTTTTTTGTTATATTTTTCATTTCACTTCACCAATTTGGACTATTTTGTGTATGTCCATTACATTCAATCCAAATAAAAATCTATTTAAATTACAGGTTGTAATGCAACAAAATAGGAAAAATGCCAAGGGGGATGAATACTTTTGCAAGGCACTGTATGTACCATGATTCCTCTCTCCCCTCCTTCTCTTCTTCCCTCCTCCCTCTTTCACTCCTTCCCTTCTCCCTCCTCCCCTCTTTATCTCATTCCCTACTCCCTTCCTTCCCTCCTCCCTCTTTCTCTCCCTCTTTCTCTCCTTCCCTCTTTCTCTCCTTCCATCCTCCCTCCTTCCCTCTCCCCTCTTTCTCCTTCCCTCCTCCCTCCCCCCTTCTTCCCTCCTCCCTCCCTCCCTCCCTCCCTCCCTCCCTCCTCCCTCTTTGTTTCCTTCCCTCACCCCTCCTTCCCTCCTCTCTCCTTCACTCCTCCCTCTTTCTCTCCTCCCCTCCTACCTCCTCACCTCCTCCCTCTTTCTCTCCTTCCCTCATCCCTCCTTCCCTCCTTCCTTCCTCCCTTCTCCCTCTTTCTCTCCATCTCTTTTCTCTTTCTTTTATCTGACTCATTACATCATTACATCATTACATCATTACATCATTACATCATTACATCATTACATCGGGTCGGCCTGGGGACTTTGTCGTTGTCTGGATGATTATTTAGATGCTGGGCCTCCCGTCTGTTACACTTAATTTCCTGCTGTCATTATGCATCCCTGTGGCGACGGTGTTCTCCTCCGGTGTTCTCTGGTGCTCAGAAGAAGAGATAGTAATACTGTGATAAGATACCACAGTGTGTGTATAGTAGCAGGAGTTAATGTCTGGTATGTTGGTTAAAGTCACACTATGACGGTGATATCATGTCTCGTATGTCTCTGGGCTGTGGCATTGAAATACTCTTCATCTGTTTTTGGAGATCATATTCGTCCAGCCGTGAGTTGTTTAAAGAGAAGTTTCAGTCATCTTTTTAAAAAACGAATAAATGGGGCCTCCCGAGTGGCGCAGAGGTCTAAGACACTGCATCGCAGTGCTAGAGGCTTCACTACAGACCCGAGTTTGATCCCAGGCTGGATCACAACCGGCAGAGACCGGGAGACCCATGAGGCAGCGCACAATTGGCCTAGCGTCGTCCGGGTTAGGGGAGGGTTTGGCCGGCGGGGATGTCCTTGTCCCATCGCGCTCTTGCAACTCCTTGTGGCGGGCCGGGCGCATTGCACGCTGACACGGCCGCCAGTTGTGCGGTGTTTCCTCCGATACATTGGTGCGGTCTGGCTTCCGGGTTACGCGAACAGTGTGTCAAGAAGCAGTGTGGCTTGGCAGGGTCGTGTTTCGGAGGACGCATGGTTCTCGTCCTTCGAACTCTCCAGAGTCCGTACGGGAGTTGCAGCGATGGAACAAGACTGTAACTACCAATTGGATACCACGAAATTGGGGAGAAAAAAAATTGACAAAAAAATGTGTTCTTCAAAATGTCATTACTGTAACATGGACCATTAAATAGCAAAATGGGATGAATTGAAGATTACAACAATCTGTCTCGAAGGACCATTTAAATGAGCAATAAACCACTGCAGAAAAGCAGACAGGCTGTGGATCTGTAGGTGTGCATCTCACGTGTAGCTACGCTCTGCCAAGTCCAATGACATGTAACAACAAAACAAGCTTAATTTAGACACTACATTCTGGATGAGCATTGACACAGCATTAGCCATGATTAGGTATGCCAAACAACTGACACAGGCTGTGACTGTAGGACTGTACATGGTTGTGACGTCACACTGATAGGGCTCCATGTACACGGAGGCTTGTTACACAATCACTGCTCCTCACCAGAGAGAAACCGTTCACAGCTCAATATACACACATGGATGGACCATTTCCCTGTGGATAACATAGAATAGAATCCATACACACACACACACACACACACCATTAAGCCGGATAACATCCCTTTATCAAGTGCTATTCCTTATGTTCTCCTATATTCTCAAATCAAATCAAATCAAATTGTATTGGTCACATTGTCACGATTTCCACCAATGGTGGCTCCTCTGCCGGTTCGGGCGGTTTTCGGCGGTCGTCGTCACCGGCCTACTAGCTGCCACCGATCATCTATTTTCTTTCTGTTTTTTTTCCTGATTGATTGCACCTGTTTTCGTTCTTGTTAGTAGGGCTATTTAAGCCGGTTTAGCCCGCCTTCTTTCGTGCGGGATTGTTTTTCTCTGTTTTGTGAGCGCTTGTGTTTGTCCCATGATTTTGGGCTACTGCTGTATTCCGTTTTGTTTTCGCCTGTGTGTTGGGCATTGGACATTGTATTTGCTTGGAAACATTAAAGACGGTTATACCGTTACTCTGCTCTCTGCGCCTGACTCCACACACACCGCTCTTAGCGCCGTTACACACATACGCATATTTAGCAGATGTTAGTGTGGACGTAGCGAAATGCTTGTGTTTCTAGCTCCGACAGTGCAGTAATATCTAACAATTCACAACAATACACACAAATCTAAAAGTAAAATAATTAAGAAATATATAAATACTAGGACGAGTAATGTCGGAGTGGCATTGACTAAAATATAGTAGAATAGATTACAGTATATACATATGAGTGTAAAGCGTCTGTGTGTAGCTGGTGTAGAGGAGTCAGGCGCAGGACAGCAGATATGAGTAATAATAGCAAATTTAGTCAAATATAAACACAATACATGACAAAAAATGCCAAGCCCACAAATAACGGACCGCAATACAATAACAAACACTCACAAACAAACATGGGGGAACAGAGGGTTAAATAATGAACAAGTAATTGTGGGATTGAAACCAGGTGTGTAAAACAAGGTAAAACCAATGGAAAATTAAAAGTGGATGGCAATGGCTAGAAAACCGGTGACGTCGACCGCCGGCCGAACAAGGAGAGGGACCGACTTCGGTGGAAGTCGTGACAATGAGATGAGTAAAGCAGTATGTAAACATTATTAAAGTGACTAGTGTTCCATTATTAAAGTGACCACTGATTCCATGTCTATGTACTGAATATGAGGCAGCAGCCTCTAAGGTGCAGAGTTGCGTAACCAGGTAGTAGCCGGCTATTTAACAGTCTGATGGCCTTGAGATAGAAGCTGTTTTTCAGTCTCTGTTTTTCAGTACTGACCTCGCCTTCTGGATGGTAACGGTGTGAACAGGCCGTGGCTCGGGTGGTTATTGTCCTTGATGATTTTTTTGGCCTTCCTATGACATTGGATGCTGTAGGTGTCCTGGAGGGCAGACCGCACCCCCCTCTGGAGAGCCTTGCGGTTGTGGGCGGTACAGTTGCCGTACCAGGCGGTGATACAGCCCGACAGGATGCTCTCAATTGTATATCTGTAAAAGTTTGTGAGGGTTTTAGGTGTTTAAGCCGAATTTCTTCAGCCTCCTGAGGTTGAAGAGGCGCTGTTGCACTTTCTTCACCTCGCTGTCTGTGTGGGTGAACCATTTCAGATCGTCAGTGATGTGTACGCTGAGGAACTTTAAGCTTTCCACCTTCTCTGAGTGCATCCTTCCATCTTTTCCTCCTCTCCGCAGCGCGGCTGTGTTCTGTTTCAAGCATCGGTGTCGAGTAGGTAGGCCTATGAATGAGCTCTCTCTGGTTGTGGATATCAGGAAGAGAAGTGAATAGAAGAGCTCTCCACCAGAGGTTCCTTGATTGGCATGGTTATCAATAGTTGGAGGTTGGAGGTTTTTGAAGTAGTACTACTGATTTCTATTGAATGGAGAAAGCAGCCCTCCTTTAGATCCAGATCCATCAACTCAGCTGGGAACAGGGGTGCTTCATGGTAACAACCCTTGAGAGTGCTGTGTGTGTGAGTGTGTGTGTGTGTGTGTGTGTGTGTGTGTGTGTGTGTGTGTGTGTGTGTGTGTGTGTGTGTGTGTGCGCGTGCGTATGGGTGACACTACGTCACATATCAGATGAGCTCATCTGTGACGGAGAAGCAGCAGGGAAAAGTGGAAACAGAAAGTAGAGCCATTGCTCCACACACCCACATGGACTCCATATCCCCGTCCAGCTCTTACATGTGTTACGTGGATGTAGTTCTGTCTTTGAGCTGTTCTTCTCTATTATGTTATGTTTCATGTTCTGTGTGGAGCCCAGGAAGAGTAGCTGCTGCTTTTGAAACAACTAATGGAGATCCTAATAAAATACCAAATACATGACAAACACACACATGCTCGCAGAAGCACATCACAGGTGGATGGTGGCACCCTAATTGGGGAGGACGGGCCATAGTTATCACTGGAATGGAATTAATGGAATCAAACACATGTTTTTCATCTGTTTGATTTAACTCCATTCCAGCCATTATTATGAGCCATCCTCCCCTCACCAGCCATCTGTGAAGCACACACACACACACACCGCTCACACACACACACGCTCGCACACACATACTTAGACTCCGTATCCTCACCCTTGAACACACACTTAGAGCAAGGTCACATGGAAAGCACACACACGTGTCAATTTTATACTACAGCCAATCAGAGCTTAGAGAACAAAGAGTGCTTTTACAAGCAGAGACCTTGAACACACACACACACACACAAACCATATCCCCTTCCATGGCAGATAAAATGAACAACACACACACACACACACACACACACACACCATAATGACCTCACATGCAAAAGACACACATTATGCTACGGCCAATCAGAACAATGAGTGCTTTAACAAGCAGAGACCTTTAACAGCCAATCACAGGCTCCTACCTCTTCCTTCTGAATGTAATATTTATCAATGAGGAGGTTGATTCTGAGAAACTGAGAAATCAGCGTTACCATGGTCACCACTGTGAGGCAAGGTCTATGGCTCTGACACGCCTTCCGTCTCACACCTTGTCATCTCCGTGACGACGGGTCAACGACACTGACCTTATAGACCCCGCGTCACTGACCTTCAAGGCCACCCCACTGGTCAATGTTCATTCACCTATATGCCGACTGTGATCCGCCCAATTCTCCCTGAAGAGTAGGCCACATTTCTGTATTCTTCTCTCTGCGCATTGTGTCTTCTCTACCTATTATGGTACCTCAGCCTTTCTCAAGGTGTTTCTCAAAATGCATACTACCGTGCTCCGAGCATGTAAATTGGAGCATGGGAGGGTCAGAGTACGAATCCAAATCCAAGTGTGCGAAATGGCACACGGATGGAACTTCTCGAATGCCTACTCCGCTGGTACATATTTTGAAGCATGCATCGATGGAAGCTTCAACGGAAAGTATGCAAAGAAATATGACGCAATCACGTTAAAACAATTACGAAACAAAGACCATAACAAGTAGAAAAGGCTAACTAGCTACCTTGCTTAACATTAGTTTTAGGTCATCTTTGCCTTTGTAACTAGCTGGCTAGCTAGATTACAGCAATTCACATATTTATAGCCGATAATTATGAAGTAAAACGTTTGCTTTGTGCATATCTTTTTTCGTCTGGCTGGAAGAAGGTTCAGTGAATGGGGAGACGCAGCTGAAATAATCACACTGATCCCTGGCTGACAGAATCACACTGATCCCTGGCTGACAGAATCACACTGAGCCCTGGCTGACAGAATCACACTGAGCCCTGGCTGACAGATGGAGACAGAGGGAGAGGGGGGAGATGGAGACAGAGGGAGAGGGGGAGATGGAGACAGAGGGGGAGAGATGGAGACAGAGGGAGAGAGGGGAGATGGAGACAGATGGAGAGGGGGAGATGGAGACAGAGGGAGAGAGGGGAGATGGAGGGAGAGGGGAGATGGAGACAGAGGGAGAGGGGGAGATGGAGACAGAAGGAGAGGAGGGGAGATGGAGACAGAGGGAGAGGAGGGGAGATGGAGACAGAAGGAGAGGGGGGAGATGGAGACAGGGGGAGATGGAGACAGAGGGAGAGAGGGGAGATGGAGACAGAAGGAGAGGGGGAGATGAAGGGAGAGGGGGAGATGGAGACAGAGGGAGAGGGAGATGGAGACAGAAGGAGAGGAGGGAGATGGAGACAGAGGAGAGGGGGAGATGGAGACAGATGGAGAGGAGGGGAGATGGAGATAGAGGGAGAGGGGGGAGATGGAGACAGATGGAGAGGATGGGAGATGGAGACAGAGGGAGTGGGGGAGATGGAGACAGAGGGAGATGAGGAGAGATGGAGACAGAGGGAGAGGGGGAGATGGAGACAGAAGGAGAGGAGGGGAGATGGAGATGGAGAGGATGGAAGATGGAGACAGAGGGAAATGGGGAGATGGAGACAGAAGGAGAGGGGGGATGGAGACAGAAGGAGAGGGGGAGATGGAGGGAGAGGGGAGATGGAGAGGATGGAAGATGGAGACAGAGGGAGAGGGGGAGATGGAGACAGAAGGAGAGGGGGGATGGAGACAGAAGGAGAGGGGGAGATGGAGGGAGAGGGGGAGATGGAGACAGAGGGAGAGGGGGAGATGGAGACAGAAGGAGAGGAGGGGAGATGGAGACAGAGGGAGAGGAGGGGAGATGGAGACAGATGGAGAGGATGGAAGATGGAGACAGAGGGAGAGGGGGAGATGGAGACAGAAGGAGAGGAGGGGAGATGGAGACAGAGGGGAGATGGAGACAGATGGAGAGGATGGGAGATGGAGACAGAGGGAGAGGGTGAGATGGAGACAGAGGGAGATGAGGAGAGATGGAGACAGAGGGAGAGGGGGAGATGGAGACAGAAGGAGAGGAGGGGAGATGGTGACAGAGGGAGAGGAGGGGAGATGGAGACAGGTGGAGAGGATGGGAGATGGAGACAGAGGGAGAGATGGAGACAGAAGGAGAGGAGGGGAGATGGAGAAAGAGGGGAGATGGAGAGAGAGGGGAGATGGAGACAGAAGGAGAGGGGGAGATGGAGGGAGAGGGAAAGGTAGAGAAGGAGACAGAGGGAGATGAGGGGAGATGGAGAGAGGGGAGATGGAGAGAGAGGGGAGATGGAGAGAGAGGGGAGATGGAGACAGAGGGAGAGGGGAGATGGAGACAGAGGGAGAGGGGGAGATGGAGACAGAAGGAGAGGAGGGGAGATGGTGACAGAAGGAGAGGAGGGGAGATGGAGACAGAGGGAGATGAGGAGAGATGGAGACAGAGGGAGAGGGGAAGATGGAGACAGATGGAGAGGAGGGAGATGGAGACAGAGGGTGAGGGAGATGGAAACAGAAGGAGAGGAGGGAGATGGAGACAGAGAGAGGGGAGATGGAGACAGGGGGTATTGATGGAAAGCGATGTTGGGGGAAAAACATAAGACATTATAAATTCTATGTACACAAATGTTGTGTGCACAATGCCCACAAAATGAGGTGGAAACTGAGATGCACATATGTTTCCCATGCCAATAAAGCCCCTTAAATTGAATTGAATAGAGAGAGAGAGAGAGAGAGAGAGAGAGAGAGAGAGAGAGAGAGAGAGAGAGAGAGAGAGAGAGAGAGAGAAATAAATATAAAGAAATATAAATAAATAGAAGCTGAGAGAAAAGGAAACAATGAAGTATATTGATCTAATCTTGCGATACTAGTCAGTCAATCAATGTAATGTTCTGTACTGTCTTGTCCACTCTAATGATGCTCTACTGTTTATCAGGCTCTAGTGTTCAGTCTGCAAAACAGAGACTACATCATAACAGACTGGAAGTCAATACCACCTCTCTGTCTGTGAGACAATCAATGGCAGCATCCCAAATTGCACCCTATTCCCTATGGGCCCTGGTCAAAAATGCTGCACTATATGGGGAATAGGTTGCCATTTGGGATACAAACAACGTATTGTTAATGGCCAGGCTGGGCAGGCTGGCTGGGAGATTTAAATGCATCAGAAGATTACATTATTCCAGAGACCCCTCTGTAATTCCCATGGACAGGGTAGAATATAATGGGCTGCATTTATGTATTGTGAAGCCCACACATTGTTTTATATCAAAGGAGGTGCAATACACTGCGGAGCAGACATTACACTGTGACTGATACCTGAAGCCATTTTGAGCTGTTCAAATCAAATCAAATGTTATTAGTCGCATGCCCCTGAATACAACAGGTGTGGACCTTACAGTGAAATGCTTACTTACGAACCCCTAACCAACAATGCAGGTTAAAAACAATACAGATAAGAGTGTAACCCCCTCACCAGGCTCGAGTTTGACTCTCACGATATTAGCTTAGGTAGAGTATTTCAACAGCATGGGATGCTAGGTGAGAAGGACATCTCCAATAAGAATTCCTATTGCAAACTATCTAGGGTTATGACAATAGGGTCTAAACTTCAGTTGAAATGATTATAGATTTCTGTTATTGTTTCAGGATCTATCCCCATGCATTCAATTAAATTAAAAACATTCAATGACTCCACCAAGACAAAATAAATACAGTTCAAATGTGTATTATTACAATTTTTATATCACAACATTAACAGAAATGAAAATAATAAAAACCCAATGAGTGTGCACAACCCATGTCCAAATGATTTAAAGCTTGCTTGTTTTACCCGTTGGCGCGCGTTGGAGCTGAAACAAAATAGTGTCGACACAGAAAGTCCAGAAGCACCTCACGTTGTGGTTACTCACGAATGTAGATAATTCTCCAACAAAGCCTGACAATTCCTTGCAGGTTTTCCTCACATGGTCCACAGCAGCCGACGCTCCATGGGAACATGAACTCGTTTTCCTCACATGGTCCACAGCAGCCGACGCTCCATGGGAACATGAACTCGATGAGCCCTCCGAAGAAATGCTCTCCTGGCGTCTCACGATGCTAGGCTAACTTCAAGGCTGTCAACCTCCATCATGACACGGTAGCTTCAGTCTTCACAGAGTCCCCTCTCAACAAAAATATACAATAACTCTCCTATAAAATAAAATAGGTATTTCCCTTCATATTTTAATAGGTAGCTATGGCTATACTTTTTGTGTCTCTAAATTATTCCTCTTCACCAACGATCATAATCTCAGCACCGTCTCCCAACGGTCTTAACGTCTTTTTCCCGCTCTCTTTTTTCTACCGTTAACCAGGTCAACTCTCCCATTGGCCACAACTTAACAAGTGACCTTATTGGTCAAACATTAATTTGAAAGTAAACCAACTTATTCACTTATACTTTAACTAAATATTTCTTCAACATAAAAGGATTAACAATATTACAATTAATAATCAATTTAAATCGGCTGTTAAAATGTAATACTAATTAATTATACAAATAACTCAATACTTGGTTTTAACCAGGGTATTACAAGAGAATAAGAGATAAAAGTAACAAGTAATTAAAGAGCAGCAGTGAAATAACAATAGCGAGACTATACACAGGGAGTACCCGATACAGAGTCAATGCGCGGGGACACCGGTTATTTGAGGTAGCATGGACATGTAGGTAGAGTTATTAACGTGACTATGCATAGATGACAACAGAGAGTAGCAGCGGTGTAAAAGAGGGGGTGAAGGTGGGGGGGGACAATGCAAATAGTCTGGGTAGCCATTTGACTAGGTGTTCAGGAGTCTTATGGCTTGGGGGTAGAAGCTGTTTAGAAGACTCTTGGACCTAGACTTGGCGCTCCGGTACTGCTTGCCATGCGGTAGCAGAGAGAACAGTCTATGACAGGAGCTTGGCCCCAGTGATGTACAGGATGCTCTCGATGGTGCAGTTGTACAACCTTTTGAGGAGTTGATGACCCAGGCCAAATCTTTTCAGTCTCCTGAGAGGGATTCCTGAATATTTGTCGTGCCCTCTTCACGACTGTCTTGGTAGTTTTTGGTGATGTGGACATCAAGGAACTTGAAGCTCTCAACCTGCTCCACTACAGCCCCATTGATGAGAATGGTGGCGTGCTCGGTCCTCATTTTCCTGTTGTCTACAATCATCTCTTTTGTCTTGATCACGTTGAGGGAGAGGTTGTTGTCCTGGCACCACACGGCCAGGTCTCTGACCTCCTCCCTTTAGGCTGTCTCGTCGTTGTCGGTGTTCAGGCCTACCACTGTTGTGTCATCGGCAAATTTAATGATGGTGTTGGAGTCGTGTCTAGCCGTGCAGTCATGAGTGAACAGGGAGTACAGGAGGGGACTGAGCACGCACCCCTGAGGGGCCCTTGTGTTGAGGATCAGCGTGGCAGACGTGTTGTTACCTACCCTTACCACCTAGGGGCGGCCCGTCAGGAAGTGCAGGATCCAGTTGCAGAGGGAGGTCCTTATCTTATAGATGAGATTTGAGGGCACCATGGTGTTGAACGCTGAGCTGTAGTCAGAATGGGTCTGGGACGATGGTGTTGATGTGAGCCATGACGAGCCTTTCAAAGCACTTTATGGCTACAGACGTGAGTGTTACGGGTCAGTAGTCATTTAGGCAGGTTACCTTAGTGTTCTTGGGCACAGGGACTATGGTGGTCTGCTTCAAACATGTTGGTATTACAGACTCTAGAGGCGAAAGAAACGCACACCTATTTAGGCGAGGTGCTGGCTAGCGGAGTGGAACACTTTAAAAAATTAAGGAGATGCACACTCTAGGAGCTCAGATGCAAAAATATTTATGTCCAACGTTTCGACAGACAAGCTGTCTTCATCAGGGTATAATGACAAACACTGCAGGATGACTCGTTTATACTGTAATACCAACATGTTTGAAGCAGACCACCATAGTCCCTGTGCCCAAGAACACTAAGGTAACCTGCCTAAACGACTACCGACCCATAACACTCACGTCTATAGCCATAAATCTTCCAAAAAGTGGGCCGCAACTGGGTAAGTCGAGTTTTTGCACCTAATGAATGGTGCTACGATGCTCAGAGATTCGTACTTTTAATTTGCTCATTCTTTTACCCACATAATTTTTACCACAAGGACAAGTTATGAGATAAATAACTGCCTTAGTGGAGCACATGATAACACCTTTGATTGGGATCTGTTTCCCTGTTTGGGGGTGTTTGAAGGATCTACATTTATAAGTGCCATTGCATTAAACACAGCCATTACACTTGTAGTTTCCATCCAGTAGGGGCGCAAATACACGTTGTGTAGCGATATCTTGGGGTGGTAAATCAGAGTTTACCAATTGATCTCTGAGGTTTCTCAGACAGGGAGAGGTTGAAAATGTCAGTGAAGACACTTGCCAGTTGGTCAGTCCATGCTCACAGTACACGTCCTGGTAATCCGTCTGGCCCTGCGGCCTTGTGAATGTTGACATGTTTAAAGGTCTTACTCACATCGGCTGCGGAGAGCGTGATCACACTCTTCAGGAACAGCTGGTGCTCTTATGCATGTTTCAGTGTTATTTGCCTTGAAGCAAGCATAGAAGTAATTTAGCTTGTCTGGTAGGCTCGTGTCACTGGGCAGCTCTCGGCCGTGCTTCCCTTTGTAGTCTGTAATGTTTTGCAAGCCCTGGCACATCCGACGAGCATCGGAGCCAGTGTAGTACGATTTGATCTTAGTCCTGTATTGACGCTTTGCCTGTTTGATGGTTCATTGGAGGGCATAGCGGGATTTCTTATAAGCTTCTAGGTTAGAGTCCCACTCCTTGAAAGCGGCAGCTCTAGCCTTTAGCTCAGTGCGGATGCTGCCTGTAATCCATGGTTTTTGGTTGGGGTATGTACAGTACGAACGGTCACTGTGGGGACGACGTCATTGATGCACTTATTGATGAAGCCAGTGACTGATGTGGTGTACTCCTCAATGTCATCGGAAGAATCCCGGAACATATTCCAGTCTGTGCTGCACAACTGTCCTGTAGTTTAGCATCTGCTTCATCTGACCACTTTTTATTGATCTAGTCACTGGTGCTTCCTGCTTTAATTTTTGCTTGTAAGCAGGAATCAGGAGGATAGAATTATGGTCAGATCTGCCAAATGGAGGGTGAGGGAGAGCTTTGTATGCATCTCTGTGTGTGGAGTAAAGGTGGTCCAGAGTTTTTTCCCCTCTGGTTGCACTTTTAACATGCTGATAGAAATTTGGTCAAATGGATTTAAGTTTCCCTGCATTACAATCCCTGGCTACTAGGAACACCTCCTCTGGGTGAGCGTTTTCTTGTTTGCTTATGGCGAAATACAGCTCATTCAATGCTGTCTTAGTGCCAGCCTCTGACTGTGGTGGTATGTAAAACAGCTACAAAGAATACAGATGAAAACTCTCTCGGTAGGTTGTGTGGTCTGCAGCTTATCATGAGAAACTCTACCTCAGGCGAGCAATAGCTTGAGACTTCCTTAGATATCGTACACCGCCGCCCCTACATCATATAACCAGCCAGCTGTATGTTGATACTGTCGTTGTTCAGCCACGAATCCGTGAAGCATAAGATGTTACAGTTTTTAATATCCCGTTGGTAGTTTAATCTTCCGCGTAACTCGTTGATTTTATTGTCCAAAGATTGCACGTTTGCTAGCAGAAAATGGAGGGAAGTGGGGGTTAATTCGATCGCCTACGAATTCTCAGAAAGCAGCCTGACCTTCGACCCCTTCTTTTTCTGCATCCTCTTCACGCAGATCACGGGGATCGGGGCCTGTTCCCGAGGAAGCCGTATATCCTTCGTGTCAGGCTCGTCAGAGTCGTGAAAGGAAAAAGAGGATTCTGCTAGTGAGTAATCACTAGGTGAGTAAATCACTAGGTGCTAGGTGAGTAATCACAGTCCTGATGTCCAGAAGTTATTTCCGGTCATAAGAGACGGTAGCGGCAACATTATGTACAAAACAAGTAAAAGAACAAGTTACAAACAATGCAAATAAACAAACAAAAAAAAAACACAATCGGCTGGGGGCACTTAAAAACATCTGCCATCTTCTCTGGCGCCATCTTGTTGTTGAAGTTACTTTGTCTTTACGTTTTTTTTTTTCCCCCCCTTTGTTTACAGAGAAAACAGAGCAGTTCAGCAGCAACATGTATTCTTAAATGTTATCCATTTAAATCTATTCAAACATGAAGCAGAGCACAGAAGTTTGAACGTCTCACCATTGACTGCCCCTTCATCTGTTTCTACTGCATGCAGCTGTCCATGGTGCTGAAATACCAAACACAGGTGTAGCACAGCACTCCCTGTCAGCCCTGTCAAACACACAAGCTATATTTACCATATCATCAGTGTCAACCAGCAGAGGGACATTGAAAGACATGCTCGGGGCCTTGACAACAACTCACCAGCTCAACACAAGTGACTTGTTGACTTGTTGCTCATGTTGTAGTGCCGTGAAAGTGCAGTTAGGCGTCCTTCGGACTGATCAGTCCTAGCCTCCACCATGTTCTACCATCCATCCTATTCCACATGGCTGAAGCAGCAGTGTGGTAATATGCCACGGCTCAAGGGTACCAGTGAAATGAGCAGTCTGTCCAACGTTAGGACTGTGCTACTGTGGTGCTATCACCAGTATTTCCACTGTGACTGTTTTGCTAGTGCTATCAACAGTACACCTGCTGCCACTGTGAGGCTAAACGCTACCAACAGAGGCAATCATTTAGGAGATTAGGGAGATAAAACAAGAAACACAAAGTCAGTGGAGGTAAATATTCCTCCGCAGTCCACACTGGTTGCTGGTAGTTATAACAGAAACCAGATAATCTGGATGACATGGCTTGTCCTAAACACAACCCAGGCTAGCACACAGTGTCTAGTTGTGGGTCAGGGAGCAGGCTTGTCTCTCTCTCTCTCTCTCTCTCTCTCAAAAACAAGCGCAATGTTTTCCCTAAGCCCTCTATTTAAAAGCCCCTTAAAAATAGCCCATTCCCATCACAAATCTGACTCTGTGAGATGCTACGTTTTGATAATCTACCCCCATAAAACGATACAAAAAAACTGTCCGATTACGGTTTTAAAGCACACTCCACTATTTCAGACACATCCCAAAAAATAAAGGAAGCAAAAGCAAATTCTCCTGTTTTAACCCTCCTGTTTTAACCCTCCTGTTTTAACCCTCCTGTTATAACCCTCCTGTTTTAACCCTCCTGTTTTAACCCTCCTGTTTTAACCCTCCTGTTTTAACACGCTTGTGAATCACTGGGTTTCTTTCTTCAAGGTGTAAAAGCAAGGTGCCTGTCTGTCTCTCTCCTATCCTTCTCCACAGAGTGTTGGCTGGTGCTGTACATCAGTGCTACTGTTGATGTAGGAGAGAGATAAAGGACCTGCGTAACAGCTAATAATGTGAATCTAATTGAGTAATGTTAATTAGGCTATAATGATTCAAATCTGTTCTCTTCACCTGGGACATGAATGTGAAATGGAATGGTTTTCCTGCTATCTCAATGGATTATTCTCCAACTCATTTTACCATCCCACGCCTCTCACACACACACACACACACACACACACACACACACACACACACACACACACACACACACACACACACACACACACACACACACACACACACACACACACAGCATAGGGCCTCCCACAGAGCGCTCAGGCCATTAGCATCTGAAGCATCACTGCAGCAACCTCGCTTGAAACCCTTTCGGTTGTTGAACAGAGAGTGGTTTTGGGATTAAAGCACAGCAAATTCTGCAGTGTGGAACATTTAAAAAAAAAATATATACAAAAACAAATTAGTTAGTCAACAATAAATACTTGAAATCCCCCAAGGGAATCGAGAAATCTGTGGTGATGTCACTCAATAGACATCTCAACAACAGATGCTGCTGTGTTTAACTATGACACGCTTACAGACCAGTATCCATGTAAATAACATGAACAGTAGTCACCGGACTGGACAGAAGTCACCGGACTGGACAGAAGTCACCGGACTGGACAGAAGTCACCGGACTGGACAGAAGTCACCGGACTGGACAGAAGTCACTGGACAGGACAGACACTTACTGCAATATGAAAGCTTCTCAATGCTATTGACATTATGGATTTACTACAATGCTCTGACATTACTAATACAATGTCCTTTCTCTTCCAGTCAAATCATTACCACATCAATAGACAGTAGCTAGTACAGTTTGTTAACCAAAGTCCAATGATACTGCTCCTCCCCCATCCCATCCAGTGATCCCTCTCCCCTCTCTCCTTTCCTCCCCCTCCCAATCCAGTGACCCCTCTCTTCTGTCCTCCCCCACCCCATCCAGTGATCCCTCTCCCCTCTCTTCTTTCCTCTCCTCCCCCACCCCATCCAGTGATTCCTCTCCCCTCTCTCCTTTCCTCCCCCTCCCAATCCAGTGACCCCTCTCTTCTGTCCTCCCCCACCCCATCCAGTGATCCCTCTCCCTCTCTTCTCTCCTCCCTCCCCACCCCTATCCAGTGAATCCTCCCCCTCTCTCCTCTCCTCCCTCCCCGCCCCATCCAGTGATTCCTCTCCCTCTCTTCTCTCCTCTCCCCTCTCTTCTCTCCTCTCTTCCCCCGCCCCTATTCAGTGATTCCTCTCCTCTCCCCTCTCTTCTCTCCTCTCCCCTCTCTTCTCTTCTCTCCTCTCCCCTCTCTTCTCTCCTCTCCCCTCTCTTCTCTCCTCTCTTCCCCGGCCCCTATTCAGTGATTCCTCTCCCCTCTCTTCTCTCCTCTCCCCTCTCTTCTCTCCTCTCTTCCCCCGCCCCTATTCAGTGATTCCTCTCCCCTCTCTTCTCTCCTCTCCCCTCTCTTCTCTCCTCTCCTCTCTTCAGTGACCGGGATAGGCAAAAGTTACAAAATACAATTACAGAATACCATAAAGATCAATGAACATCCCAAATGGAACTGCAAAGCACACTGGGTAGTATTATTGGCCTGTTTTAGGGTCATGTCTAGATGGGATACGGCTTACCCTAATTCTCCTAACCTCCTAGGTTAATTCTTCTTAACCTGCTGCATACGTTCTCCTAAACCTGCTCAGTAAAGTCACTATTGACAAAAGCTGTATCCCTTCTAGATACATTAGAATAATACTCAGCATGCTTTGCAGTTGTCCATTTTTACATATCCATTTACATTTAGTTAATATAGCAAGTGCTCTTATCACATCAAAGTGCCATCAGACGTCTGATACCAATGTAGGGTGAAAGGGGGGACACAAAATAGTGGACCACTATAAAGAAAAGGTATAGAAAAATATATTGTATTTTGAAAGAACAAATTACGGCTCTCATAAGTGTTTTGTTACAAAATACATTGGAGTGTAGTTCAGCCCAGTGTAATACAAATAAAAAAAATACTCAGAAGAAATACATATTTCAAATACATGTAACAGAAATACTGCCCCTTCTCTGGTCAGTCGAAGCCTTAGATCACAGAACAACAACAACCCCACCCTAACAGGGCTGCTTCCTCTCCACCTATAGGCCTCTTCAGATGGCTCTATTGTTACGTCTATGACAAGAGAGCAGACTGTCCTAAGAGGTGAGCTCTCAACCCCATACCCACCGGTCTTACCTAGACCTCTACTTCCTGTCTCTGTGGGAACTCAGGTGCCTCAGCCACTGCCTGCCCAGAGAGAGATGTCCAGCAGGGGTAAGAACCAGCTTAAACACCCTGCTTCTCTTGCTGTCTCTCCTGCATCCGACCAGCCACTGAGAAATGTGAAATGGATAACCTGGAGGATTGCCTGGGACGCCTGCCAAAACTGCCAGTAAAACCCCCATCAACCTTTGCTTCCTGCTGCTGCTGTTCGCTCATAGCATGATGTCATCAACCCTCCACAGTGCCAAGCCAGGAAATGTAACTGTAACGTTACAGCACAGGACAAGGGAAGAGGGAGGGCCGACTCAATCCCTCTTTCTCTTCATCCATCTTCCCTCGCTCTCTTCATCTCTCTTCCCCTCGTTCTCTTCGCTCTCTTCATCGCTCTTCCCCTCGTTCTCTTCGCTCTCTTCATCTCTCTTTCCCTCGCTCTCTTCATGTCTCTTTCCCTCGCTCTCTTCATCCATCTTTCCCTCGCTCTCTTCATCTCTCTTTCCCTCGCTCTCTTCATCCATCTTTCCCTCGCTCTCTTCATCTCTCTTTCCCTCGCTCTCTTCATCCATCTTTCCCTCGCTCTCTTCATCTCTCTTTCCCTCGTTCTCTTCATCTATCTTCCCTTCGCTCTCTTCATCTCTCTTTCCCTCACTCTCTTCTTTCTCTTCATCCATCTTTCCCTCGCTCTCTTCATCTCTCTTTCCCTCGTTCTCTACGCTCTCTTCATCTCTCTTTCCCTCATTCTCTTCTTTCTCTTCATCTCTCTTTCCCTCGTTCTCTTCGCTCTCTTCATCTCTCTTTCCCTCGCTCTCTTCGCTCTCTTCATCTCTCTTTCCCTCGTTCTCTTCTTTCTCTTCATCTCTCTTTCCCTCGTTCTCTTCTTTCTCTTCATCTCTCTTTCCCTCGTTCTCTTCTTTCTCTTCATCTCTCTTTCCCTCGTTCTCTTCTTTCTCTTCATCTCTCTTTCCCTCGCTCTCTTCATCTATCTTCCCTTCGCTCTCTTCATCTCTCTTTCTCTCGTTCTCTTCTTTCCCTTTATCTATTTTCCCCTCTCTCTCTTCGTCCTTCCATCTCTCTTTCCCTCTGCGCCAATAAGGGTTGTAATCATAGCAGAACTCTTTTTTTGGTGCCATATAGAACCTTTTATTAATGGTTCTTTATAGAACCTTGGGAAATAGTTATTTATGTAAGGGTCTATATATAGCACCAAATGGGTTCCGCTACAAGCCAAAGAACCGTCATTTCTCTCTCTCTCTCTCTCTCTCTCTCTCTCTCTCTCTCTCTCTCTCTCTCTCTCTCTCTCTCTCTCAGATTGTTGATCTGGACGACATTACAAGCTTAGGGTTCATGTACACTGCATCATGCAGACAGAGATGCAATCCTTTCTGCAGTATGGCACTACACACACATGTGGTGAAGACACACTATAGGGAAAATATCCCTAAAATCCATCCATTCTCACTAATGTTAAAGGGACATACATTTGAAGTCGGAAGTTTACTTACACCTTAGCCAAATACATTTAAACTCAGTTTTTCACAATTCCTGACATTTAATATTTTTGGAACCAACTATCCTTGTGTTTCAAGCGCTATGCTTTGGCAACTAAGGATCTTGTCTGGTTTTTATTTTTATTTATTTAGATAAAGTATGAAAACTTATTGAAGGGAAGAAATTACTATGGAAGAGAGGGAATGGAGAGAGAGAGAATGGAGAGAGAGAGAATGGAGAGAGGGATAGGAGGGAAAGAATGGAGAGAGAGAGAATGGAGAGGGAGAGAATGGAGAGAGAGAGAATGGAGAGGGAGAGAATGGAGAGAGAGAGAATGGAGAGGGAGAGAATGGAGAGAGGGAATGGAGAGAGGGATAGGAGGGAAAGAATGGAGAGAGAGAGAATGGAGAGAGAAAATCCAGAAAAACCTTTAATGAGGGAAATAAGTATTTGACCCCCTCTCAATCAGAAAGATTTCTGGCTCCTAGGTGTCTTTTATACAGGTAACGAGCTGAGATTAGGAGCACACTCTTAAAGGGAGTGCTCCTAATCTCAGCTTGTTACCTGTATAAAAGACACTTGTCCACAGAAGCAATCAATCAATCAGATTCCAAACTCTCCACCATGGCCAAGACCAAATAGCTCTCCAAGGATGTCAGGGACAAGATTGTAGACCTTGTAGATTGTAGACCATTCCAAGGCTGGAATGGGCTACAAGACCATCGCCAAGCAGCTTGGTTAGAAGGTGACAACAGTTGGTGCGATTATTCGCAAATGGAAGAAACACAAAAGAACTGTCAATCTCCCTCGCCCTGGGTCTCCATGCAAGATCTCACCTCGTGGAGTTGCAATGATCATGAGAACGGTGAGGAATCAGCCCAGAACTACAAGGGAGGATCTTGTCAATGATCTCAAGGCAGCTGGGACCATAGTCACCAAGAAAACAATTGGTAACAAACTACGCCGTGAAGGACTGAAATCCTGCAGTGCCCGCAAGGTCCCCCTGCTCAAGAAAGCACATATACATGCCCGTCTGAAGTTTGCCAATGAACATCTGAATGATTCAAAGGAGAACTGGGTGAATGTGTTGTGGTCAGATGAGACCAAAATGGAGCTCTTTGGCATCAACTCGCCGTGTTTGGAGGAGGAGGAATGCTGCCTATGACCCCAAGAACACCATCCCCACCGTCAAATATGGAGGTGGAAACATTATGCTTTGGGGGTGTTTTTCTGCTAAGGGGACAGGACAACTTCATCGCATCAAAGGGACGATGGACGGGGCCATGTACCATCAAATCTTGGGTGAGAACCTCCTTCCCTCAGCCAGGGCATTGAAAATGGGTCGTGGATGAGTATTCCAGCATGACAATGACCCAAAACACACGGCCAAGGCAACAAAAAGAGTGGCTCAAGAAGAAGCACATTAAGGTCCTGGAGTGGCCTAGCCGGTCTCTAGACCTTAATCCCAGAGAAAATCTGTGGAGGGAGCTGAAGGTTTGAGTTGCCAAACGTCAGCCTCGAAACCTTAATGACTTGGAGAAGACCTGCAAAGAGGAGTGGGACAAAAACCCTCCTGAGATGTGTGCAAACCTGGTGGCCAACTACAAGAAACATCTGTCCTCTGTGATTGCCAACAAGGGTTTTGCCACCAAGTACTAAGTCATGTTTTGCAGAGGGGTCAAATACTTATTTCCCTCATTAAAATGCAAATCAATTTATAACATTTTTCACATGCGTTTTTCTGGATTTTTGTTGTTGTTATTCTGTCTCTCACTGTTCAAATAAACCTACCATTAAAATTATAGACTGATCATTTCTTTGTCAGTGGGCAAATGTACAAAATCAGCAGGGGATCAAATACTTTTTTCCCTCACTGTAACTGTAAAAACACTGCCCCCTCAGTGTCATTCAAGCATACTTTTGATTATGTTTTATTTTGACTTATTTTTGGCTTTTATCTTTGACCATCATTCTATCTCCCGCACAGCAACTCCACTCCACTCCATTTCCACATCCCAACCCTCAGCTTCCTCAGCACATCACACCTATCTCTGCTTGCCAGAGAGAGAATTGAGAGAGAGAGAACGGAGAGAGACTGGAGAGAGAGAATGGAGAGAGAGAATGGAGAGAGAAAGAAAGGAGAGAGAATGGAGAGGGAATGAGAGAGAGAATGCAGAGAGAGAATGGAGAGAGAGAATTCTGGGAGGCGAGATAAAATATTTGCTTAAAAATATTTGCTTTAACTTCAATACACTTACAAGTGATTTAGTATAAGACGTTTTCAAGTACATTATCACAAATAATCTTAGCTGCTGGTCATTAATTAATTTATTCATTAATTCAATCTCCTGCTTTTACTCTGCCTGATCTGATAACTCTACTACAGACAATACATTCTCCAATAAGCTTCTTCCATAAAATCCCCCTGTAGGCTGCCTTCATCTCATACTACTAACCCTTAACCTATGAGGGTAGGGTTATCTCCTACCTCAGTCTAACCCTTAACCTATCAGGGTAGGGTTATCTCCTACCTCAGTCTAACCCTTAACCTAGCAGAGTAGGGTTATCTCCTACCTCAGTCTAACCCTTAACCTAGCAGGGTAGGGTTATCTCCTACCTCAGTCTAACCCTTAACCTAGCAGGGTAGGGTTATCTCCTACCTCAGTCTAACCCTTAACCTAGCAGGGTAGGGTTATCTCTTACCTCAGTCTAACCCTTAACCTATCAGGGTAGGGTTATCTCCTACCTCAGTCTAACCCTTAACCTAGCAGGGTAGATTAAGGGTTAACCTGGTTAAATCAAATAGAAATCCCTCAAGATTGCTCTGATGTCCTAAAAGATTTCAACTGAAAATGTATTGATATGAAGCTTTGAAGTTGCATGTATTTTTTGTTTAAATCTACATTGGTCAGTCGGTGAATTCTGAAAATCTTTCCAAGGATTGTTCCATGGGGTTGTGTTTCTAGGGGGGGATATTGGTTCTTGTAGAATAGGTTGAATGTTCCTCCATATTGTTATAGTGTTCCATATTGTTATAGTGTTCCATATTGTTATAGTGTTCCATATTGTTATAGTGTTCCATATTGTTATAGTGTTCCATATTGTTATAGTGTTTCATATTGTTATAGTGTTCTATATTGTTCTAGTGTTCTAGTGTTCTATATTGTTATAGTGTTCCATATTGTTATAGTGTTCTATATTGTTACAGTGTTCTAGTGTTCTATATTGTTATAGTGTTCTATATTGTTCTAGTGTTCTATATTGTTATAGTGTTCTATATTGTTATAGTGTTCCATATTGTTATAGTGTTCTATATTGTTATAGTGTTCTATATTGTTATAGTGTTCTATTTTGTTATAGTGTTCCATATTGTTATAGTGTTCTAAATTGTTATAGTGTTCTATATTGTTATAGTGTTCTAGTGTTCTATATTGTTATAGTGTTCTATATTGTTATAGTGTTCCATATTGTTACAGTGTTCCATATTGTTATAGTGTTCCATATTGTTATAGTGTTCTATATTGTTATAGTGTTCCATATTGTTATAGTGTTCCATATTGTTATAGTGTTCCATATTGTTATAGTGTTCTATATTGTTGTAGTGTTCTATATTGTTATAGTGTTCCATATTGTTATAGTGTTCCATATTGTTATAGTGTTCTATATTGTTATAGTGTTCCATATTGTTATAGTGTTCTATATTGTTATAGTGTTCCATATTGTTACAGTGTTCCATATTGTTATAGTGTTCCATATTGTTATAGTGTTCTATATTGTTATAGTGTTCCATATTGTTATAGTGTTCCATATTGTTATAGTGTTCCATATTGTTATAGTGTTCTATATTGTTGTAGTGTTCTATATTGTTATAGTGTTCCATATTGTTATAGTGTTCCATATTGTTATAGTGTTCTAAATTGTTATAGTGTTCTATATTGTTATAGTGTTCTAGTGTTCTATATTGTTACAGTGTTCTATATTGTTATAGTGTTCCATATTGTTACAGTGTTCCATATTGTTATAGTGTTCTATATTGTTATAGTGTTCTATATTGTTATAGTGTTCCATATTGTTATAGTGTTCTAAATTGTTACAGTGTTCTATATTGTTATAGTGTTCTATATTGTTATAGTGTTCCATATTGTTATAGTGTTCTAAATTGTTATAGTGTTCTATATTGTTCTAGTGTTCTAGTGTTCTATATTGTTACAGTGTTCTATATTGTTATAGTGTTCCATATTGTTACAGTGTTCCATATTGTTATAGTGTTCTATATTGTTTGCAGTGTTCTATATTGTTACAGTGTTCCATATTGTTATAGTGTTCTATATTGTTTGCAGTGTTCTATATTGTTACAGTGTTCTATATTGTTATAGTGTTCCATATTGTTACAGTGTTCTATATTGTTATAGTGTTCCATATTGTTTTAGTGTTCCATATTGTTATAGTGTTCTATGTTGTTATAGTGTTCGTAACTACAAAGTTGTTAATGTTCTTAGCTTTATCCTTTGAAAATAGACACGTAAAAAGATTCTAGGGATGAGCATGTGCATCTTTACTTTGTTCCCATTGTTCCTCTTTAACTATATCTAGCTAGTAAAAGCCCTGGGTGACAAGTTTATACAATTCCAAGTCCGGAAGGTTAAAACCACCCTCAGACTTAGGATGATGTAAAACTTTCCTTTTTATTCTATGCATTTTATTTGCCCACATAAAGTTATACTTAAAATAATGACTACGGTGGGAAATAAAGACTTTGGGAGCCATACCATTCTGAAGAGGTTTATTCTACCTGTAAGATGTATGGGAACGATTGTTCCATTTAATTAGATCTGCTTTCATATTTTTGAGTAATGGAATAAAGTTATCTTTATATATTTGTTGTTTGTTGTCACTTATTAAGCATCCTAAGTATTTCATATTTTGTTGTGGTCCACTTAAAGGATTGTTGTAGATCATGAGTTATTGTCACACCCTGATCTGTTTCACCTGTCCTTGTTATTGTCTCCACCCCCTCCAGGTGTCACTTGTTTTCCCCAGTGTATTTATCCCTGTGTTTCCTGTCTCTCTGTGCCAGTCTTGTATGTCTGAGCCTGTCAGCGGTTTTTCCCGGTTTCCTGCTTTGCCTTTTCTCCTTTCTCTAGTCATCCCGGTTTTGGCCCTTGCCTGTTCTGGACTCTGTACCCGCCTGCCTGACCATTCTGCCTGCCCTGACCTCGAGCCTGCCTGCCACTCTGTACCTCCTGGACTCTGATCTGGTTATGACCTTTTGCCTGTCCATAACCATTCTCTTGCCTATTCCCTTTGGATTTATTAAACATCTTAAACTCCAACCATCTGCCTCCTGTGTCTGCATCTGAGTCTCACCTAGTGTCATAATAGATATTATATATTTATTTCTTCCTATAGCCATTATTATGTTTATTTCCACATAAATTTTATATCCTGAGATTTTTGAGTATTCTGAAATTATCTTTAGCAAAAGGGGCATTGAGTTTTCAGTATTGGTCAGGTATGTCAGGAGAACATCTGCAAATAGGTCAAGTAAACTCCATTATGCCCACATATTATACATATCATAAGGCCTTTAGTTAGGGCCTAGATATCCTCAGTATTAAGTTATGGCCTAGTTAGCGAAGGCCGTCACAAACGCCGTCACAAATCTAAACCTTCTAAACTGGAACAACCATCTCAGTAACGGGTGCAAGAAGTCCTTACAGATTGGATTAGTTTATCAACATTTATGTTATTCATCTTTGTATTGTAAAAACTGAATCAAAAATTGCCTTTTTGATTACAACTTCTCATTTCTCACTAATTGATAATGAAATTTTGTTTAAAGTATCGCCCTTTCTTAATCAAGTCATACAAAGCTGGTTACAATGTCAGTTTAATCCAATCAGAAAACATAGAACAAATATTACAACAAATGTCATGGATAAATTCAAATATTCTGATTAATAAAAAAACATTATTTAAGAAAAAAAAAAAAAAAAAATGTATTATATTTGTTAATGATATTATGAATAGAATATACAGAATCAACATAATTTATTCTGGTATTGTCCCTATGTAGCTTGTTTGTGGTCACAGGTTCAGGAATGGTAAAAAAAAATCCCAACATGCACTTAAAATTAACCTTACAAATAGCAGTGTTGGGCGATTTGGAAAGCCATAGTCAGTCAATAAATAATATAATAATACTGGTAGGAAAGGTTTTCGTCTTTAGTTTAGAATCTGTGGATAAAATACGATTAGAAAGATTCAAAAATGTTGTAAAACGTCACAGTACAATTGAAAAATATATGGCACATGGAAACCAATCAAGGGCGGTCTATGGTGATAGGTGGGATGGGCTGAGAGTGGCTGAGGGGTGGGATTAAAGAGTTTATGTTTGGTAATGTATTATTGTTATGTGATTTGTCCTCTGAAGAGGGGTGGTGGAGGGGTAAATAGAAAGAAAGTTTAAAAATAAAATATAAAAGAAAGTGAATCAATCAATGTGCATGATGAAACATACATATTCAAACATTCTAAAAATCAACCTGCAACAAAGCATGCTGTGAAATATGATAATGAGGCCCCTGCTGCGTCTTTTTCACTCAAATAGTTTTATTTTTTATTTTACCTTTATTTAATTAACTAGGCAAGTCAGTTAAGAAGAAATTCTTATTTTCAATGACTACCTAGGAACAGTGGGTTAACTGCATTGATCAGGGGCAGAACGACAGATTTTTACCTTGTCAGTCCAACACTCTAACCACTAGGCTACCTGCCGCCCCATAGTTACCGGTAACGAACTCAACATAGCTGAGTAACAACAAACGACTGAAAATATTTATTGAAATAAATGTCTTGTTCAGTTGTGCTGAAATGTAGGTAAGGTGACAGACATCCATTTCTAATAATTAAATACTTTTAAAAACAGGATGATGGGAAAGTGAACATCTGTGTTTAGAATCTGAACACTTAGGAGATATACAGGGCCTTCAGAAAGTAGTCGTACCCCTCCACGTATTTCACATTTTGTTGTGATACAGCCTGGATTCAAAATGGATTACATTCATGGTTTTTCTCATTCATCAACACACAATACCCCATAATGACAAAGTAAACATATTTTTTGACATTTTTTCACAATTATTACAAATGAAACACAGAAATATCTCATTTACGTAAGAATTCACACTCCTGAGTCAATACTTTGTAGAAGCATGTTTGGCAGCGATTACAGTCTTTCTGGGTAAATCTCTAAGAGCGATCCACACCTGGATTGTGCAACATTTGCCCATTATTCTTTTTAAAATCCTTCAAGCTCTGTCAAATTGGTTGTTGATCATTGCTAGACAACCATTTACAGGTCTTGCCATAGATTGTGTAAGCAGATTTAAGTTTAAGTCAATATATTCTTGGTGACCAACTCCAGTGTAGATTTGGCCTTGCGTTTGAGGTTATTGTCTTGCTGAAAGGTGAATTTATCTCCCAGTGGCTGGTGGAAAGCAGACTGAACAAGGATTTTATCTAGGATTTTGCCTGTGCTGAGCTCCATTCCATTTATTTTTTATCCTGAAAAACTCTCCAGTCCTTAACGATTACAAGCATACCCATAACATGATGCAGCAACCACTATGCTTGAAATTATGGAGAGTGTGTCACGTCCAGGCCTGAGTTTTACAGGCTGGCGTGTTTAGTTTAGTTTTTGGTGTAGGGTTTTTGAGTTCTAGGTTGTTTATTTCTATGTAGGGTTAATGGTTCCCAATTAGAGGCAGCTGAGTGTCGTTACCTCTAATTGGGAACCATATATATGTTTGTGGTTTTGCACTAGGGTTTTGTGGGTTATTGTTTGTTCATAGCTTAAGTGTATTTCTAAGTTATTGTTCTTTGTTACGGTCTTCGTTCGTTTTGTTTATTATTTTCCCACTTACGTAGATAAAATAAATATGTATACTGGAAGCATCGCTGCGTCTTGGTCCGTCACTCATGAAGATCGTGACAGAGTGGTACCAAGTAATGTGTTGTATTGGATTTGTCCCAAACATAATTCTGGACAAAAAGTGAGTTGCTTTGCCACATTTTTTGCAGTATTACTTTAGTGCCTTGTTGCCAACAGGATGCCTGTTTTGGAATATTTGTATTCTGTACAGGCTTCCTTCTTTTCACTCTGTCAATTAGGTTAATATTGTGGAGTAACTACAATGTTGTTGATCGATCCTTAGTTTTCTCCTATCACAGCCATTAAACTCTGTAACTGTTTTAAAGTCACCATTGGCCTCCTGGTGAAATCCCTGAGAGGTTTCCTTACTCTGCGGCAGCTGAGTTAGAAAGGACACCTAAAATGACACCTTTGTAGTGACTGGATGTATTGATACACCATCCAAATAATAACTTCACCATGCTCAAAGGGATATTCAATGTCTGCTTTTTATTTTATTTTTACCCATCTACTAATAGGTGCCTTTCTTTGCGAGGCAGTGGAAAACTTCCCTGGTCTTTCTGGAAGAATTTGTGTTTTGAATTCACTGCTCAACTGAGGGACCATACAGCTAATTGAATGTGTGGGGTACAGAGATGAGAGAGTCATGTTAAACACTATTATTGCTCACAGAGTGAGTCCATGCAACTTATTATGTGACTTGTTAAGCATTATTTTTGTTTTGAAATTATTTAGGCTTGCCATAACAAAGGGGTTGAATACTTATTGACTCAATATATTTCAGCTTTTCATTTTTTATTAATTTGTAAACATTTTGGAAAATATTATTCCACTTTGACATTATGGGCAATTGTGTGTAGGCCAGTGACAAAATCTACTTTAAATTCAGGCTTTAAGGGGTGTGAATACTTTCTGAAGGCACTGTATGTGTTCTCCTGGGTGGAAACTGATTGGAAAAGCTGACTATCATGTTTAATCTTGCATTCTTGCATGTCCTGAGTGCATCTCAATGCTAGAGGTGTCACTACAGACCCTGGTTCCATTCCAGGCTGTATCACAGTGGTCTAAGGCACTGCATCTCAGTGCTAGAGGTGTCACTACAGACCCTGGTTCCATTCCAGGCTGTATCACAGCGGTCTAAGGCACTGCATCTCAATGCTAGAGGTGTCACTACAGACCCTGGTTCCATTCCAGGCTGTATCACAACCGGCTGTGATTGGGAGTCCCATAGGGCGGCGCACAATTGGCCCAGCGTTGTCCAGGTTAGGGTTAGGGTACGCCGTCATTGTAAATAGGAATTTGTTCTTAACTGACTTGTCTAGTTAAATATAAACCTGTGTTTAGGATGGGAACACTTATTGGCAAAACTAAATGCGTAATGTTAAGTTTTAAACACTAACGTTTAGGTTATAAATGTGTTCCGTTTCATGGTTTCATTTTCATCCCAAAGTTGTCTGTCCAACTGCGTAGCAATGATCTCTGTCCGACCCGCAGGTCCCTCAGGCATCCCGCGGGAATGCAGCCCTCTAGTGCAGTCAGTACACAACACCATGCTCATCATGTCTTATCAGGATCAGACGGTGACAGGGGTCCCAGCAGGGTCAGACAGCCAGGGAAGACCTGTCTACGGAGCTCAGGTGAATTTTGCAGTATGTTAACAATATCTTTAATTGATGGGTAGACCTACAGTAGCTACAGGACAGCAGCTTAAGCTTAACGCTACTGTCTGGGATATGGGAATAATGGTCATTTCAATTATTGAACTATTGATTCTATTCTTGGATAATATAATGTATACCATGGTAATTCTTTGTCATGCAGCTGGGTCAGGCAGCCAGGGAAGACCAGTCTGTGACGGAGGAGGGTTTAAAAAAATGACAAATATTCTCTCTGTGCAGCAAAGACTGAACAAGCCAGATGCTACTTTAAGGCAATCTGACAAACCTCCAAAGTTGATTTGCAAACTGTATCAAGGGTAGATCGAGGCTTTTCCCCAAAAAAATGTGAGAAAGACCTGGTAGAAGCTATTGATGATGATGATGATGATGATGAATGGATACAGATATGTTAGAATGCCCAGTCATGTTCATATCATCTCAGACATTAATGACTGCAGTTCAAGACCATCCATAGAACATCCTATACGCCAGTGAAACTGAATATCATGCACTCTGAAATGGCATTCCTCTGCTGGAGGTGTAAAACACAAAAGGTCGTTAAGGCTGGCTGAATTATGGCAAAATATATATTTTTTTTATCTCAGCATGTCTACAGATTCTCCCTTCTCCCTCTTTATGTTTGCTTAGAAATGTTGATACTGGAGACTGTTATCTGAAGAAACTGTGTAACCAAGCATTTATAGAGGCTAAGAAATGCATTGACATTAATTGGAAGGTTGGTTATCCTCCCACGATGTCAAGTTATGTATTACTAGATTATGGGTATACTTGGCAACTTTCATAAGGTCTGGATGGCTTTTGATGAATAAAGTATGACTGAAGGAGTCTGTAATGAAAACGTGCCCACGTCAGGGGAGATACCTGTTTAGGTAATCCCTAGCTGCTGGGCTGCTCAGTCCTGGCCCTGGGGGTCTGCCGTCCTGTGGGTTGTCACTCTGGCCTTGGCCTAACACACCCGAAACCAATAATAAATGTTTCACTAAGATCCTAAAGCTGAGTGGGGTGTGTTGTGTTGGGGTGCTGCAGGGTGGTGGACTCCTAAGCACAGGACGATGCAAGCCAGCTATATTGTGTGCAAGTAAAAAAAAGCTATACAGTACTATTAGTCTCATAAGATGAATTATATGGAGGATTTGCTGTCTCTGTGTATTTTTGTATATTTGAGGTGTATGTGGGGGTGGGGGTGGGGGGTTTATATAGAGGATTTCTTAACAAAGACAATCAAAAGTCTTTGTATCTTTTCAAGAGTTGTTCATTTGTTAGGCTATTGGTTAAAGGTGCAGCACAATATTGATTATTGAATTACCTTTGATCTAGTTCAGTCTTATTAATCACTTAAACATATTTAATAATGATTTCTTACCTAGCTTGATGACTGTGGGCATTTTTGCTTACATTTTGTTCTAAATAGAGATGGCATACTGGATTGTGTGAAAATGCAGGAAATGCGCTTTAGATTCCCCACACACTTTTAAAACCAAAGTGGCGCCCCTGAATGCACTAATCAAGTTTTCACCCACAGGTGCAAGGAAAGGCTCTCTCCATCTCTCTCACGCAGGCACACATGAACACTCTGCAACTACACACACAAATGACTGTCAGCTCCTGTGTATTTTAGCCTGCTAATACACGCATTGATGGCCCTGGTGAAAATATACATAATGACAAGATTCTCTTTCCGAGCAAGAAACATTATATACAAAGCCACTTGGTATTCTGATTCCATCAACTGATATTTTCGTTAGAACTCACCTAAATCGAAATGTGAACTGAGGGCAAACCCGGGGACGAAGAATGATGAAGACATTATGACCATCAGCAGAGCCGCCAACATCTTCCTCGCCGTGTGGGGTTAATGATGTTGCAGAGACACTAGCCTACTAATCAAAGAAATGGGCCAGTTGTAGAGAGAAACACTGCATTTGGTTGCACGTTCAAGCCCGGTTTTTGCGTTTCAAAGCGCTCCTTCATCTTTTGACAGGCACAAAATAACAATCGGATTTAAAGGCAGATGTTGACAGAATGTTAGAATGTCCTTTTGTTGGCTTGTATTTGATGGTTTGATTGCTTGTCGCTGCATAGCAATACAAGCATCAGAGTCTCACGTGCAATGTACCGTTTCCTATGCAGTCCAATTGTGGAAAATGTGCTGTGATTGTCGCTGCAAAAGTGTCCCTGGTAAGTACCGTTACCCGTAGCACTCAATCGGATACGACACAGTATTTAAATAGCTGCTATTCCCTTCGATCTCTGCTGCACCAAACGGCCGGACAGGTCTGATGTAGGCTATCATACCCCTCACATATTAACTCATATTAACTCAGACGAACGCTCAATTATTTGATGGTGATATCACCAACAATAGCCTAATAGCACTATTCACTATCACTCACGCAATCTCATTTAATTAATGGCAGCTTCTCATAGCTTGTTGCGTTAATAGCACAAGCACAGAGCGGCAGCTGTCCGCTTGCGGGTGCTGACAGCGAGAGCGCCATCTTGCCTAGTAATGTTCCATTCCCCCAAAACAATTCTGACTGAGCTGGGGTTTAGCCCTGCTCTTGAGACTGCGGGTGGGGGGATGCGTTATAGCTGGCCGATATAGCCTATTTGAGTTGAGCAGTTAAGCAAGACCAGTTTATGCCGATGAACCAGTTGTATGCTTATCTCACAAATGAAAATGTGTTTTTGGCCATAGAGTTAGGGTTTAGAATAGACTATAACTGTCATCATTCACATTGTTGATATCAAGTCATGATGTGACTTATTTCATGTTTCAATATTTCATGTTTCCCTTTCGTCAGATGTTATAATTATGAGCCTGGACTCTTTCTCTCTCCCTGCTGTTCTAAAGTGTCAGCCAAGACCCCCTCCCCTTCCATCCATCCATCTATCCCTTTAAACCCCTTCCCTTTCCTCTCCTCCAGTCCTCTGTTGCCCTCATTCCCGCTTCATGACACACACACCCTCTCTCTCTCCCGCTCTCTCTTTCTTTTTCTCACCCATTAATTTAATTAAGATTTCCCCCGTCTCCTCGCATGTCACGGTCCGTATGTCACTATCAACGCAACCCTTCCTTTAAACCCAGAGAGACGGATAAAAATGTCACAGGGCTGTCAAGGAACGTCTGTTTCCCGTTCCATGGATGGAATTCCCTTTTTGTCACATTCTTCCCTTACAGAAAAACCACATGAATTTCACTTGTAATCACGTGTTTCACATGTGATCTAATGTGATCACGTGATCTTATGTGAAGTTAACGTGATAAACTACACATGGGAAAACATCGAGGACATGTGAAAATGTGATCTCGTGAAATAAATGTGACAACATGAGGATGCAAAATTTAAACATGTGATACCATGAAACTACACGTGACAACATTTGAACATTTTTCACATGTAAAACTGCAAATTCAATCTTTACATAATGAATATGTGAGAGTTATATTTTCACATGCAAGTTTTTCACATGTGACTGCAAATTTCACATGTGAATCTGCAATTCACATGTGAGATGAAAACATGGTATTCTCCTCACGTGAAAAGGTGTTGGAAACATGTATGATTTCACATGTGAACAACTGACCTCACAACTAGCTCTTTGGTTTTCATGTGGGAAAATGTCAACTCAATACGATTTTTCATGTGAAAATACGAATTCACATGTTGTTGTTGTAAATACTGTAAACATCTTTAATAAATATAACTACACTTGATATGATCATTTAGTTCGGATATTTCAATATAACGCCACCTGGGATTTGAACTTACAACCTCTAGATTTTAGGTATGCTGCTCTTTCTGTCCTCAACAGTCCCAAAACATTCGTTACCTACAATACGCAATTTGAGGGTTTTCTGTATAGTTGTCTAATGTTGGAGGAGAATATTATTCTGTTTTAATGTTACTCCCTGAATCACTGTAGGGGTTGCGTAACTGGTTGCAGAGAAGTCAGGCACAGGAGAGCAAAACTGGGTAATAAACGTAGTCGTTTATTAAACAACCCAACGGTTCAAACAACATGAGAGTACATGGGCACAAAATAGCCCGTAACGCACCAGTACATAAAGTGCACAAGCACTACAATGAACAATCCCACACAAAGACATGAGGGGGAACAGAGGGTTAAATACAAAACATGTAATGAGGGAATTGAAACCAGGTGTGGAAAACACAGACAAAACAAATGGAAAATGAAAAGTGGATCGGTGATGGCTAGAAGACCGGTGACGTTGACCGCCGAACGCCACCCGAACAAGGAGAGGCACCGACTTCGGCATAGTGACAATCTCTATGATAAATGTAATAGTTTTTCTTGTGTATTTTTAACAAAGCTGAGATTGACTTTGAAGTCCAAAGTGTATGAATACAGGTGAAATCAGTTACTGACACAGACATGGTGGCGTAGCAGGATCGGAATGCCGTGAACACATTTAACCAGCAAGGTCTTTTACCCAAAATTATGTTAGTTCATAAAATTTTTCTGGACCCCAGGAAGTGTAGCTGCTGCCTTGACAGCAGCTAATGGGGACCCATAATAAATACAAATACAAGTACAAAATAATTCTGACCAGAGCCCTATGGGCCTGTATAGAGAATAGGGGCCCATTTTTATTTGTAATAGAAAAGGCATTTTAGCTTTTATAACAAGCGCATGCCTTTACAGGGGTACATATTAGTTGCTAGGGCACAACATTTGTAGTTTTATCTGTCTAGTTACTTCATATTGTGATCCCTGACTGAATGATACACTGTGTTGTTTGTGTATTGTTTCCCTGGTAACAGCATGGATGGAGGAGGATGCAGCGATGATTTCTGAGGTGAAAAGCTAACAGAAGTGATTCTCTCCACGCACGTCTCACCGTAACACAGATCGTGTTCAGATGCTGTGCATATAGGCTACTGTTTATATATCTGCATCAGAGGAGGCTGGTGATAGGAGCTATAGGAAGACAGACTCATTGTAATGGCTGGAGTGGAATAAATGGAATGGAGCTAGAGTAAACATGCAGTTTCCATATGTTAGCTACCGTTCCATTTATTCCATTCCAGCCATGATTACATTGAGCCCGTCCTCCTATAGCTCCTCCCACCAGCCTCCCCTGATCTGCATATCAAATCATTGGTACTGTACGTTGTGTTATATTATTTTCCTTTTCAAATACACAATATTAACACAACCTCCAAAAAGATCCTGTTCAAATACAACATAGATCATTCATACACCCCTCTGCTCTGCTCACAGAGAAAAGCAGTGATGGAATCAGTGCATTGGTATTCAAATAATAACCTCTAGCCTCTTCCTTTCCCCCCCTCCTCCTCCTCCTCCTCCTCTTCCCTCCTCCTTTTCCCTCTCCCTCTCCTCCTTTAGCCTATGCCCACCTCCCTCTCCTCACCCTCCCAACCGTCCTCCTACCCACTTTACTCATCCCTCCCTCCACCCCAGACTCAGCGAAGTCCCCTGGGGGTGATGGAGCGAGAGGGCCTGCTGCTGCAGACTTGGAGCTCAGGTTTAACTAGCCCCTCTGGAGCACGGGTCATTCTCCACCTGGGGGAGCTGCAGCTGGTTCTGTGGAGCCGATCATTACCACACCCTGGTTTCACTCCCTCCCTCTCTTTCTCTCTCGCTCTTTCTCTTTCCCCCTCTCTGTCTGTCTGTCTCTCATTCTCTCTCTTTTGCTCTCTTTTGCTCTTTTACTCTCTCTCTCTTTCTCTCTCCATCATCTCTCCCCCTCCCTCCCTCCCTCCCTCATTCTCCCCCTCCCTCTCTCCATCTTCTCTCCTGCTACCCCTCCCTCGCTCTCTCCAGTCTCCCCCCTCTTCCCCCTCTCCCCCTCCCTCTCTCTTTTCTCTTTATCTGTCTTTCTTTCTCTTCTCTATTTCCCTCTTTTTTTCTCTTTCTTGCTCTCTCTCTCTCTCTCTCTCTCTCTCTTACCCTCTCTCTCTCTCTCTCTCTCTCTCTTACCCTCTCTCTCTCTCTCTCTCTCTCTCTCTCTCCATCTTCTCTCACTTTCTGTTTTTCTAGCCAGCTGCTCTGGATCAGTCCCAGTGAAGCCTCCACTATGTGGGTGTACAACTTCTCTTAGTAGGAAAACATCTAAAAATATCCCATATATTTAATTAAAGAACACACACAAGAACACGTACCTCTATGTCTAAAGTTAAATCATACACCCCAGAAACTGAAATCTGATGCATTGCACCAAATAGCTAAAAGGTTAATGCTCATCTCCAGTCCTTAGGCAGGTGTAGGCCTAATAACATTCCCCATACACACACCAGCTTAGTCATGGCTAGTGGACACATAGTGGTGTTGTGTACACAGGCAGTAAAGCTGTGCATGTTAACACGTCATTAGGAAGCTGTCATCAGCAGCTCTGTTGTGTTAATCCTCTACTAATGTGCTGTATATAAAAGTGTATCCCAACATTGCATCCTATTCCCTGTGTAGTTCACTACTTTTGATAGGGGCCCATAGGGCTCTCGTCAAAAGTAGTGCACTACATAGGGAAAAGGGTGCCATTTAGGACTCATCCCTATCTCTCTGTAATGAGATGCTTCACAATGATTTACTAAATGAGTCTTTCACCAAGTCATTTTACAATAGTCCTTCAGGGTAGTCAGAATCAGAAATTCCTAATTTGGAGGAGACATGCAGTGAGTGTAATATAATGGAAATATAAAATGGTAATTATTGTAGTTTATTATGAAAATAAATTTGGTTGCACTTCAAATGGGGAATATTACATCTTGGGTCAGTATTATGTCAAAGGGATTTTGAGTTGAGTGTTGATAGGCAGCTCCAGTTAAATGTGTGCTAATTTTCGTCTATTTTCTTCACTCATTGTATATCTTACCACAGAAGTGACATCCCAATTTCACCCTAAATCCCTTTACAGTGCATTACTTTTGACCAGGGCCCACAGGGTTCTGGTCAAAAGTAGTGTACTATGTATGAAATAGGGTTCCATTTGGAACGCAGGCAGAGAGCTTCATCGCCCCTGATCGCTTGATTTGGAAACCCCTCTTTATAGCACACAACAATGGCTAGTGGGCTGCCGTGAGAAACACTCATCGTCACGATTGCATTATATAAAGGCCATCAAACTCCTACTTACACAGTATTATATACCACAGCCTGTTTCAATAGGTCTAACAGCATTGAGACCATGATAAACATATCAGATGACTTGGTCATGTCACCTTAATGGACGTACTGTACACTGCAGAGGCTCTTTTCTTGTTTAAGGGACTTAGATCTAATTGCTTAAGTAAATATACTATACCAGCAGTATATGAAATATTTGAAGGTGCATTCTGGGATCGAGGAATCTATATCTGTATACCAGAACAAGCAGTGGAGCTGCTATTTTGCAACAATAAAAAACTCCCAGATTGTAGCTTTAATAGACATCCTAACAGTTAGACATCCTTCTGGTAAAATAAAAAGTGAGTAAAGGTGAGGTAGTTTCTCTGTGGGTGCACAGATAGATGCAGTGGACAGAGACCAGAACAGAGGCCACATGGTGTGTTCCCATATCTTTGGGATGGGATCTGAGACAGACCGGATCGATACACAGTGGGGAAGAGAACACAGCGATACACAACAGACCTCGACTGTGAATGCATGGATACAAACTGGTAGAATCCAATAAGTGTTGCCACTCTCTTTCTCTCTCTCTCTCTCTCTCTCTCTCTCTCTCTCTCTCTCTCTCTCTCTCTACAATTTGCGTACCATATCTCACATCTCAAAGTTGTCACATTTGCATAATTACAGAATCCTTGCCCTCTAATTTTGCCATGTCCCTAAATACTTTATATTTGGTGCATTTTCTGTCATAACAAGTAGTAATGTATTCGACGATGGACAATCCCATGCAAATGTGTACTTGGTTCTTTGAAAAGCTCTATATAAAATGCAGGTATTATCATGATCATTATATTCATGTTATATTCATTAAACGGAAGAATATCCACAAAATGTAATGTTATGTAACTGTTTCTGTGCACTTTATTCCCAGCTGAACATGGTTTTCAAAGGCCAATAACAAAGAGTTCCAAATCTCTCTGCTCCTCTTACAGCATCTTACTGTGTCTGGGCCAGGGAATTTAGACAGGAGTGCCCATCTTACAGTGTCTGGGCCAGGGAATTTATACACGAGTGCCCATCTTACAGTGTCTGGGCCAGGGAATTTAGACACAAGTGCACATCTTTACAGTGTCTGGGCCAGGGAATTTAGACAGGAGTGCACATCTTTACAGTGTCTGGGCCAGGGAATTTAGACACGAGTGCACATCTTTACAGTGTCTGGGCCAGGGAATTTAGACAGGAGTGCCCATCTTTACAGTGTCTGGGCCAGGGAATTTAGACAGGAGTGCCCATCTTTACAGTGTCTGGGCCAGGGAATTTAGACAGGAGTGCCCATCTTACAGTGTCTGGGCCAGGGAATTTAGACAGGAGTGCCCATCTTTACAGTGTCTGGGCCAGGGAATTTAGACAGGAGTGCCCATCTTACAGTGTCTTGACTGTTTAGGATACAAAGATCCCAAGGCTAATTGGGGTCCATGGGGGAGAGAGAGACAGGTGCAAGGCCATTGGTGGACAGTGCGCTCCATACTACCTCTATATAAGACTCCGTTTAAGATTGAGAGGCATGAGGAGTATTTGCCAGGAAATTGAGAATCTAGAGGGTGTGGGACAGTGGTATGAGACAGAAGTGGTGAGTGTGATGGAGGAATCAGGGACAGCGAGGCAGGGATAGGTGTACTGGAGTTGGAAGCATTTTGAATGTTTGAGTTGTTCTGTGCTGATAGTAGTGAACAACTCAGTGAAATATTGTTAGAGGAATGTTGGTTGCCTAACTCCAGTGGCACACAATGTCCAAACGCATGTGGTACGCTCTTCAGAATACATGGAAATCCAACGAGAATGCTCCCTCTCTATAAAGCCCTGACTGTCTGATAACCCTGGCCTACATACAATATGTTCTGGAGGGAGAAAAACGACAAGAAAGTGCTTGAAGTGCAAATGATAGAGACTTGGGGAGGAGACGAGGAGTTTGTGTGAGAAGAATGAAGAAACATTCTCTCTCTCTCTCTGTCTCTCTCAATTCAATTCAAGGGGCTTTATTGGCATGAGAAACATATGTTAACATTGCCAAAGCAAGTGAAGTAGATAATATACAAAAGTGAAATAAACAATAAAAATGAACAGTAAACATTACACTCACATAAGTTACAAAATAATAAAGACATTACAAGTGTCATATTATGTCTATATACAGTGTGGTAACGATGTGCAAATGGTTAAAGTACACAAGGGAAAATAAATAAGCATACAATGGGTTGTATTTACAATGGTGTTTGTTCTTCACTGGTTGACCTTTCTTGTGGCAACAGGTCACAAATCTTGCTGCTGTGATGGCACACTGTAGTAGATATGGGAGTTTATCAAAATCGGGTTTGTTTTTCGAATTCTTTGTGGATTTGTGTAATCTGAGGGAAATGTGTGTTTCTAATGGTCATACATTTGGCAGGAGGTTTGGAAGTGCAGCTCAGTTTCCACCTCATTTTGTGGGCAGTGTGCAGCCTGTCTTCTCTTGAGAGCCAGGTCTGCCTACAACGGCCTTTCTCAATAGCAAGGCTATGGTCACTGAGTCTATACATAGTCAAAGCTTTCCTTAAGTTTGGGCCAGCCACAGTGGTCAGGTATTCTGCCACTGTGTGCTCTCTGTTTAGGGCCAAATAGCATTCTAGTTTGCTCTGTTTTAATGTTAATTCTTTCCAATGTGTCAAGTAATTATCTTTTTGTTTTCTCATGATTTGGTTGGGTCTAACTGTGTTGCTGTCCTGGGGTCTGTTAGTGTTTGTGAACAGGGCCCCAGGACCAGCTTGCTTAGGGGACTCTTCTCCAGCTTCATCTCTCTGTAGGTGATGGCTTTGTTATGGAAGGTTTGGGAATCACTTCCTTTTAGGTGGTGCATTATTTGATGATTTATGTTGTACACTGAGGATATTTTTGCAGAATTCTGCATGCAGGGTCTCAATTTGGTGTTTGTCCCATTTTTTTAATTCTTGATTGGTGAGCGGAACCCAGACCTGACAGCGGACCCCAGACCTCACAACCACAAAGAGCAATGGGTTTTATAACTGATTCAAGTATTTTTAGCCAGATCCTAATTGGTATGTCGGATTTTATGTTCCTGTTGATGGCATAGAATGCCCTTTTTGCCTTGTCTCTCAGATCGTTCACAGCTTTGTGGAAGTTACCTGTGGCGCTGATGTTTAGGCCAAGGTATGTATAGTTTTTTGTGTGCTCTAGGGCAACGGTGTCTAGATAGAATTTATCTAATCTAATTCACTGAGATTTAATGCCCAGGTCAGGCAGAATTTGTGCAGAAGATCTAGTTGCTGCTGTATGGTTGGTGACAGAAGCACCAGATCATCAGCAAACAGTAGACATTTGACTTCAGATTCTAGTAGGGTGAGGCCGGGTTCTGCAGACTGATCTAGTGCCCTCGCCAATTCGTTGATATATATGTTGAAGAGGGTGGGGCTTAAGCTGCATCCCTGTCTCACACCACAGCCCTGGGGGAAGAAATGTGTGTGTTTTTAACCGCACACTTGTTGTTTGTGTACATGGATTTTATAATGTTGTAGTCAAAGTCAAAGTCAAAGTCACCATTATTAGTCAGTTGTACAACCGAATGCCTTCAACCGAAATGTGTCTTCCGCATTTAACCCAACCCCTCTGAATCAGAGAGGTGCGGGGGGCTGCCTTTTTAATCGACATCCACGTCTTCGGCGCCCGGGGAACAGTGGGTTAACTGCCTTGTTCAGGGGCAGAACGACAGATTTTTACCTTGTCAGCTCGGGGATTTGAACTTGCAGCCCTCCGGTTACAAGTCCAACGCTCTAACCACTAGGCTACCTGCCGCCCCACCATGGTTCACTTGTATGTTTTTGCCCCAACACCACTTTCCATCAATTTGTATAGCAGACCCTCATGCCAAATTGAGTCGAAGGCTTTTTTTAAATCAACATGAGAAGACATTGCCTTTGTTTTCGTTTGTTTGTTTGTCAATTAGAGTGTGCAGGGCGAATACGTGTCTGTCGTACAATCATTTGGTAAAAAGAAAATTTTCCCAACGTTGCTGTTGACGCATATCTCACAGTAGTTATTGGGGTCAAATTTGTCTCCACTTTTGTGGATTGGGGTGATCAGTCCTTGGTTCCAAATATTTGGGAAGATGCCAGATCTAAGGATGATGTTAAAGACTTTAAAGACTTTCTTTGTCAGAATGTCTACTATTAAATTGTCCATCAGAAATCTGCTGTATATACAATAATGTCTTGTCTCAAATACTTGAGAGGCAGGCTCCTGTCATAACTAGACTGGTTCCATCTACTCGTGCCTCACCATGGTTCACTCCTGAACTACGAACGATAAAAACCGAGGGTCGCCGCCTAGAAAGACTATACAGGAAAACTGGACTTGTTGTCCACTCTTTGGCTTTTAAAGAACACTTGCTTAAGTACCGTACAGCCCTTAACGATGCAAGATCCTCTTATTTCACCTCTACCATTAGAAATTCAAAGTGCAGGCCCAAATCACTCTTTGCAATGGTTAGCAAACTCACAAATCCACCACAACATGTTATGTCGGGTTCTGTGGGGCTTGTAAATAGCTTTTTACAATTTTTCTCGGACAAGTTAAAGTCAATCACTGCATCCATCGCCAAAAACACTCCTCATCCAAGTGACTCAAATGTTCACTTAATAATAGCTGATTTTACTCATTCTACAAACTCTCTCTCTGCTTTCACTCTAACTACTCCAACTGCTATAAGTGATCTAATTGTGAAGTCAAATTCCACATCCTGCCAACTTGATCCTACACCTACTGTTTTGCTTAAGTTGTGTGTCCCTGAGGTTGCACCCTTCATAACACATATGATTAACTGTAGTTTGGCGTCCAGCGTGGTTCCAGCAGATTTTAAAATGGCTGCGGTGACGCCCATTCTTAAAAAATCAGGCCTAGACCACCTAAACATGGAAAATTACAGACCAATATCCAACTTACCATTCTTAAGCAAAGTCCTTGAAAGGGTTGTTGCTTCGCAATTGCGATCACATTTGGATATAAACGGTCTTTTTGAACCTTTTCAGTCTGGATTTCGCCCAGCTCATAGCACTGAAACTGCTCTTCTCCGGGTGGTTAACGACATTCTTTTGTCCATGGATGCAGGGCTGATAAACATCCTGATGCTTCTTGATTTAAGCGCTGCTTTTGACACAGTCTGCCATGAAATACTTATCTCTAGGCTTTCTGACATTGGTATCACTGGCTCTGCTCTTTCTTGGCTCATCTCCTACATTAGCGACAGAAAGTATTATATCACTATACAAGGGTTTAGATCTGCCACTGCTTCACTTACACAGGGTGTCCCTCAAGGTTCGGTTCTTGGCCCACTATTATTCATCATCTACATATATCCACTCGGTGATATCATACGCGAGCACGGACTTCAGTTCCATTGCTATGCTGATGATATTCAAATCTACCTCACCACCAGCTCTGATAGGTTATCTTTGCCTGACTCACTCACTGAATGTATCAGGGACATCAAGAAATGGATGTCCCTGAATTTCCTTAAACTGAATGATAAAAAAACTGAGATATTATTGATTGGTCCTGCTGCCTCAGCCAAAAGGATTGATCAGTCCTTTGATGTTGATGGAATCCACGTTAAGCCTTCGTCATTGATTCGTAACCTTGGTGTCTTATTCGATTCAACTCTATCTTTTGGCTCTCACATTTCTTCTCTTGTTAAAAACTATTTTTTCCATCTTCGTAATATTGCTCGTCTCCGATCTTCTCTCACTTTAGCTGATGCTGAAACTCTAATTCATGCATTAATCACTTCACGCTTGGACTATTGCAATGCCTTACTTCTTGGTCTTCCCAAAAACTTATTGCAAGATTACAGTATGTTCAAAACTCAGCAGCAAGAGTTCTCACCTCCACTAGGCGCTCTGCTCACATCACTCCTCTGCTTCATGACCTTCACTGGCTACCTGTGGCATCACGTATCCACTTTAAGGTATTGCTTCTAACTTTTAAAGCATTAAATGGTCTTGCTCCCCAATATCTCTCTGACTTACTCTATCCTTACCGCCCTGCTCGGTCCCTTAGATCAGCTGAACTTGGTCTGTTGACCGTCCCTCGTTTCCGGTTGTCCACAGTAGGTGGGAGGTCATTTGGTGTTAATGCTCCTAAATTATGGAATTCACTACCTCTTACACTCACGCAATACCTCATCCGTGAGTGCATTCAAGATCCAGTTGAAAACATATCTGTTTGACATGCATTTTGGGTAGTGTGTATCCTATGTGACTGCGATGTATGTGTGTGTGTTCTGAATGTATTGTAATGTGCAATGTAAAGCGACCTTGAGCTATGGAAAGGCGCTATATAAATAAAACTTCTTCTTCTTCTTAAGTATAGAGGGAGGGAGGGAGGGAGGGAGGGAGGGAGGGAGGGAGGGAGGGAGAAGGGGGAGAGGAGGGAGGGAGGAAGAGAAGAGGAAGGGAGGGGAGGGAGGTGGGAGGAAGGGGCGAGGAGAGAGGGAGGGTGGCAAATACCACAGGGTGAGATAATGAATTGGATCAGCAGGGAATGGAGTCCTAAATTCATACTGATGGTAAAAATCTTAGGGTCTTAAATTGAGGCCTTGAATTGAATGCGTCTCTGTGCAGGCAACTCCAACTACAGTAAGTCTCTGGAGGGCATCAGTCAGTAGCAGACATCACAGCAGATGGAGGAGGTTATCAGTCAGTAGCAGACATCACAGCAGATGGAGGAGGTTATCAGTCAGTAGCAGACATCACAGCAGATGGAGGAGGTTATCAGTCAGTAGCAGACATCACAGCAGACGGAGAAGGTTACCAGTCAGTAGCAGACATCACAACAGTCGGAGGAGAGCATCAGTCAGTAGCAGACATCACAGCAGATGGAGGAGGGCATCAGTCAGTAGCAGACATCACAGCAGACGGAGGAGGGCATCAGTCAGTAGCAGACATCACAGCAGCTGGAGGAGGTTATCAGTCAGTAGCAGACATCACAGCAGCTGGAGGAGGTTATCAGTCAGTAGCAGACATCACAGCAGCTGGAGGAGGTTATCAGTCAGTAGCAGACATCACAGCAGATGGAGGAGGTTATCAGTCAGTAGCAGACATCACAGCAGCCGGAGGAGGTTATCAGTCAGTAGCAGACATCACAGCAGACGGAAGAGGGCATCAGTCAGTAGCAGACATCACAGCAGATGGAGGAGGTTATCAGTCAGTAGCAGACATCACAGCAGATGGAGGAGGGCATCAGTCAGTAGCAGACATCACAGCAGACGGAGGAGGTTATCAGTCAGTAGCAGACATCACAGCAGATGGAGGAAGTTATCAGTAAGTAGCAGACATCACAGCAGATGGAGGAGTTCCCAGTACAGTTCCTCTAGTACCTGTCTGATGAGGAGGCTGAGGGCACGATGCAGGCTGCTGACGGAGACCATTGACTACAGAGGTGAGGGGCTGGGGAAATGCCTTTAAGATCATAATAAATAACATTACATGGACAGTTGGGACATGATCCTAGATCAGCACTGTTACCAGAGACGGAAGAGGAAGCGAGACATCTCACTCGCTCTTTTTTTCTGGGTTATATACAGTCAATGAACTAAGCAGACCAGACGCAGCTACTAAGGCATTGGTCCATAAGGGAGAGCCACTCCTTAAGCAGACCAGAACTGTGCCCAACTTCTTTTCGAAGTGGGACACCTTCAATTAGGCGCTGTGGTGCAACTCTGAGACATTTTTTTTTATTTGGGCCCTGGCCTACACAGAGATATGGCCACAAGAGGTCAGCAGAGAACAGGTTGTTCACAGGGCCGGTCTGGTACTGTTGGAGTCAACGCAACAAACAAAACGTATTACTCATGGGCCTACATCTTTAGCAAGTACAGAGGTTACTTCTGGTTTCTTTTTTTTTTTTGTCACAAAGACATCACTTGATCGCATAGAGACCTTGCATCCCCACAAATGTTGAACCTGATATTCAAACAGGGGATTATGGATGTTATGTATTGTAATGAGGAACCACAACATTGGAATGTCCCAGAGGAATGTTACTGTTGCTGGCTGGTGGGAGTTTAATGATTATTGGATGATAGCTAGAACATTTATTTATAATTAATATAATAGGATTACTCACATCGACCCAACAGACCCATGTTGTCTTTCTAACCTCCGAACCATCAATCCCCCCCCCCCCCAACTCCTACCTCTACCACCTTTTATCAAAGTCACCATTATTAGTCAGTTGTACAACCGAATGCCTTCAACTGAAATGTGTCTTCCGCATTTAACCCAACCCCTCTGAATAAGAGAGGTGCGGGGGGCTGCCTTAATTGACATCCACGTCTTCGGCACCCGGGGAACAGTGGGTTAACTGCCTTGTTCAGGGGCAGAACGACAGATTTTTACCTTGTCAGCTCGGGGATTTGAACTTGCAACCCTCCGGTTACAAGTCCAACGCTCTAACCACTAGGCTACCTGCCGCCCCCCACTAGGCTACCTGCCGTCACTCCCTCTCATCCTCCTCTTCCTCCTCCTACTCTTCCTCCTCCTACTCTTCCTATCATTCTATAACAGTGAGTTTGAGTGGGGTTGTTGGGCGGGGAGAGAGAATCCATGGCATTGATCTTTCCCTAAGCTGCATAGACAAGACTGCCTTTACTCATTTGAATACGTACTTTTTACAAGTCTGTTCTACTTTGAATACTTCCTGTATTCATTTGAATGGAATGTTCTTTGCTAAATTAATTCCCTTACCACACGGCACGGAGCACTCTCACAGGAACAAGATGACACTGTGGTGTGAAAGGACATGACCTCGCTCACACGATACAACCTCCAACTGCCACACTTTTTTTGGCAGACACAGTGGAAGTGGAATACATGATACAAAGACAGATCCTGTGTTTCAAGTCACCCCTAGTCTACCCTCTCAGACCCAGATGGTCAGTTACACGTTGTTCTCTCTCCTCCAGAGTTCTGACATGGTCAAGCTGGAGAAGAAATCCAGGAAGTAGAGGTCAGCAGGGTCCTCACCACCGAAGAAGTAGAGTAGGATAGAGAGAATAAAGTAGACGGCATCTGTCAAACGCCCCACCGCTCCCTAAGAAGTAAAAAATGGAACAAATCATGAGTCGCGTAAGACATACGGGGGAGACTCTACAGTGGTCACAACTGGTAGCCCGTCTTGGGGATGATTCCGAAGAACTAGAAACAGCCTTGTCTAAGATTTTACTTTATCTGTTTGAACCATCATTTAAATTGTAACATGTATCATATTTGTTGTTTATATACTTATATAACGGATGTTTGTGTCTTAAAAAATCAGCGATATAAGCCTGGAAATGTACCCCTGGTGTACCAGGTGTTGCATGCATGGATCATTGAGAAAACGAGTCCTAATATCCTGCTACGTATCCTGAATTGTATGGATACGTAATGTATGGATATGTAATACTTGGAAAAATGTTTGAAAAAATTAATTAAAAAAGCAAAAAGAAAATGAAATGTTCTCGTTATTTGAAAGGGGCTCATTAATGTTATTGTACATCAGAGAGGCAAGAGGGATGGCAGAGCGCCCCATTCCCAACACTAGCCGGTGAAAAGCAAGGCACCAAATTCAAAATCCAAAAGTTGAATTATTAAACATTCATCAATATACAAGTGTTGGATAGTCATCAAAAGCTCTGCTTCTTGGCAATATCACAGCATTGTCAGATTTCAAAAAGGCTTTACGGCGAAAGCACTACATTTGATTGTTTGAGGGTAGCACTTCCAATATTTTTTCCATTACCATGAATTCATAAACCATGCGGTTCACACAAAACACATTTCACAGCGAAAACAAATCAATTACCCTTTGAAGAACTTCTGCTGAGGGCTTCCCAAGTGTGCAACGAAGACAATCCATGGTTCTTTTGTTAGAAAAAGTCATTTATTATATCCATAAATCTCTGTTTGGTTGGTGCGTTATGATGAGAAAATACAGCATCCACTCGCCCATTGAAACGTGAAGAGAACTCGTTCAACCTATACCTATACACTTCTCCAAGAACAATCAAACATCATTGATAATGTATCCTTAGGAACACTTTTATGTATATTTTGTACAATATTTCAACCGGAATATAAACTGTGCGATAGGAAAGGAAAAAACCACAGTGCGCGCAAGCCGGTGAACGCGCATTCTTTTCTGTTGACTTCTGTGTGACCACTTCCTAATTCTTCTTCTATTACCATCCAGAGAAACTAAACATAATCAAAACACTGTCTAGAGACTGTTGACATCCAGTGGAAGCAATAGGTACTGAAATCTTACTCCCTTATATGGACATTTTCATAAGGGAGGGGTTCAAAATGAGGCAATGTGTCAAAATCACTTTTTCCAGGACAGAAATTCCTCGGGTTTTCGCCTGCCATATCCGTTCTGTTATACTCACAGACAATATTTTAACACTCTTAGACACTTCAGAGTGTTTCCTATCTAATGGTACTAATTATGTGCATATCCTATTTTCTGGGCCTGAGTGGGAGGCATTTTACTTTGGGCACGCCAGGCTCTCCAAAACCGTCACCTCGGGAGCTGCTCCCTAAGAAGTTAATAATTCAACTTTTGGATTTTGAATTTGGCGCCTCACATTTCACTGACACTACCCGGTGAAATGTAAGGCGTCTAATTCAAAATCCAAAAGTTGAATCATTAAACATTCATCATAAATATACAATTGTTGCATAGTCATCAAAAGCTCTGCTTCTTGGCAATATCACAGCGTTGTCAGATTTCAAAAAAGGCTTTACGGCGAAAGCACAACATTTGATTGTTTGAGGATAGCACCTCATATATTTTCCACATTAGAATAAATTCATTTTTAATGTATCCTTAGGTATCCTTTTATGTATATTTACTGTAATATTTCATCCGGACGATAACGTGAACAATAGGAAAGGAAAATAAAGTGGGGCGCGCGCTCACAATCTCGCGCCCGTCAAACGTTATTGACAAAAGTGGTCCCTTCACTCCTTCTTCTTCCTATCCATTCTGCTTAGTGCTAGAGCTTCCAGACACCGTATAAAGACTGTTGACATCTAGTGGAAGCCACAGGTACTGCAGTCTCAGTCCTAGTTAAAATAGAAATGAATAGGCAGACTGGAGAAGAAGGTCATGTACAAAACTGCAAATCCGGATGGATTTTCCTTGGGTTTCCTCCTGCTATATCAGTTCTGTTATACTCACGTACATTATTTTAACACTTTTAGAAACTTCAGAGTGTTTCCTATCCAATAGTACTATGTGCATATCCTATTTTCTGGGCCTGAGTGGCAGGCATTTTACTTTGGGCACGCCAGACTCTCCAAAACCGTCACCTCTGCTGCCGCTCCCTAAGAAGTTAATGAAAAGGGTGCAATGGTGGGCGTGGTGCTATCAGACATTTTCTGATTAAACCCTTCCCAGAATTCCACTAATGTCTCCACCCCATTCTGATCAATTCCGATAAACCATAACCCTACGTCCTCCTTTACAGCCTGTTTCAGAGTAATTCTATCTTTGAGGCAATACTTGTATCTGTGTTACTCTCCCTTCTTCCTACAAACCTCCCCGTCTTCACTATGCTCCACCTGTTCCCCTACCGAGTGTGAAGGTTACCCTCTACTCCTGTCTGATCAGGAGGGTCTGAGTGTGTCAGGAATATGGCCCCCACAATTATACAACTCACTACAATCAATATTCTCATGAAGCCTCACCCTCTTCCTGCCCTGAGGTCCATTGCTGAAGGCCAAGCCATGCCCCCACTCTGAGGAACTCCCACAGTGAGGAAAAGTGTTCTGACACCAATCCTTGTTGAGAGTTAACCCCCGACCCCTTTAAGTACTCGGTTCTATCTCTCCTAACTCTGTGTTTGTTCAACAGTGGTGACATGGGTTTACCCTTTTGCAATGTGTGATATGAACCCAGGTGGATCTCTCCGCAATTCTTACGGCGAAGGCTGTCACCAACAGGACCCGGCATGGACCTTCCCAACGGGGCTGCTTCCAGTGATTTTTCTTCAGAGACTGGACCCACACCCAGTCACCAGGCTGGATCGTATGGCTCACCTCCTTCTGTAGTTCTTCTGTTGGGCATAACATCTCTGACATACAGGTGTGGTTAGCAAACAACTTCTCATGTGATCTGCTACTGTATCTTCCTAACTCTCATTCTAAAAGGTCTACCAAATACTTTCTCAAATGGAGATAATCCCTCCTTGTCTGGGGTTATCCGAATAGTCATTAATACTATTGGTAGACATTTTACCCAATTTCGTCCTGTATTCAGGTGTGTCTATTTTAACCTACTTTTAATCATACAATTCATGCCTTCTATAATATTATAATAATTAAACACTGTCTCTTTCCTCTGTGGAGTCCTTTGTCTACATTGGTAATTAGTTTGAGCACATAACACAATGAGATACAAAAAATGTACTAAAATGTACCAAAAAAACTGCAAATCCGTAAAGGATTTTCCTCTGGTTTCCGCTTGCTATATCAGTTCTGTTATACTCACATACATTATTTTAACACTTTTAGAAACTTCAGAGTGTTTCCTATCCAATAGTACTAATTATGTGCATATCCTATTTTCTGGGCCTGAGTGGCAGGCATTTTACTTTGGGCACGCCAGACTCTCCAAAACAGTCACCTCTGCTGCCGCTCCCTAAGAAGATAATATTTGTTGTTTATATACTTCCAAACGTGCCGTAATATCTACCATGTAATTTCATACAATTCCCTATAAACTACCTAACGCACACAAAATCGAATATAAATATTATTTCCACAACAACCCAAATTCCTCACCTTCAAAATTGTCCATGTGTAAAAACAGGCCATAGTCTGTTGAAAGGCTTTCTCTTCATGTGTAGAGAGTTTTTCAGAAGAGACCAGTGTGTCGTAACTGAGACAGGGTATGGCTTTTGGCTGATGAGTTAAATTCGGGCTTGAGTTTATGGCTGACTGGGAAATAGCACCGGTGTGTAAATGACCCCCTGCACACACAATTGTCTAGACACCACCCCCCTGGAAAAAAACAATTGTTTCAGGCAGCTTTGCAGAGGCACACACACGCACACACACACACATACGCACATACGCACACACACACACACACACATCTTTTGGGAGGATTCATTATTTTTGTGTTGAGACAAACACAACAATACCAAGGGCAAGAGAAAAGACCGCTTCCTTTCGTTAAATAGGTAAGATGAATTTTTCAAACCCTTTATTTAATTCTAAATCTTTAGTACAGACATTTTTTAACACGTTATAATTATTTAAACAATTTTACTATTCCTTTCATAGTGTTAAAATATTGTCTGTGAGTATAACAGAACGGATATAGCAGGCAAAAACCCGAGGAATTTCTGTCCTGGAAGAAATGTATTTGACACATTGCCTCATTTTGAACCCCTCCCTATTGAAAATGACCATATATGGGAGTAAGATTGCAGTACCTATTGCTTCCACTGGATGTCAACAGTCTCTAGACAGTGTTTGATGATGTTTAGTTGCTCTGGATGGTAATAGAAGAAGAATTTCGAAGTGGTCATCGGATGTAAACAGAAGAGGATGCACGTTCACGGGCTCGCGCGCGCTGTGGTTTTTTCCTTTCCTATCGCCCAGTTTATAATCCGTTTGAAATATTATACTAAATATACATAAAAGTGTTCCTAAGGATACATTATCAATGATGTTTGATTGTTCTTGGACAAGTGTATAGGTATAGGTTGAACGCGTTCTCTTCACGGTTCAATGGGCGAGTGGACGCTGTATTTTATGAACATAATGTGCCAACCAAACAGAGATTTATGGATATAATAAATGACTTTTTCTAACAAAAGAACCATGGATGTCTTCGTTGGACATTTGGGAAGCCCTCAGCAGAAGTTCTTCAAAAGGTAAGAGATTTGTTTTCGCTGTGAAATGTGTTTTGTGTGAACCGCGATGGTTTATGAATTTATGCTAATGGTAAATATTGGAGGTGCTACCCTCATACAATCAAATGTAGTGCTTTCGCAGTAACGCCTTTTTGAAATCTGACAACGCTGTGATATTGCCAAGAAGCAGATATTTTGATGACTATGAAACACTTATATATTGATGAATGTTTAACCAACACGTCTGTCCGTTTCTAAATCACCATCTTCAACCTGTGAACAGATCAGACGTTGCCTTTTGATGCTTCCATCTAGGTTCCATATATTTTCATTCCCAGGATAGATCAGCATGCGTGTCTTTAGACCTAGGCTGTCTTGAGGATAGAAGCGACCATCGCCGTAACTGTTCACGATGTTGGAAAAGATCTTCCAAGGAATTTATGATAATCACCCCACCTGAAGCTGAAGACAGGCACAAAATAGTTGACCTCCCTGCATGCTTTTGAAAATACATACGAACTAACTGATTTGGTTGCATTTGAACTATCGAATTGGGCACGAGTTAAAATTGTCACTCTGGAGTCTGGAGTATACGCCACTGAAGAGATTCTTATGGCTTTCAAATCATCCGCAGCACAGGAGAAAAACTCCCGGCTTTTGTTTGAAAAGGTGTGCTGTGGCCGGTGTTTGTGAAAATCTTCACGGTTGAATTCTCCGGGTGGAAAATGTAACCCATATGGCCTTCACTCATATCCAGCAATCCCATTAAAACAATCAGGGGCATCACAAAGAATTTCTTCGATGGTTTTGTCATTGTGTTCTTGACACGCTGAACACAATACACCTACAATTGGCCTAGGAGACATATTTAATTTCTTCTTTAGTGTTCTGGGTTTATTTTATTTTCTTTAGTGTTCTGGGGTTTGTCTCTGAGGTCGCTCATAGTGTTGACAGTCCTTACTTATACTGCGGTGGCCCAATACCCCGGACAATTACTGTTTCATATACAACATGAACATCTTTGAAATGTTCAAATACATTCCCGAGTTCAAAGAGATCACTTCAATCACCTTGACAGCTTTGATGTAAACAAAGGCTTCACTTAAAAGGAACAGATTTAACTATAGGTCCATAAACTACAAAGGCTTCACTTCAAAAGGAACATATGTAGCTACAGGGCCATAAACACCCTCCCCCTACCGTGGGAACTTCCAGACAGGATGTACATATATGGTCATAACCCCGGGACCCATCAAGGGGTCATAAATCACGCGTTTGACTGATGCCATCTACTTTATTCTCTCTTAGGATGTTATGGCAGACTGGACAGAGAGAATGAAACATTTCTCTGGATGTGAGCTGTGTTGCTTTGTTGTGCCATTGTTGACTACATGGGAAGTTCTTGTCACACCTGTGTAACACCTGTGTAATCAGGTATGTGATTTTTCCTGTTTGTATTTTGTGTCCTGATATTAGCCATTTGGGAGCAGAGAGAAAAACATGTTTGACCACATTGCTGAACTTCATGGCTTTTTCTTGTCTGTACAGAACACATTTGTTAATGTTGGATTAACCTCTAACGGAACAGTGGGGCGAATTAGGCTAACTTCTTAGCTAGCGCCTGACTCCCGACACTACCCGGTGAAATGTAAAGCGCCAAATTCAAAATCCAAAAGTTTAATTATTAAAAATTAATCAATATACAAGTGTTTCATAGCCATCAAAAGCTCTGACTCTTGGCAATATCACAGCGATATCAGATTTTAAAAAGGCTTGATGGCAAAAGCACAACATTTGATTGTTTGAGGGTAGCACCTCTAATATTTACACATTAGCATAAATCCATAAAACATACTGGGTCTCACAAAATGCATACAATCGCTAATATAAAATCGATTACCTTTGATGAACTTCTGCTGAGGGCTTCCCAAGTGTCCAACGAAGACAATCCATGCTTCTTTGGTTAGAAAAAGTCATTTATTATATCCATAAATCTCAGTTTGGTTGGCGCCTTATGTTCATAAAATCCACCGTCGAGTCGCCCATAGAACCGTGAAGAGAATGCGTTGAAATTATACCTATCATATTTCTACAAACAAATCAAACATCATTTTTAATGTTTCCTTAGGTATTCTTTCATGTATATTTACTATAATATTTCAACCGGATTGTAGCATGAACGATAAGAAAGGAAAAACAATGGAGCGCGCACTCGGTTGCACGCCTGCAAAAGCTTGTTGACATCTGAGCTCCCTTGACCATATTCTCTCCCTATCCGTTCTGGTTAGGGCTAACGTTTCCTGGTTTTGTATAGAGACTGTTGACATCTAGTGGAAGCCATAGGTACTGAAATCTCGGAGCTGCTTGCCTTTGAAATAAATAGGGAGACTTTTAGGGAGGTTTTCACCTGCTATATCTGTTCTGTTACACTCACAGACATTATGTTAACACTTTTAGAAACGTCAGAGTGTTTCCTATCCAATAGTACTAATTATGTGCATATCCTATTTTCTGGGCCTGAGTGGGAGGCATTTAACTTTGGGCCCGCCAGACTCTCCAAAACAGTCACCTCGGGAGCCGCTCCCTAAGAAGTTAAATGCTGTGAAAGCCCTAAGGCAAAACTGCTCGATGGTGGTGTTGCCAACCTACGTTTTCTAACCTGTATTGACCTTACTGCCTACTCCGGAGGCACACAAATTATATTCAACTGACTAACATGTAATTCTGTTCAACTGACTAACATGTAATTCTGTTCAACTGACTAACATATAATTCTGTTCAACTGACTAACATGTAATTCTGTTCAAACTGACTAACATGTAATTCTGTTCAACTGACTAACATGTAATTCTGTTCAACTGACTAACATGTAATTCTGTTCAACTGAGTAACATGTAATTCTGTTCAACTGACTAACATGTAATTCTGTTCAACTGACTAACATGTAATTCTGTTCAACTGACTAACATGTATTCTGTTCAAACTGACTAACTTGTAATTCTGTTCAACTGACTAACATGTAATTCTGTTCAACTGACTAACATGAAACTCGGTTCAACTGACTAACATGTAATTCTGTTCAACTGACTAATATGTAATTCTGTTCAACTGACTAACATGTAATTCTGTTCAACTGACTAACATGTAAATATTTTCAAACTGACTAACTTGTAATTCTGTTCAACTGACTAACATGTAATTCTGTTCAAACTGACTAACATGTAATTCTGTTCAACTGACTAACATGTAAATATTTTCAAACTGACTAACATGTAATTCTGTTCAACTGACTAACATATAATTCTGTTCAAACTGACTAACATGTAATTCTGTTCAACTGACTAACATGTAATTCTGTTCAAACTGACTAACATGTAATTCTGTTCAACTGACTAACTGTTATGAATAAATTCATATGATTTACAGTGGGGCAAAAAAGTATTTAGTCAGCCACCAATTGTGCAAGTTCTCTCACTTAAAAAGATGAGAGGCCTGTAATTTTCATCATAGGTACCCTTCAACTATGACAGACAAAATGAGGAAAGAAAATCCAGAAAATCACATTGTAGGATTTTTTATGAATTTATTTGCAAATTATGGTGGAAAATAAGTATTTGGTCAATAACAAAAGTTTATCTCAATACTTTGTTATATACCCTTTGTTGGCAATGACAGAGGTCAAACGTTTTCTGTAAGTCTTCACAAGGTTTTCACACACTGTTGCTGGTATTTTGTCCCATTCCTCCATGCAGATCTCCTCTAGAGCAGTGATGTTTTGGGGCTGTCGCTGGGCAACACGGACTTTCAAAGATTTTCTATGGGGTTGAGATCTGGAGACTGGCTAGGCCACTCCAGGACCTTGAAATGCTTCTTACGAAGCCACTCCTTCGTTGCAGGCGGTGTGTTTGGGATCATTGTCATGCTGAAAGACCCAGCCACGTTTCATCTTCAATGCCCTTGCTGATGGAAGGAGGTTTTCACTCAAAATCTCACGATACATGGCCCCATTCATTCTTTCCTTTACACGGATCAGTCGTCCTGGTCCCTTTGCAGAAAAACAGCCCCAAAGCATGATGTTTCCACCCCCATGCTTCACAGTAGGTATGGTGTTCTTTGGATGCAACTCAGCATTCTTTGTCCTCCAAACACGACAAGTTGAGTTTTTACCAAAAAGTTATATTTTGGTTTCATCTGACATTCTCCCAATCCTCATCTGGATCATCCAAATGCTCTCTAGCAAACTTTAGACGGGCCTGAACATGTACTGGCTTAAGCAGGGGGACACGTCTGGCACTGCAGGATTTGAGTCCCTGGCGGCGTAGTGTGTTACTGATGGTAGGCTTTGTTACTTTGGTCCCAGCTCTCTGCAGGTCATTCACTAGGTCCCCGTGTGGTTCTGGGATTTTTGCTCACCGTTCTTGTGATCATTTTGACCCCACGGGGTGAGATCTTGCGTGGAGACCCAGATCGAGGAAGATTATCAGTGGTCTTGTATGTCTTCCATTTCCTAATAATTGCTCCCACAGTTGATTTCTTCAAACCAAGCTGCTTACCTATTGCAGATTCAGTCTTCCCAACCTGGTGCAGGTCTACAATTTTGTTTCTGGTGTCCTTTGACAGCTCTTTGGTCTTGGCCATAGTGGATTTTGGAGTGTGACTGTTTGAGGTTGTGGACAGGTGTCTTTTATACTGATAACAAGTTCAAACAGGTGCCATTAATACAGGTAATGAGTGGAGGACAGAGGAGCCTCTTAAAGAAGAAGTTACAGGTCTGTGAGAGCCAGAAATCTTGCTTGTTTGTATGTGACCAAATACTTATTTTCCACCATAATTTGCAAATAAATTCATTAAAAATCCTACAATGTGATTTTCTGGATTTTTTTTCCTCATTTTGTCTGTCATAGTTGAAGTGTACCTATGATGAAAATTACAGGCCTCTCTCATCTTTTTAAGTGAGAGAACTTGCACAATTGGTGGCTGACTAAATACTTTTTTTCCCCACTGTATATGTTTAATGACTAATTGATTTATACGTTGAAAGTAATGCGTTTAAAGTAATGATAGGACAGTATTTTACCTTGTCTCTGTATAATGGCTTGAATGTTTGGGCATAAGAAAGTAGGAACTGTTGACAGACAGTTTGTGACAGACAACTCATGACCATTGTGATACTGATAACATTAACTCTGGACCACTGTGAAACTGATGACAGGAGGGGAGAAACCATTAGGATTGCAAATAGATTAGGAAACATGTGACAGAAGATGATAAGCGATGTATGTGTTGGATAAAATTGTGAAACAGCATTTTCATTATCAGAGAGAAGGAGGGACATTTATGATGCTTTGAGTGATATATAAACTGATGTGCATGGAATAATGTTCAGAGCTCTCCCGAATAAACACTACCGACAATTGTAGACTGGGCTTCTGTCTGTCTCACTTTAACCAGTATCTTACAAATTCTGCGTTACAGACTGAGTAGTTAAATTAAAGTTCGATTTATGAACATTGAGAACATAATTCTCGTAACACTAACATGTAATTCTGTTCAACTGACTAACATGTAATTCTGTTCAACTGACTAACATGTAATTCTGTTCAACTGACTAACATGTAATTCTGTTCAACTGACTAACATGTAATTCTGTTCAAACTGACTAACATGGCATTCTGTTCAACTGACTAACATGGCATTCTGTTCAACTGACTAACATGGCATTCTGTTCAACTGACTAACAAAAAAATCCAGAAAAACACATGTGAAAAATGTTTTTAATGAGGGAAATAAGTATTTGACCCCCTCTCAATCAGAAAGATTTCTGTCTTTCTTCCATTTGCGAATAATCGCACCAACTGTTGTCAACTTCTCACCAAGCTGCTTGGCGATGGTCTTGTAGCCCATTCCAGCCTTGTGTAGGTCTACAATCTTGTCCCTGACATCCTTGGAGAGCTCTTTGGTCTTGGCCATGGTGGAGAGTTTGGAATCTGATTGATTGATTGCTTCTGTGGACAGGTGTCTTTTATACAGGTAACAAGCTGAGTTTAGGAGCACTCCCTTTAAGAGTGTGCTCTTAATCTCAGCTGGTTACCTGTATAAAAGACACCTGGGAGCCAGAAATCTTTCTGATTGAGAGGGTGTCAAATACTTATTTCCCTCATTAAAAACATTTTTCACATGCCTTTTTCTGGATTTTTTTGTTGTTGTTCTGTCTCTCACTGTTCAAATAAACCTACCATTAAAATTATAGACTGATAATTTCTTTGTCAGTGGGCAAACGTACAAAATCAGCACAGGATCAAATACTTTTTTCCCTCACTGTATGTCGATACAGGCTATATACAGCAATATGTGGACACCCCTTCAAGTTAGTGGATTCGGCTAATTCAGCCACACCCGTTGCTGATAGGTGTATAAAATTTAGCACACAGACATGCAATCTCCATAGACAAACATTGTCAGTAGGATGGCATTACTGGAAAGTTCAGTGACTTTCAACGTGGCACCATCATAGGATGCCACGTTTCCAACAAGTCATTTTCGTCAAATATCTGCCCCGCTAGAGCTGCCCTGGTCAGCTGTAATTGCTGCTACTGACTGAAGTGGAAACGTCTAGGAGCAACAACGGCTCAGCCACAAAGTTGTAGGCCACACAAGCTCACAGAACAGGATCGCCGAGTACTGAAGTTCGTAGCGCGTAAAAATAGTTTGTCCTCAGTTGCAATACTCACAACCAAGTTCCAAGCTGCCTCTGGAAGCAACGTCAGCACAATAACTGTTTGTAGGGAGCTTCATTAAATGGGTTTCCATGGCCGAGCAGCCTCACACAAGCCTAAGATCACCATGCGCGATGCCAAGGGTTGGCTGGAGTGGTATAACACTCGCAGCCATTGGACTCTGGAGCAGTGGAAATGCATTCTCTGGGGTGATGAATCAAGCTACACCATCTGGCAGTCCGACGGACAAATCTGGGTTTGGAGAATGCTACCAGCTTGAATGCATAGTTCCAACTGTAAAGTTTGGTGGAAAAGGAATAATGGTCTGGGGCTGTTTTTTTATGGTTTGGGCCCCTTAGTTCCAGTGAAGGGAAATCTTAATGCTACAACATACAATGACATTCTATTCTGTGCTTCCAACGTCGTGGCAACAGCTTGGGGAAGGTCTCTTCCTGTTTCAGCATGACACTGCCCCCGTGAACAAAGTGAGTTCCATACAGAAATTGTTTGTTGAGATCAGTGTGGAAGAACTTGACTGGCCTGCACAGAGCCCTGACCTCCACCCATCAAACAATTTTGGGATGAATTGGAATGCCGACTCTGAGCCAGGCCTAATTGCCCAACATTAGTGCCCTACCTCACTAATGCTTTTTTATTTGATCTTTATTTAAATAGGCAAGTCAGTAAAGAACAAACTCTTATTTTCAATGACGGCCTAGGAACAGTGGGTTAACTGCCTGTTCAGGGGCAGAACGACATATTTGTACCTTGTCAGCTCGGGGATTTGGGGTAGCCTAGTGGTTAGAGGCTGAATGGAAGCAAGTCCCCCCCAGCAATGTTCCAAGATTTAGTGGAAAGCCTTCACAGAAGAGTGGAGGATGTTATAGCTGCAAAGGATTGACCAACTCCATATTAATGCACATGATTTTGGAATGAGATGTTCAAAGAGCGGGTGTCCACATACGTTTGGTAATGTAATACATATACAGTATCAGTCAGAAGTTGACACACCTACTCATTCAAGGGTTTTTCTTAATTTTTTACTATTTTCTACATTATAGAATAATAGTGAAAACATCAAATCTATGAAATAACACATATGGAATCATGTAGTAACCAAAAGTGTTAAACAAATAAAAATGTATTTTAGATTCTTCAAAGTAGCCACCCTTTGCCTTGATGACAGTTTTGAACACTCTTGGCATTCTCTCAACCAGCTTCACCTGGAATGCTTTTCCAACAGTCTTGAAGGAGTTCCCACATATGCTGAGCACTTGTTGGCTGCTTTTACTTCACTCTGCTGTCCAACTCATCCCAAACCTCCAACACTCTACTCAGCAAATTGGATGTAGTCTATCACAGTGCCATCCGTTTTGTCACCAAAGCCCCATATACCACCCACCACTGCGACCTGTATGCTCTCGTTGGCTGGCCCTCGCTTCATATTCGTCGCCAAACCCACTGGCTCCAGGTCATCTATAAGTCTTTGGTAGGTAAAGCCCTGCCCAAACTCAGCTCACTGGTCACCATAGCAACACCCATAGCTCGCGCTCCAGCAGGTATATTTCACTGGTCATCCCCAAAGCCAACTCCTCCTTTGGCCGCCTTTCTTTCCAGTTCTCTGCTGCCAATGACTGTAACGACTTGCAAAAATCACTGAAGCTGGAGACATAAGCATCAGCTGTCAGAGCAGCTTACCAATCATTGCACCTGTACACAGCCCATCTGTAAATAGCCCACCCAACTACCTCATCCCCATATTGTTATTGATTTCTGCTCCTTTGCACCCCAGTATCTCTGCTTGCACATCATCTTCTGCAAATCTATCACTCCAGTGTTAATGCTAAATTCTATTTATTTCGTCACAATGGCCTATTTATTGCCTTACCTCCCTAATCTTACTACATTTGCACACACTGTATATAGATTTCTATTGTGTTATTGACTGTACGTTTGTTTATCCCATGTATAACTCTGTGTTGTTTGTTTCGCACTGCTTTGCTTTATCTTGGCCAGGTCAGAGTTGTAAATGAGAACATGTTCTCAACTGGCCTACCTGGTTAAATAAATGTGAAATAAAAAATTAAAAAAAACATCTCAATTGGGTTGAGGTCAGGTGATTGCCAGACCAGGTCATCTGATGCAGCACTCAATCACTCTCCTTCTTGGTCAAATAGCCCTTACACAGCCTAGAGGTGTGTTTTGGGTCATTATCCTGTTGACAAACAAATGATCATCCCATCTGCTGGGACTGAGTATTGCTGCAGAATGCTGTGGTAGCCATGCTAGTTAAGTGTGACCTTAAATTCTAAATAAACCAGACAGTGTCACCAGCAAAGCACCCCACACCATCACCCATCCTCCTCCATGCTTCACACATGGAGATCATCTGTTCATCTACTCTGCGTCTCACAAAGACACGGCAGGTTGGATCCAAAAATATTACATCTGCACAGATTTCCACCGGTCTAATGTCCTTTGCAGCAATTCAACCATGAAAGCCTGATTCACGCAATCTCCTCTGAACAGTTGATGTTGAGATGTGTCTGTTCCTTGAACTCTGCAAAGCATTTACTTGAGCTGCAATTTCTGAGGCTGGTAACTAATAAACGTATCCTCTGCAGCAGAGGTAACTCTGAGTTTTCCTTTCCTTTTGCGGTCCTCATGAGAGGCTTTTTCAACATAGTGCTTGATGTTTTTTTTTTGCAACTGCACTTGTAGAAACTTTCAAAGTTCTTGACATTTCCCAGATTGACTGACCTTCATGTGTTAAAGTAATGATGGACTGTAGTTTCTCTTTGCTGATTTGAGCTGTTCTTGCCATAATATGGACTTTTACCAAATAGGGCCATATTCTCTATACCACCCCTACACTGTCACCACACAACTGATGCTCAAACGCATTAAGAATAAAGAAATTCCACAAATTAAATTTGAAAGCACACCTGTTAATTTAAATGCATTCCAGGTGGCTACCTCACGAAGCTGGTTGAGAGAATGCCAAGAGTATGCAAAGCGGTCATCAAGGCAAAGAGTAGCTACTTTGAAGAGTCTCAAATATATTTTTATTTGTTTCACACTTTTTTGGTTACTACATGATTCCATAGTTTTCACTATTATTCTACAATGTAGAAAATAGCACAAATAAGAAAAAACCCTTGAATGAGCAGGGGTGTCCAAACTTTGGCTGGTACTGTGTGTGTGTATATACACTACCGTTCAAAAGGTTGGGGTCACTTAGAAATGTCCTTGATTTTTTTAAAGAAAAGCAAATTTTTTGTCTATTCAAATATCAAATTGATCAGAAATACAGTGTAGACATTGTTAATGTTGTAAATGACTATGGCAGATTTTTTATGGGCCTCTGTACATAGGCCCATTATCGGCAACCATCACTCTTCTGTTCCAATGGCACGGTGTTAGCTAATCCAAGTTTATCATTTTTAAAAAGGCTAATTTATCATTAGAAAACCCTTTTGCAATTATGTTAGCACAGATGAAAACTGTTGTTCTGATTAAAGAAGCAATAAAACTGTCTTTCTTTAGACTAGTTGAGTATCTGGAGCGTCAGCATTTGTGGGTTCGATTACAGGCTCAAAATGGCCAGAAACAAAGAACTTTCTTCTGAAACTCGTCAGTCTATTCTTGTTCTGAGAAATGAAAGCAATTCTCAGCATGAAATTGCCAAGAAACGGCAGATCTCGTACAACGCTGTGTACTACTCCCGTCACAGAACAGCGCAAACTGTCTCTAACCAGAATAGAAAGAGGAGTGGGAGGCCCCGGTGCACAACTGAGCAAGAGGACAAGTACATTCGTGTCTAGTATGAGAAACAGATGCCTCACTCCTCAACAGGCAGCATCATTAAATAGCACCCGCAAAACACCAGTCTCAACATCAACAGTGAAGAGGTGACTCCAGGATGCTGGTCTTCTTGGCAGAGTTGCAAAGAAAAAGCCATATTTCAGACTGGCCAATAAAAAGAAAAGAATAAGATGGGCAAAAGAACAGACACTGGACAGAGGAACTCTGCCTAGAATGCCAAACCTGTCAGGTTGTCTTGGCAGAGGAGAAATGCTCACTAACAGGGATGTAAACAAATTTGTGCATTTGAGAGAAATAAGCTTTTCGTGCATATGGAACATTTCTGGGATCATTTATTTCAACTCATGAAACCAACTGTTGCGTATATAATTTGGTTCAGTAATACATAAATATACAGTTTACGACAATTTTTTTTATCCTACAGGAGGTGGTCGTTGCCATAGCAACCTTGAGTGCGTTAGTTCACTGGCGCATGTAGAGTGTGATGAGGCCTGCATGGTGGAGCTGTTGCCACAGTGTCATCTCCATCCTCAGGTCATGGTTGATGAAGAACCCCACTGGGTGATACTGGCTGTCGTAGTAGTGGTCAGAGTAGTTCATATAGTCTGGAGTCATGAAGCCGTACGCGCTCACCTGTTTTCAAACACCACAGACAGAACAAGAGAGAGAGGAGGGGGTAGTTTGTCAAGTGTTCCTCAAGAACAATGATTACCATATGTGACTTTGGTTTAAGCAGTGATCTGAGCAGCATGTTGGGATTTCTGTTTTACAAGACTTTTGAAGACTATCAGGGTCAGAGTAAATGCTATCCAACTGGAAGGCTAGTGCAGTCATGACCAGAGAGTTATTGTTTAATGGCTAGTCACTGGTGGGTCGTACCGTACCTGGTCACAGGTGTGCATCGCAGCCAGCAGCATCACAGCACCTGTTGATGGACGGTAGATGTTCTTGTATTTGGTGTGCATGGCATGGGCCCGGAGGAACCTACGACATAAAACATTTAACAATACAGCCGGTCCACACATTTACTACAAAACAAACCATTAAAATAGTGTCCAAAATTATCTTCAGGGACAACACATTTTATCCTTTCCTAAAATGCCCTTGTTGGAGAAAAGGTTGTGGACAGACCAGACCTGGATGCCACCTTTTCCTTGTTGAGAGGAGAGCTAACCCTACACCACACAGGCCTCATTAGTATGCACCCAAAACAGAGTCATGGTATAATAATTCCCTTTTAGTGTTAGATGGTGTGGGATGGAGTTCCATTTCAATAAAAAAATTCACAGAAGTGCAGGCACACATTTCATATATTATTGGAACCTCAACAGTTGACCTCTTTAGCCATTGTGGGGAGAGTTCTGTCATAAAGTGGCTCCCCACCCAAAACAGACTTCAAAAGGGGATTCTGTAATACCTTTGTCCAGGTGTGTATGTAATCAGAGCTCAGTTATGATTCAGATTAGCCACAACAACTCTCCTAAAGATTGTGCTTTGTACTAAGATAACTCACTTCTCCCCCTCTTTTTACACACCTGTTTCTGATGTAGCGTATGAAATCTGGATGGTACATCTTCAACTTTTCAACGGTCACATTTCCTCCAAAGTATGTGGGAGGTCTAAAAAGAAGCAGAAGGAAAAAAAAACTAAAAGGCATATATTTTCACAAGATGCAGGAGGAAGCAGATAACAGTATAGAACACACATTAGTAAATAAAGAAGGAATACTTTGAGGGTATTCAATTACAATGGAAATCCAAATAGATGCTGTGTGGGGAAATGAAATCAAAACTGCCTCCACGGATATGAACCCATTCGGTATCTTACGTTTTGCTCATCTCTGGTCCTCTCTCTACTGGAGTGTGTGTGGCAGCTGCTTTCATCAGCAGATAATCCCTGTCTTGGTCAGGCAGGAAGACATAGCGTGTCTCCTACAGGAGAACGAGGGAAATACAACATGATCAGACTATTAAAAAAAAAAATTGACTTAAGAGTTTGTCTGTAAATGAATTAAAAGAATGGAGGATGAAGTTTATTCCCAGTGAGTAAATTTGATCATGAACCACCACCATCATGGAAGTGTTCACCTCAGAGAGCGGTGGTCCTCTGTAGCCTGCTCCGGCGTATCTCCTCATGGAGTTACGGAGTGTGTTGGTGGAGAACGTGTAGAGGGACGTTCTAGAGCCCACATCCTGCTCAAAGCCTTTAATGACAGCTCCGTTGGTCCTGGAGTCACAACAGAAGCATGGAACAGAACTCTGTCAATAACGAATAAAAATAAATAAAAAAATAAAATAAAAGATTTTAAAAATTAAAAAAGTTGCTTGTTTGAATATCGAAGCCAACAAGGTGGAGAAAAATAATCTGCCACTGTGCCTTTGAGCAAGGCACTTAACCCTAATTGCTTCAGGGCTGCTGGACAATGGTGACCCTGGCCATGACTCAGGGGGATCTGGGATATGCAAAGAAACACATTTCTAGTACATAGTCCCTTGTGACTAAGCTCTTAAAACAAAAAGGGGGGAAAAAAAGCGAGAATAGAATGGAATCTACCTACATGTGTATTTATCCTACTGTTTTACCAAACAAATGTCAATATAAACACCCCCCCAAATTATTATCTTTATACAACACAGGAACACTGTCAATGATGACCACAGCATGAAGGAACATGAACACTGTCAATGACCTCACACTCAGGTAACCATAGAAACCAGATGTATGCTTCATTCAACAGACTCTTGAGGAGCCCTTGAATTGGCCATCCTGAATGACATAAATAACAAACAACTGTATTAACATGAAGCACATTCCAAGGAACATCTTCCACTTAACAAGGTCCAACAACCCCCGCAGGCTATTGAGGAAGTCAAGACTAAAACAAGATCAAAGACGGCGTCTCACCTGAATATATAGTCATGCTGGTCAATATCCCGGCCTTTCTTTGAATCCTTCAGAATCCCTCCGTTGCCCACGACGGCACAGCGGACACACCGTGAGCCGTTGCTACGACGATCCCAGTTGTCAAACATGTGCCAGTTGGCTGACGTGTTGAGAACAGATAGGGTCGACACCAGAGCTGCAACAACCAATGCATGCCAATGTAATAAAATAACTCAGGAAGACAGCCAACCAACAGATTTCTGCCTCAAGCGCATTTCCAATGGACGACTGCTACATTCCCAATGGACGACTGCCACATTCAACTGTCGGTGTCTCGTCTCAGTAGCTTTGAGGCTAGGCGTGTGTAAAGTCCACGGGGTAAAACAGTGGAATGATTCTATCGTTTGCTCTTGGAGATGTGAGCTGATAAGAGATTTTCCCATGCATCTGTGAAGTGCAGATGTACTCAATCGACTGACCATAAAGGATTGTGTGTCCCATCTCTGAAGCCATATAACATCTTTATTGAGATGGCCATGGAGCATAGGGCACCAGAGTTAAACAGTGGCCGCATTTGAGTGTCAGTCAATGATGTGGAACTAAATTATTTGTCGTTGGCATGTGAAAATGATTTGCCAGCTAATTTCAAACAATATTTGGTGTGAAGCAATGCATTGAAAAAGGTCATGGCAACATGTATTGAAAGCACTTACTTTTATAGTCGAGGTTTGCCCAGCCGTGAGTCCCTGGGTACAGTCTGAGGCGCTGGTACTGTTCTGGAGTGGCATGCTTGGCCCACTGGAGCACAGGGATCCTGCCCAGATACCTTACCCCAAAGTCTGTCTGGGGAACCCTGCTACGAATACTGTCTAGACAGTCCTGGAGGGAATAATGTTCAGAAAGTTGAAGCTCATTGACTGCATTTCAACACAATTCCAAAACTCTAGAATGCTATTTGGAGAACAGCGAAAACAAGCATAAATGCCCCCAGCCATTATCACCTTGGCTGCTGTAGCTTCATTCACCTCAGTCCATCTACAAACACACAGCCTAATAGCTGTACAATTAGCCACTACACAGTAACTCACATTATCACATGGTCTACCCAGTGCTGAGTTAATGCTACAACATTCTATGGCGATGACACAAAGAGGGTAGCACAAGAGAACAGAGAGTCTGGGAAATCTGTAATATGACTTCATATCCTGTCATCGTCACAGTAACATGGCCTAAGAACACCAGCACACCTAATGTCCTTATAGAACAATAAGTTACTCGTCAACATCATGAAAACTGAACGAATGGTGTAATTTTACCATGCAGACCTGTAGTTACATAGAGGTGTTTGTAAAGGGGGTGGTTCAAGCCCTGGATGCTGATAGGCTGACATCTGTATAGCATGGACATTATATATTTTTTAAATGTACTGCTCTAATTACTTTGGTAACCAGCTTATAATAGCAATAAGGCACCTTGGGGGTTTGTGGTATATTGCAAATATACCATGGCTAAGGGCTGTGTCCAGCCACTCTGCGTTACGCCTAAGAACATTCCTTTTCGTGGTATATTGACCATATACCACACCCACCCCCCCTTAGGCCTTACTGCTTAAATATATAACTGGACTGATTTCCACATAATACAATATGGACATGGCTTAAGATGTTGTTTTTTTTTATTAAAAAAGGTTCCGAACCTCTGTGTCGCCTCGTAGCTACGGTCTTGTATCTAATGAGGCCATTTAAGTCTTCATAGTCGGTAACTACTAACTGTTTCTGAGGACAACTGAATCATAGAAACTCAACGATAGAAATAAGCAGACAAAGGGTTTGACGGGGCTGTGAATACCACTCCACTAAACAAAAAGGTAGTGATAAAGAGATTGGAGATCGCATTTTATTTTACTAGGCAAGTCAGTTAAGAACAAATTCTTATTTTCAATGACAGCCTAGGAACAGTGGGTTAACTGCCTGTTCAGGGGCAGAACGACAGATTTGTACCTTGTCAGCTCGGGGATTTGAACTTTCAACCTTTCGGTTACTAGTCCAACGCTCTCATCACTAGGCTACCCTGCCGCCCCTTAACTAGAATATCACCCATGTCATCTGATTGAGAGTTAAAAAATATCCACTGTCCTTATTTTATAGCAAAGTGGGGAACTTTCAAGTGCTTCCATGCTTCACGTGTCTGAAAGTACAATCAGTCAGCATTGACTGCAAGGAGACCACAGGCCTTCTAAGGTCTCTGAAGTAGACAGCAATCACAACAAACAGATCAAGTAACAGGAACGGCCACAGAAAAAAAAGGAACTTCAACTCACTGTTTGAGGTGGGGCATCTTCACTGTAGTAGCTGTCGCCAATGAAGGGTGGCTCTGTTGGTTTGGCGGACTTGAGGAGAGCACCTTTAAGATCAGGGCCCTTGGTAGTCCTGGCTCCAGGTTCTGTTGACGGTCTGACTCTGGCAGGGGTTGTGGACTGCACCTTTAAACTTAAAGGTGTTGGTGGTGTGATCCTGGTGTGCTGGTCATCACTACCATCTGACAGCATATTGCCAACAAGAGGGTCATGTAACCTGGCAAGAAACAAAACACACACACCTTAGAGCTGAAACCTGTGTCCCCTTACCTGTCCTGGGTAATGTAAAATGTGTAAATGATGTCGTCTTCAGTTCAGGGTCATAGAAAATCTCTGGTATCCTCCCAAGTGCACAATGTCCTGCTACCCAAATGTGTAAAAAAAAAAAATCACATCTTCCTCTAACACAAAAAAAAGTTACTCAGTAACAGCTGAAATAATGTTGATTCTGTATCTGACTCGGCAGAAACAGCACACGCTCTGCCAACAGTGGCCATGTGACCCAAATTGAGCAGAGAAGCTGAACATAAAATGGCTTTCTAATCATTATCTAGGGTTGAGCCTAGTCATTGTAAAGTGTTGTCAGATTTCACCACTATTGAATGTTTTACACAAACCTACAACTTCTCTTCTTCCAGGCTAATTTGTGGTCGAGTCTGAATTAGGGCTGACCCCAATCATTAAACTGGACGATAGGCTGTTGGGTCGACCAAGATGTTGTTGTTGTCGGGGACAGCCCTAGTCTTGATTTATTCGGAGTAAAACAGTACAGAGAAGAGGTATGCTATTCAATGTGTCAATGGTAGAGCTGCATCGTGTTTGGTAGGGAAAGACACCAATCGTCCGTCTCATACCCGGACCTGTATCCTCCACATTGATGTTGGCCAAGTGCACAAATATTAAATTAACAATAAGGCCTGATTGTGTCTGGATCCATTTTCAGTACAACAAAATGCCAGAGCTCTACAGAGTAACATTTCCTAATGCATTGAGTCATACCTGGACCTGTATCCTCCAGACATTTAATGAATGACAAAAGCAATAAACCAACATCGGATTAGGGCGTAACCGATACCTTTGAAAATCTAAGATCAAAAGGTGATAGTCATCACCAGGAAATATAACTGAAGGACTGGTTGCATCGTGAACTATGCATTCTGTCATAAGAGGCTCTCGAGCAGACAAAAAAAATATAAAAAATGATTGATGCAAGAATTCCCCCTTTTCCATAAACTGCTCCCCTGCTCCATAAACTGATTTCGACTAACTGGCATTCAGATAAAAGCAAGCACTGCTTAGGTGAAACCCAAGGGCAGAAACCCAAAAGCAAAATGACAGACCTGCTGAACCTCGAACCACTCAAACGTATGATTGTGTCTCCAAATTAGACCTCTGACAGCGAGAGAAAGACAGCTGCTTCCACTACTCTGACATTACTACCAGGCTGACATTTCCCATGTAACCCCATTCTGTTCCTGTGTGTGGCTACATTGTGAAAACCACAATGATACGACATGCAGGGATACAGTAAGCGTCACATTAAAAGTCCCATGGTTTAAGTCTCCATGATCTCAGGCAGTTGTAACGTCCCTCTGTACGGCTGCTCATTAGGCAAACCGAGCAACCAGGAGGATTTTCAATAAATACTTTTTTTTTTAAAGTAGAAAAAATAGACGTTGCATATAGTTCATACATTAGTTCCACTAGGTCAGCTTTTTTATCAATTAAAATACCTCAATCTTTTTTAATTACACAATACACTAAACATTTAAAATTCCCAGACAGTAGCTAGGTTTCCATCCAATTGGAGACCGATTTGTATTATTCTTTATTTAACTACGCAAGTCAATTAAGAACAAATTCTTATTTACAATAACAGCCTACTGGGGAATAGTGGGTTAACTGCCTTGTTCAGTGGCAGAACGACAGATTTTTACCTTGTCAGCTTGGGTATTCGATCTAGCAACCTTTCGGTTACTGGCCCAATGCTCTAACCATTAGGCTACTTGCCGCCCAATATTCAAGCGAAACATTACAATACATTCACAGATTTCACAACACACTGTGTGCCCTCAGGCCTATATGAGATTATTATATGGATATTTTCAAATTTGTCAAAACGGCAGTCAAGCATCGATCACCATGTCACCAGAATAAGGCCTTTGATATTAATTGGAAAGAAGCATCAAGATAGAGGACTTTCACCACCCTGTGAAGCTCATCATAAACTATTAAATCTGTAGCCTACTAAACTGCATGGTTTCCTTCCATATGATGGTTCTTATATTCATATTTGCTTATAAAAAAGAATTAAAAAAAAGGTGTTTCCACCATCATTTATCACATAATACATTTTTACAGACACAAAGATCCCACCATGTCAAACTAACAAATTATTTGTCGGCATTTACAAAATTGTACCGAAACTTTGCTGTTTCTGTCACAGCTGTCATGATATTATTTATACGATATAACTTTACTCACATAAACTGTGAATGGAAACATTGTTAGTAGTATTACATTTTCCCCCAGGAGTTTTAGATTGCTCTATCGTTGTTTGTTTACCTGCCACGGAATTGTACCAAGTTCAGGTTGTCCCTGGTCCAGGGCATGGTGATCTCAAGGTTCAGACAGATGATGTAGATGACTGGCAGGAAGCTGACACTCAGGAAGCACAGCCATAGCCTCCTCTGGAGCCCCATGCCGGTCATCGTGGCCTCGAGCCTGAGCAGCCGGCTGAGTGTGTGCCCTCTACCCTCCACGGAGGAGGAACATGGGGAGTAGAGGGGGAGTCACTGATGTCCTTCTGACGAGGATGTTTGGGTTTTCAGGGGAGTAACGAGGAAAGAGACGAGGGCTGGGAGTGGAGTTGACTGTAAGATAAGTCCAAAGAGGTGCACATTACTCTGGGGCCTCTCTCTGGAGTAACAGAGAGGAGAAACAGGAGAGATGGACAGATAAAATGAGAGCAAAGGGGAAACTTTACCTCACCATGCCAACAGAGCTGCTCCCAATAATCCCTTTTTAATTAAACCTCTGTCCACAAAATACAGGATCACCATCTCTGTTCTCTTTCAGATCCCTCTATTATAGGGGCAGATGGATATTTACTTTGGACTGTGTATTGCCACTGATGGATCATGGTACAGGAACTCCTTCCAGAATAACACAGTGATGGCAGAGTAAGTGTCAAACGTACCATCTCTGACAACCCTGCTCAACCTGTTCAACCCTACTACCCCGCTCAACCCACTAACCCTGCTCAACCCTGAACCAGACATTAGGAAGAGGGTCATGATGACTGACTTGTGATAAGTCAAATAAAATTTTATTGGTCACATACACATATTGAGCAGATGTTATTGCAGGTGTAGAGAAATGCTTGTGTTCCTAGCTCCAACAGTACAGTAATATCTAACAATTCACAAATCTAAAAACTAAAAAGAATGGAATTAAGAAATAATAGGACAAACAATGTCAGAGTGGCATTGACTAGAACATGTGGCATTGACTAGAACACAGTATACAGTGGGGCAAAAAAGTATTTAGTCAGCCACCAATTGTGCAAGTTCTCTCACTTAAAAAGATGAGAGGCCTGTAATTTTCATCATAGGTACACTTCAACCATGACAGACAAAATGAGGAAAAAACATCCAGAAAATCACATTGTAGGATTTTTAATGAATTTATTTGCAAATTATGGTGGAAAATAAGTATTTGGTCACATACAAACAAGGAAGATTTCTGGCTCTCACAGACCTGTAACTTCTTCTTTAAGAGGATCATCTGTCCTCCACTCGTTACCTGTATTAATGGCACCTGTTTGAACTTGTTATCAGTATAAAAGACACCTGTCCACAACCTCAAACAGTCACACTCCAAACTCCACTATGGCCAAGACCAAAGAGCTGTCAAAGGACACCAGAAACAAAATTGTAGACCTGCACCAGGTTGAGAAGACTGAATCTGCAAGGTAAGCAGCTTGGTTTGAAGAAATCAACTGTGGGAGCAATTATTAGGAAATGGAAGACATACAAGACCACTGATAATCTTCCTCGATCTGGGGCTCCACGCAAGATCTCACCCGTGGGGTCAAAATGATCACAAGAACGGTGAGCAAAAATCCCAGAACCACACGGGGACCTAGTGAATGACCTGCAGAGAGCTGGTACCAAAGTAACAAAGCCTACCATCAGTAACACACTACGCCGCCAGGGACTCAAATCCTGCAGTGCCAGACGTGTCCCCCTGCTTAAGCCAGTACATGTTCAAGCCCGTCTGAAGTTTGCTAGAGAGCATTTGGATGATCCAGATGAGGATTGGGAGAATGTCATATGGTCAGATGAAACCAAAATAGAACTTTTTGGTAAAAACTCAACTCGTCGTGTTTGGAGGACAAAGAATGCTGAGTTGCATCATCCAGAAGTCGAGGTCAGTACAGGTGCATCAAAGCTTGGACCGAGACACTGAAAAACAACTTCTATCTCAAGGCGATCACTGTTAAATAGCCATCACTAGCTGGCTACCTCCCGGTCGAGGTCAGGGGTGAACAGGTCGTGGCTTCTGTGGTTGTTGTCCTAGGGAGAGCCCTGCGGCTGCCGGCGGTGCAGTTGCCGTACCAGTCGGTGATAGAGCGCGACAGGATGCTCTTAATTGCACATATTAAAGTTTGTGAGGGTCGTAGGGGCCAAGCCAAAAGCAGTGGACGATACAGAATACATTTTTTTTTTATAAAAGGGCTTTTGGGGGCGCAATCATGCTCCTCCCCCTGGCTGTGACAAACAATGAAGACCGTTTTGAATGTCAACAGTTACTCTGATAGAGTAAAGCCATTAGCACTTCTACGAGACCATGCACTCCCATACCTCCCTCTGACATGGTAAACACAGTGCTGGGCGGATAACGTGGCTTTTGGCACTAAATTCTGTTCTGCTTGGATTTACATGAGTGAAATACAGTACGTCTAGTGAGATAGATCTCTTCAACATCAGATTAAACTTGTCGGTTCACCCTAGCCTTGAATGTGGAGTGGCCAAAGCCACAAATTCCTGCTTCATGTGGGTGTGCAGCTATTAGCATACAATAACATACAGTGAGGGAAAAAAGTATTTGATCCCCTGCTGATTTTGTACGTTTGCCCACTGACAAAGAAATGATCAGTCTATAATGTTATTGGTAGGTTTATTTGAACAGTGATAGACAGAATAACAACAAAAAAATCCAGAAAAACACGTGAAAAATGTTATAAATTGATTTGCATTTTAATGAGGGAAATACGTATTTTACCCCTCTGCAAAACATGACTTAGTACTTGGTGGCAAAACCCTTATTGGCAATCAGAGGTCAGACGTTTCTTGTAGTTGGCCACCAGGTTTGCACACATCTCAGGAGGGATTTTGTCCCACTCCTCTTTGCAGATCTTCTCCAAGTCATTAAGGTTTTGAGGCCAACTCAAACCTTCAGCTCCCTCCTCAGATTTTCTATGGGATTAAGGTCTGGAGACTGACTAGGCCACTCCAGGGCCTTAATGTGCTTCTTCTTGAGCCACTCCTTTGTTGCCTTGGCCGTGTGTTTTGGGTCATCGTCATGCTGGAATACCCATCCATGACCCATTTTCAATGCCCTGGCTGAGGGAAGGAGGTTCTCACCCAAGATTTGACGGTACATGGCCCCGTCCATCGTCCCTTTGATGCGATGAAGTTGTCCTGTCCCCTTAGCAGAAAAACACCCCCAAAGCATAATGTTCCCACCTCCATGTTTGACAGTGGGGATGGTGTTCTTGGGGTCATAGGCAGCATTCCTCCTCCTCCAAACACGGTGAGTTGATGCCAAAGAGCTCCATTTTGGTCTCATCTGACCACAACACTTTCACCCAGTTGTCCTCTGAATCATTCAGATGTTCATTGGCAAACTTCAGACGGGCATGTATATGTGCTTTCTTGAGCAGGGGACCTTGCAGGTGCTGCAGGATTTCAGTCCTTCACGGCGTAGTGTGTTACCAATTGTTTTCTTGTGACTATGGTCCCAGCTGCCTTGAGATCATTGACAAGATCCTCCCTTGTAGTTCTGGGCTGATTCCTCACCGTTCTCATGATCATTCCAACTCCACGAGGTGAGATCTTGCATAGAGCCCCAGGCCGAGGGAGATTGACAGTTCTTTTGTTTCTTCCATTTGCGATTAATCGCACCAACTGTTGTCACCTTCTCACCAAGCTGCTTGGCGATGGTCTTGTAGCCCATTCCAGCCTTGTGTAGGTCTACAATCTTGTCCCTGACATCCTTGGAGAGCTCTTTGGTCTTGGCCATGGTGGAGAGTTTGGAATCTGATTGATTGATTGCTTCGGTACACAGGTGTCTTTTATACAGGTAACAAACTGAGATTAGGAGCACTCCCTTTAAGAGTGTGCTCCTAATCTCAGTTTGTTACCTGTATAAAAGACACCTGGGAGCCAGAAATCTTTCTGATTGAGAGGGGGTCAAATACTTTTTTCCCTCATTAAAATGCAAATCAATTTATAACATTTTTGACAAGCGTTTTTCTCAATTTTTTTGTTAATCTGTCTCTCACTGTTCAAATAAACCTACCATTAAAATTATAGACTGATAATTTCTTTGTCAGTAGGCAAACGTACAAAATGAGCAGGGGATCAAATACTTTTTTCCCCTCACTGTATAGACTATCAAAATAAAGATAGCGTTTGAAACGCTACAGGAGCTTCTCATCTAACCCATATTGCACATAGTGTTGCAAACTTGATCAATGCCACGATTCAAAAGTGTGTTGATATTATAAAAAGCCTTTAATTTTCAATTGGGCTAACAGAGCAAAAAATACTGTCTACTGGTATTAAGGTAATTCTTGCAGGGGCATGTGATGTGGGGGAGCCATTGTCTTTACGCTGTACCACTCAGAGAGGGGTACGTGGGGTACAGTAGATGACTCCAACGTGCTACCTCCGGAGGTAGTGTGGCAGCATAGAGAATGATAGAGACCTTTAGTGGCCAAAAGTCTGTATTAGCACAGGCAGCGCCATTGAGAGCTCCCCCCATTTTTCTTTGGTAGTCAACTGGGTGAGACTTCCAATTCTTTGGCTGATCCCTCCTGGTGACCCTGTTGGAGTCATGTCCAAACAGGTCACCAGGAGGGATCAGCCAATTGTGAAGAAAATTGACTACTTTAAAAATGGAGGTAGCCTCAATGGCACTACCCATTCTGTCGCATACCCTAGAATGGCACAGATACAAAAGGTTGAGTCTGTGTGGGAGACATTTGTTACGGTCATATCTCCATATTACAATGCTTGTTGTACGGAAAACAGACAGGTGACAACCTCCGGAGGTAGTGTGGGAGACATCTACACCCCCCTCTGAGTTAGCAATCTAGCATGCGCCGAACACCTGTGTGCAAGTTTTACTGAGGAAGTGTAGTTTGTTCAGATAGCAGCACCCGGGGCTGTATGGATGTGTAACTGCTACATTCTCTCTCGCTGATGAAAGATAAACAACCATATATTTCCAAGCCCATATCGCATGCGATGATAATCAACGTTAAAACACAGCATCGAGATTGTAGTTCACATGAGCCAGTCGTGGGCAAGGCTAACGGATGAAAACTGTAGGGAGAAGGAAGAATGCAGAGAGCTATCCTGGACCTAGTTTGTGTTGTCAAAGTAGTCTAGAGTAAATCATCTTTGAAACATACCAATAAAGGTAATGAATACATCAGTAAACATTTATCAAACTACTGTAAGACAGATGTCATTAAAATGTCACCGATTTACTTTTCCTGACTTATTCTTCAGTGTTTGTTTGAAGATAGATGACCAGGGAATGGTCATCTATCCTCAGATTAGCCATGTTCATCTGTGAAAACTTTGACATTTAGTGGAGAATAAAATAAACATTTTAACTTTAAAAAAGTTTTAAGATGTATTTTATAATATTGGCTGTGCTATCACCTTTTGTTCCATTCAGTTTAATAAATGATAATAAAATTATTTCCCTCTTTTGATTTAAATCCTGTTTTTTTTTTTGTTCTCTTAAAAATCTGAATGAATCTTAAGAAGAAGAAAAAAAAGCTGTAAACTTTATGGCATTTGTTAAATTTGTTATGTTTTGCTCCGATTACCATGATCACCATCAGAGCAAAAGCAAGTCACTAATTTACTCAGAGATCTCTCTCCTCCCTTCTCACAACACAAAGCTAAACATAGAAAAGAAAAAGTTGAAATGTCCCCATATCCACTTACCTGTGACGAGTTTTCTTTAGTGACAGTAGAAAGTAATCTAAACCAAAACGAAACTCTTTGACTAACAGACCGGAGCGCCGGCACAGCATAACACAGCAAGGGCGGGACTATGGTGAAATGAGCAACAGCTGCAGGCAATTGGGAGAGAGGGGACGTTTACTACGGGGTGTAATCATTAGTCGAAACAGTTTTTGTTTTGTAACGAAAACTAGCGTTTCTATTTGACAAATTCAGCTAGGTCCAGCCCCGTTTCGTTCTGTTTAGTTCCTAGTGAATACACCCCAGACTAGAATAAAGTCAGACGTGAGACGACAGTGTTATAGGAATAGCGTTGCTATGGTCACAATGGCTGTGTTCACACAGGCAGCCCAATTCTGATATTTTTTCCACAAAAAAGAAACTGTCCAGGGCAGAGGTGTCATGCCCAATGGGGTCTTGTGCCCCCTCAGATTTGTCCAGTTAAAAAAAATGTACAAATAAAAATTCTACTTTTTGTTTTGTCACTCTGTAGTTCTAGCCACCGAGCATTTTTTTGTGGAGTTGGCTTTAGATAGCCCAGATAGGTTCCCAATCTCATAACTAGCTACCAAGAAGCCATTTCAGAATATCAATCAAGTTAGAGTAGCTAGCTTGTCTAAAGCCTTGTTCACACTGACAGTTTGAAGTGACTCAAAGCAAAAAAAACTGCATATCCGATTCAAATCTGTTCTCTTTCCTGCAGTCTAACCAGCCAAAAAGCACCTTGGAATCGGATATTTCAAGCCAGCTTCGTTGGTTGTTTGAAGTCAGATAGAAATCTGATTCCTGGCCATGAGACTTCTCTGAACAGTAAAATCTGGTGTATTTGCCCGCAAGTAGTTTTTAGACTGTTATTTGGCATAACCTGTTGCTTGCTAGCTACTCTGTTGACAGGTTGACAATAACATGTGGTAGCTAACTAGCGTGTTAATTGTGTTTAAGATGGCGCCGAAGAACAGGGCTGACGTTTTACGTTCTCCCAACCAATTCTGCTATTTTGTAATTTTTTTGGTGTTTTGTGTAAGTAACTTTTTTACTTATTGTGTACATAATGTTGCTGCTACCGTCTCTTATGACCGAAAATAACTTCTGGACATCAGAAAAGCGATTACTCACCGCGGACTGGAAAAAACTTTTTCCTTTAATGAGTTTGACGAGAAGGATATCCTGCTTTCACTGGACAGGCCCAGTTACACGCCATTTGCGTGAAGAAAATACGCCGGAAAAGGGTCCGCAGATCGAGCAACCTTCTGAGGATCCAGAGGCGAGCGAGTAAACTCCCCCTGCCATCTGTTCTTCTTGCTAATGTGCAATCATTGGAAAATAAAGTTGATGACCTACGATTAAGATTATCCTACCAACGGGACATTAAGAAATGTAATATCTTATGTTTCACCGAGACGTGGCTGAACGACGATACAGACAATACAGAGCTAGCGGGATTTTTCATGCACCGGCAGAATAGAGACACTACTTCTGGTAAGACGAGGGATGGGGGTGTGTGTCTATTTGTCATTAACAGCTGGTGCGCGATGACTAATATTAAAGAAGTCTAGAGGTATTTCTCGCCTGAGGAAGAGTACCTTATGATAAGCTGTAGACCACACTATCTACCAAGAGAGTTCTCATCTGTACTGTTCGTAGCAGTCTATTTACCACCCCAGAACGAAGCTGGCACTAAGACTGCTCTCAACCAACTCTATAAGGCCATAAGCAAAGAAGAAAATGCTCACCCAGAAGCGGCGCTCCTAGTGGCAGGGGAGTTTAATCCAGGCAAACTTAAATCAGTTTTACCACATTTTTACCAGCATGTCACATGTGCAACCGGGAGCAAGAAATCCTAGACCACCTTTACTCCACACGCAGAGATGCATACAAAGCTCTTCCCCGCCCTCCATTTGGCAAATTTGACCATAATTCTATCCTCCTGATTCCTGCTTACAAGCAAAAACTAAAGCAGGAAGTACCAGTGACTTGCTCAAAACGGAAGTGGTCAGATGATGCGGATGCTACACTACATGACTGTTTTGCTAGCACAGACTGGAATATGTTCCGGGATTCATCCAATGGCATTGAAGAGTACATCACCTCAGTCATAGGCTTCATCAATAAGTGCATCGCTGACGTCGTCCCAACAGTGACTGTACGTACATATCCCAACCAGAAGCCATGGATTACAGGCAACATCCTTATCGAGCTAAAGGCTAGAGCTGCCGCTTTCAAGGGGCGGGAGACGAATCCGGACGCTTATAAGAAATCCTGCTATGCCCTCAGACAAACCATCAAACAAGAAAAAAGTCAATACAGGATTAATATTGAATCCTACTACACCGGCTCTGATGCTCATCGGATGTGGCAGGGCTTGAAAACTATTACAGACTACAAGAGGAAACACAGACGCGAGCAGCCCAGTGACGCGAGCCTACCAGACGAGCTAAATGCCTTTTATGCTCTAGCGCTAGCGCCCCACTCCCGACACTACCCGGTGAAATGTAAGGCGCCAAATTCAAAATCCAAAAGTTGAATTATTAAACATTCATCAATATACAAGTGTTGCATAGTCATCAAAAGCTCTACTTCTTGGCAATATCACAGCGTTGTCAGATTTCAAAAAGGCTTTACGGCGAAAGCACAACATTTGATTGTTTGAGGATAGAACCTACAATATTTAACCATTAGCATAAATTCATAAACCATCACGGTTCTCACAAAACCCAGCGAAAACAAATCCCTTACCTTTTGAAGAACTTCTGCTGAGGGCTTCCCAAGTGTCCAACGAAGACATCCAATGGTTCTTTTGTTAGAAAAAGTCATTTATTATATCCATAAATCTCTGTTTGGTTGGCGCGTTATGTTCAGAAAATCCAACGTCGAATCGCCCATTGAAACATGAAGAGAACGCGTTCCAATATACCTATAAACCTTTCCTAAACAAATCAAATACCAGTTATAATGCATCCTTAGCTATCCTTTTATGAATATTAGCGATAATATTTCACTCGGATGGTCACCTAAACATTATGAAAGGAAAATACAGTGTGGCGCTCATTCAGTCTCGCGCCCGAGAAAACTTGTTGAGATTTCAGGTCCCCCTTACCATTTCCTGTTCCTATCCATTCCTCTTACTATATTCACTCCCAGTCTTTGTATATAGACTGTTGATATCTAGTGGAAGCCATAGGCACTGCAATCCAGGAGCTGGATTGCCTTGAAGTCAATGGGGAGAGTGTCAAACAGAGCAAAAACTGCATTTCCGGATGGATTTTCCTCTGGTTTTCGCCTGCTATATCAGTTCTGTTATACTCACAGACATTATGTTTACACTTTTAGAAACTTCAGAGTGTTTCCTATCCAATAGTACTAATTATGTGCATATCCTATTTTCTGAGCCTGAGTGGCAGGCATTTTACTTTGGGCACGCCAGACTCTCCAAAACCGTCACCTCTGCTGCCGCTCCCTAAGAAGTTAAACAGGTCAACATTCACAAAGCCTCTGGGCCAGACGGATTACCAGGACGTGTACTTAAAGCATTTGCGGACTAACTGTCAAGTGTCTTCACTGACATTTTCAACCTCTCCCTGACCGAGTCTGTAATACCTACATGTTTCAAGCAGACCACCATAGTCCCTGTGCCCAAGGAAGCGAAGGTAACCTGCCTAAATGATTACCGCCCCGTGGCACTCACGTCGGTAGCCATGAAGTGCTTTGAAAGCCTGGTCATTGCTCACATAAACAGCATCCTCACGGACACCCTAGACCCACTCCAATTCGCATACCGCCCCAACAGATCCACAGATGACGCAATCTCAATCGCACTCCACACTGCACTTTCTCACCTGGACAAAAGGAACACTTATGTGAGAATTCTGTTCATTGACTACAGCTCAGCGTTCAACACCATAGTGCCCACGAAGCTCATCACTAAGATAAGGACTCTGGGACTAAACACCTCCCTCTGCAACTGGATCCTGGACTTCCTGATGGGCGGCCCCCAGCTGGTAAGAGTAGGAAACAGCACGTCTGCCATGCTAATCCTTAACACTGGGGCCCCTCAGGGGTGTGTACAAAGTCCCCTCCTGTATTCCCTGTTCACCCACAACTGCGTGGCCAAACACGACTCCAACACCATCATTAAGTTAGCTGACGACACAACAGTGGTAGGCCTGATCACCGACAATGATGAGACAGCCTATAGGGAGGTGGTCAGAGATCTGGCAGTGTGGTGCCAGGACAACAACCTCTCCCTCAATGAGAGCAAGACAAAGGAGCTGATTGTGGTCTACAGGAAAGGGCGGCTGAACAGGCCCCCACTAACATCAACGGGGCTGTAGTGGAGTGGGTCGAGAGTTTCAAGTTCCTTGGTGTCCACATCACCAACAAACTATCATGGTCCAAACATCCCAAGGCAGTCGTGAAGAGGGCACGACAAAACCTTTTCCCCCTCAGGAGACTGAAAAGATTTAGCATGGGTCCCCAGATCCTCAAAAGGTTCTACAGCTGCACGATCGAGAGCATCCTGACCGGTTACATCACCGCCTGGTATGGCAAGTGCTCGGCATCTGACCGTAAGGCGCTACAGAGGCCAGTGCGAACGGCCCAGTACATCACTGGGGACAAGCTTCCTGCCATCCAGGACCTATATAAGGCGGTGTCAGAGGAAAGCCCATAAAATTGTCAGAGACTCCAGTCACCCAAATTATAGACTGTTTTCTCTGCTACCACACGGCAAGCGGTACCGGAGCGTCAAGTCCAGGACCAAAAGGCTCCTCAACAGCTCCTACCCCCAAGCCATAAGACTGCTGAACAATTAATAAAATCGTCACCGGACAATTTGCGTTGACCACCCCCCCTTCCTCCCTTTTGTTCACTGCTACTCGCTGTTTGTTTGTTATCTATGCATAGTCACTTCGCCCCCTCCTACATGTTCAGATTACCTCAACTAGCCTGTACCCCCGCACACTGACTCGGTACCGGTGCCCCCTGTATATAGCCTTGTTATTGTAATAAAAAGTGTCGCTTTTTATTATTACTTCTTATTTTAGTCCACTTGGTAAATATTTTCTTAACTCTTCTTGAACTGCACTGTTGGTTAAGGGCTTGTAAGTAAGCATTTCATGGTAAAGTCTACACTTGTTGTATTCGGCGCATGTGACAAATGAGTGAATGTGCTAGAAAGCTACAGAGCTAGCTAGCTATGTGACTGCTGTGGCTAGCTAGCTAGTTGACTGCTGTGGCTAGCTAGCTAGTTGACTGCTGTGGCTAGCTAGCTAGTTGACTGCTGTGGCTAGCTAGCTAGTTGACTGCTGTGGCTAGCTAGCTAGTTGTGGTACTAATTTGTTTCTAAATCAAATCAAATCAAACTTTATTTGTCACATGCATTGTTGTCACCTTAGCTTGCTACATCATTTCTGAGTGATAGGAAGCACGAGCACCACCACGAATCCACATACACCACTATGACAACTAGCGCATCTTTCACGTCCCTCTCCGGCCTCTATGTCATCAGGCTGCTGATTATCCCGCACACCTGTGACCATCGTCAAGCGCACCAGCGCCTCATGACACTCTGGACTCCATCATCTCCTTGATTATCTTCCCTATATCTGACACTCACCTTGGTTCTCTCCTCAGGTGTTATTGAATCTGTTTCATGTCGGTGCATTGTTTGTGTTTTGTGTTCATTGTTTTGTTTATTTATTAAAAGACTCACTCCCTGTACTTGCTTCCTGACTCTCATTGCACTCGCTACAGCATCCATGTCAGCAAATCACTGCTGTCTAAACACGCAAAATCCGGTTTGGTCACTTGTAACTTTTTGTTTATTCATTGATGCCAAGGGAAGCCAGGCTTCCCCCCAAAAATGTACAAAATAAAAAATATAAGAATTTATCTTTCGTCTCTCTGTTTCATAATTTTCCTTCAAATTTTACCAACGCACCGCTACTGTTTTTTAAGCTACTTTATTAAGCGGCCTCTTTGCAAGTTCAGCTGAAGGCAAAGTTGAAGTTCTCAGAATCCCAGTACACATCCAGAGTGATTGAGGAGAAAGGATTAGCCCGGGGTAAAATGACGTCCCTTGAGAGGGCTTGAACAAGATATATTACAGGAGAAGTGCAGTATTATCATAAGGAGACGTATACTTGGAATACAGAGGTGGAATTGAGGGACAAGGTGAGGCAGAAGAGGTCAAAGAGAGAGAGGGAGGAAGAGGGTGAGCTTGAATCGGTAAAAAGTTTGGGGAAAAAGGGAGATGGTTTGTTAAAGAAGAATGGTAGAAAGTGTAAGCAGAGTGAGCTGTACGCCGGATTGAAGACAGAAGGAGAAATGGAAGTGAGTGAGGGCAAAGTATCGGAGGTGGAAGGTGTGGTGAAGTTCTCGGAGCCCAAGACTTGCACCGAGGGTCAGGATAAAGATGAGTCTGTAGGAGTAAACACATTTTTTTTAAAGTGGACCATTGCCTTTTAGTTGATCCATTTGTGGTTTCAGGGTGAGTGAAAACAGAGTTGGGTGCTGTGGAATCGGTGAGGGTAACCAGAAGTGGTCTTGTGATAATTGGTTGTGTTTCTGCTGGTCAGAGGGAGCAGGCACTCTGTGTTAAACAAATGAGAATTGTTTTGCTCTCAAGAATTTGTTTTGCTCTCAAGAAAAGGGCACAATTGAAAGGAGTGATTACTGGGGTAGTGGTAAATGTAAAAAGTGACCAACTGAAGGGGAAGATTCCCGGTGTTTGTGATGCTCGTCGTTTGATGAAACACAGACAGGGGGATGTGAGTGGTGAAACAGAAGAGTTGGTTTGTTCTTTTGAGTTTTTATGTTGAGTCTTTACCCGACAAAGTGATGTTAGGGTATATAAGTTATCCTGTACGAGCTTTTGTGCCGAATACATTAGGTTGTTATAGGTGTCAAACTTATGGGCATGGGGCAGCAGTGGGTAGGAAGGAGGTTCCTATGTGTGAGAAGTGTGCAGAAGGGCATTAGACAAAAGAATGTGTAACTTTGGGGAAAGTAGGGGTATGTGTTATTTGTAGGGGTGCCCACGGAGCTGGGGATCAGAAATGCCTGGTGCGAGAGAAGCAGATTGAGGTTTCCAGGGTTACAGTAGTGCAGAAGTTGTTGTATGCTAAGGCAGATGGGGCATGGGGGAGGGATCCTGAGAGGAGTGGTGTGATTAGTTGATTTGTACCAGTACGGAGGGATAGGAAAACAAGTGATATATGTTTCAGTACGATTGGATGTTTAGCGTTCATAGCAATGGTTATCAACTGTACTGCAGGGATTGAAAGAAAGTTGCAGAAAATTGAGGTTGAGGTGGCAGCTGCAGAGAGGTATTTGGGGGTTCGAGACTTGACGTCAGAAGAGTTTCAGGGTGTGTTGAGTGGTGGTGTCCCGTTCTTTCAGGCTGTTGACCTGAGGTAGGACTAGATAGGTTTAAATCGTGGAATAAGGTGGTGGGTTTTTAAGTGATTGTAGGGTTAGATGGTAGGGTCCTTCGTGATCTTCTTGGCCTTCTTGTGACACCGGTTGCTGTAATGTCCTGGCTGGCAGGCAGTGTGTCCCCGGTGATTCATTTATCAGACACACTAGAGACTACAGGTCTCCTAATTTCCAAACAGAGAGTTGAGAGAAGTTATTAGTAATAACCTTAACGGAATGCAGTTTCTCTGGACCCCCACAAGGACGGAGTTTGGAATTATTGACACCCTTGCCAAAGATGAGAAATATTGACTGTATAAAATAAATCATTTAAATATTGAGCTATATTGTATGCTCTAAACAATGTGGACAGACAGTCTACCTGAGACATTGTGCATTATACTGTATGTCCATTGCGCTGCACACAAATTAAACTTAGTCTTGAACGATCCATGCCGAGATATACCAGATATTAGGGACTGTTGATATTCCAACCATACAACTCAAATGATGATTCACCAGTATTAACTAAATCTAAACAGCATTTTTTGTTCAAGTCCTCAAGAACTGTTTGCATCTGCCAATTTACTGGCTTTCCAGGATCCAGACCACCTGTCCCCAGAGTTTCCTATACTGTTCATCTCTTTCCATAACGCTTTGAGGCCGGTGTTGTGCCGAAAATCCCCCTGCCAGAATCCCCCTTTCGCGTTCTTCATTGCTGCGACTTGCTTGCTAGTTGAGATTTCTGTTCTTCACTCCGTTGTCAGTTTAGCCTACATTTCACTGATCTTGGTAGCAGAAACCATTTTTGTCTGCAGTTTTCGGTTTGGCTATTTGCATGTGGCGGTTCTAGCTTTTATGGTGCCCTGGGCGAACCCCCCCTTCAGCGCCTGCTCTGATGTGTGCCACAGAAAGTATTTGACTCAGAAGCGAATTCTGGCAGAGGGGAGATTTTCGGCACAACACCGGCAATTAAGGAGAATGAGAGGTTCAAATAAAGATGTTGAAGAACTGATGTTTTGATGCACCCCCCCCCAATCGTGTAAATGTCTGCGGAGAGATAGTTTTCTAAACTAAAACACATAAAGAACTATCTAAGAAACATTAGGCTGTCGGTCTGATATGAGCTTTTGAACACCTGAGGAAGCTCCACTCATTACACTGGCGCCTTCGTAGCCTTGACAATGCATTTGTTCACCGACATCCCCTTACTTTCAATTAGTATATATATTTTTTGTTGACGTAGTAGGAAATCAATGCCTTAATGCCTTGTAAACCTGCGTTTACAAATAACTTATTTTATTTAACAAAGTTATGCAACACCCAATTCCCCTGTGTGGAAAAGGAATTGCTTAGTTATTGAGTCATAACTGTTTGTGCCACCATTAGCTGCAATGTTTGCAACCAAACGCTTCCTTTAATTGTTGATCAGTCTCTCACATCGCTGTGGAGGAATTTTGGCCCACTCTTCCATGCAGAACTGCTTTAACTCAGCTACGTTGTTTTCAAGTCCTGCCACATTTCAATAGGGATTAGGTCTGGACTTTGACTTGGGCATTCCAAAACTTCACATTTGTTGGTTTTTGAGCCATTTTCATGTAGACTTGATTCTGTGTTTTGGATCACTTTCTTGTTGCATGACCCAGCTGTGCTTCAGCTCACAGACAGATGGCCTGTCATTCTCCTGTAGAATTCTCTGATACAGAGTAGAATTGATGGTTCCTTTTATTTAAGGCAAGTAATCCAGGTCCTGAGGCAACAAAGCCTCCCCAAACCATCACACTACCAAACACCATGCTTGACCATTAGTATAAGGTTCTTACTGTGGAATGCAGTGTTTGGACTTCGCCAGGCATGTTATTCAAAAAGTTGACTCAAGTTTACCAAAAAGCACCTGGAAGAACCTGGAAGATCAACAAGACTCTTTTGGAAAAATGTTCTATTGACAGAAGTATAACGTTTTGGACCACATGATATATATGTTGTGTTATTTGTAAACTCAGGTTCCCTTTATCTAATATTAGGTTTTGGTTGAAGATCTGATAACATTCAGTATCAAAATTATGAAAAAATTTAGAAATTCAGAAAAGAGGGCAAATACTTTTTCATGGATTCACCACAAAACTAATCAAAGTCCTGTTAACTAAGAGTCAGCACAATTCCACATGACATTGCATAGCATTTGATTGGTTGGGGAATTATTTTCTCAATGAGTTCTCATCTCGAAAACGGAGAAAAGGGAAGACAAAACAAGAGATCAGTAAAGATGAGAGATGCTGAGACTCTTCCACTGTGACTATGAAGAGGAAAGACACTGAGACTCTTCCACTGTGACTATAAAGAAGAGAGAAGCTGGAACTCTTCCACTGTGACTATAAAGAGGAGAGAAGCTGGAACTCTTCCACCGTGACTATAAAGAGGAGAGAAGCTGGAACTCTTCCACCGTGACTATAAAGAGGAGAGAAGCTGTGACTATAAAAAGGAGATAAGCTGGAACTCTTCCACTGTGACTATAAAGAGGGGAGAAGCTGTGACTATAAAGAGGAGAGACGCTGGGACTCCTCCATCGTGACTATAAAGAGGAGAGAAGCTGGAACTATAAAGAGGAGATAAGCTGTGACTATAAAGAGGAGAGAAGCTGGGACTATAAAAAGGAGATAAACTGGAACTCTTCCACTGTGACTATAAAGAGGAGAGAAGCTGGAACTCTTCCACTGTGACTATAAAGATGAGAGAAGCTGGGACTCTTCCACCGTGACTATAGAGGAGAGAAGCTGGAACTCTTCCACTGTGACAATAAAGAGGAGAGAAGCTGGGACTCTTCCACCGTGACTATAGAGGAGAGAAGCTGGAACTCTTCCACTGTGACTATAAAGAGGAGAGAAGCTGTGACTATAAAGAGGAGAGAAGCTGGAACTATAAAGAGGAGAGAAGCTGTTACTATAAAGAGGAGAGAAGCTGGGACTATAAAGAGGAGAGACGCTGAGGCTCTCATCTCGGAAACGGAGAAAAGCGAAGACGAAACAAGAGATCAGTAAAGATGAGTGATGCTGAGACTTCCACTGTGACTATGAAGAGGAGAGACGCTGAGACTCTTCCACTGTGACTATAAAGAAGAGAGAAGCTGGAACTCTTCCACTGTGACTATAAAGAGGAGAGAAGCTGGAACTCTTCCACTGTGACTATAAAGAGGAGAGAAGCTGGAACTCTTCCACTGTGACTATAAAGAGGAGAGGCGCTGGAACTCTTCCACTGTAACTATAAAGAGGAGAGACGCTGGAACTCTTCCACTGTGACTATAAAGAGGAGAGACGCTGGAACTCTTCCACTGTGACTATAAAGAGGAGAGAAGCTGGAACTCTTCCACTGTGACTATAAAGAGAAGAGTTTTGTACAATAACCATGAATAACAATGCAACTAAACTCTAACAACAAAAGTAAGGCTGGCTGAATCAACATTGTTTCCATGTTATTTCAATGAAATTACATTGAACCAACGTGGAATAGGTGTCGAATTGACGTCTCTGCCCAGTGGGTAGTAAAGATGTAGACCAAGAGCTACAATGGGACACAGGGTTTGTGTAGAAAGTCAAGATTCAAAATTCAACACAAAAGGGTACAAGTGAGAGAATGTGTGCCATGAGGTTGTCCCAGGTCAGTGAACCACACACAAAAGGCAGGACTCATTGGCACGTGTGGGATTGGCATGCCAGCCATGCTGCCACCCTTCTGGGCAAAGAGGCCAACAACCCTGGACACAGTGCCAACTGTCTGAGGAATGGTAGGGATCAAGGCTGTGCCCGAAATGGCACCCTATTCTCTATGGTGCACTACTTTTGACCTGAGCCCTATGTGGGCCCTATAAGCCCTGGTCAAAAGTAGTGCACTAAATTGGGAAATGGGAGCCAATCTCACATGCAAACTATGTCATCACGCTCTCCTCCCCACACAGAAATGGGACCGTCCCCAATGGAACTTGTCAGCCTCCAACTAAATCGGATGAGACAGTATGTGAAAGCGTTGCCATTGCTGAGCCTTTACTGTAAGAACACTACTAGCTAACCCTCCCCCCAAATAAAAACATACGAAGACACCAGGCTAAAATGGAGAAACTAGAGCCACAGATCACACTCCAAGGAAGCCGTAATATTGTGTCTCTGGCATTATATTACTCTATATATCACATCAGCAAAACCTGAAACACTGAACTCATACCATCCAGAATCAAAATGGCACCACGGAGAGTTACTAACTGTAGAACTCAGAATGGATGGCACCACGGAGTGTTACTAACTGTAGAACTCAGAATGGATGGCACCACGGAGAGTTACTAACTGTAGAACTCAGAATGGATGGCACCACGGAGCGTTACTAACCGTAGAACTCACGGAGAGTTACTAACTGTAGAACTCAGAATGGATGGCACCACAGAGCGTTACTAACTGTAGAACTCAGAATGGATGGCACCACAGAGCGTTACTAACTGTAGAACTCAGAAAGGATGGCACCACGGAGAGTTACTAACTGTAGAGCTTAGAATGGATGGCACCACGGAGAGTTACTAACTGTAGAACTCACGGAGAGTTACTAACTGTAGAACTCAGAATGGATGGCACCACGGAGAGTTACTAACCGTAGAGCTCAGAATGGATGGCACCACGGAGAGTTACTAACTGTAGAACTCACGGAGAGTTACTAACTGTAGAACTCAGAATGGATGGCACCACGGAGAGTTACTAACTGTAGAACTCACGGAGAGTTACTAACTGTAGAACTCAGAATGGATGGCACCACGGAGAGTTACTAACTGTAGAACTCAGAATGGATGGCACCATGGAGAGTTACTAACTGTAGAACTCACGGAGAGTTACTAACTGTAGAACTCAGAATGGATGGCACCACGGAGAGTTACTAACTGTAGAACTCACGGAGAGTTACTAACTGTAGAACTCAGAATGGATGGCACCACGGAGAGTTACTAACCGTAGAGCTCAGAATGGATGGCACCACGGAGAGTTACTAACTGTAGAACTCATGGAGAGTTACTAACTGTAGAACTCAGAATGGATGGCACCACGGAGAGTTACTAACTGTAGAACTCACAGAGAGTTACTAACTGTAGAACTCAGAATGGATGGCACCATGGAGAGTTACTAACTGTAGAACTCACGGAGAGTTACTAACTGTAGAACTCAGAATGGATGGCACCACGGAGAGTTACTAACTGTAGAACTCAGAATGGATGGCACCACAGAGAGTTACTAACCATAGAGCTCAGAATGGATGGCACCACGGAGAGCTACTAACTGTAGAACTCAGATTGGATGGCACCACGGAGCGTTACTGACTGTAGAACTCAGAATGGATGGCACCACTGAGAGTTACTAACCGTAGAGCTCAGAATGGATGGCACCATGGAGAGTTACTAACTGTAGAACTCAGAATGGATGTGGATTTGTAGTATTGCTGTAAAAGAAAAGGCACAATCACTAGCTTGGTATAGGGCTTTTTGCACTGATGTCAATGGGAGACTAAGTGAAAATTCAACTTCAGTGGAAGTTAGGATTCACCGCGAAGCCCTTCAAACCGTCACTTTGTACACAGCAATTGTATGTAATGGATAAACACACCGGGAGTCAGTTACAAGAGCATCTGATCAGACGGAAAAAAGTTGAAAATATCTGAACTGGGTTCAGATTAGAGGGCTGACGATGAGCAGGACCAGATAGAACTAGGTTCAGATTAGAGGGCTGACGATGAGCAGGACCAGATAGAACTAGGTTCAGATTAGAGGGCTGACGATGGACCAGATAGAGAACGTCTCTGTCACTTTATGTTTCAGTTACTACTTCACTTCCTGGTGGGTTACAGTTTCCCACTGAAGCACATTGTGGGTATCCCAAATGGCACACTAGTGCAATACTTTTGACCAGGGCCCATATGGACTTTTGAGGGCCAAAACAAACATATATACATACCAGGTAAAAGATAGAGACAGTACGGAACATGTACGTTTAAAATAAAATAAAACAATAGTACTTACAGTCTTGTCCCATCGCTGCAACTGCCGTACGGACTCGGGAGAGGCGAAGGTCGAGAGCCATGCTTTCCCCGAAACACAACCCCGCCAAGCCGCACTGCTTCTTTACACGGTGCTCATTTAACCCGGAAGCCAGCCTCACCAATGTGTCAGAGAAAACGCTGTACAGCTGACGACCGAAGTCAGCGTGCACTGCGCCCGGCCCGCCACAAGGAGTTGCTAGAGTGCGATGGGACAAAGACATCCCAGCCGGCCAAACCCTCCCCTAACGCGGACGATGCTGCTCCAATTGTGCGACACATCCCGGGATTGAACCCGGGTCTGTAGTGACACCTCTAGCACTGCGATGCAGTGTCTTAGACCGCTGCGTCACTCGGGAGGCCTCACCACTCTCAGTCGCTCTGGATAATCTAGAGCATCTAAAATGCAACACGCAAAGCCCAGAAGTGCAGAGTCGGCGTAGATATAACAGACTGACCCTAGCCCCCCGACACATAAACTACTGCAGCATAAATACTGGAGGCTGAGGCAGGTGGGGTCAGGAAACACTGTGGCCCCGTCCAACGATACCCCCGGACAGGGCCAAACAGGCAGGATATAACCCCACCCACTCTGCCGAAGCACAGCCCCGACACCACTAGAGGGATATCTCCAACCACCAACTTACCATCCTGAGACAAGGCCGAGTATAGCCCACAAAGATCTACGCCACGACACAACCCAAGGGGGGGCGCCAACCTGGACAGGAAGATCACGTCAGTGACTCAACCCACTCAAGTGACGGACCCCACCCCAGGGACGGCATGGAAGAGCACCAGTAAGCCAGTGACTCAGCCCCTGTAATAGGGTTTGTGGCAGATAATCCCAGTGGAGGGGAACCGGCCAGGCAGAGACAGCAAGGGCAGTTCGTTGCTCCAGTGCCTTTCCGTTCACCTTCACACTGATGGGCCAGACTACACTCAATCATAGGACCTACTGAAGAGATGAGTCTTCAATAAAGACTTAAAGGTTGAGACTGAGTCTGCGTCTCTCACATGGATAGGCAGATCATTCCATAAAAATAATGGAGCTCTATAGGAGAAAGTCCTGCCTCCAGCTGTTTGCTTAAAAATTCTAGGGACAGTAAGGAGGCCTGCGTCTTGTGACCGTGGCGTACGTGTAGGTATGTACGGCAGGACCAAATCGGAAAGATAGGTAGCAGCAAGCCCATGTAATGCTTTGTAGGTTAGCAGTAAAACCTTGAAACCAGCCCTTGCCTTAACAGGAAGCCAGTGTAGAGAGGCTAGCACTGGAGTAATATGATCAAATTTTGGGGTTCTAGTCAAAATTCTAGTGTTTAGCACTAACTGAAGTTTATTTAGTACTTTATCCGGGTAGCCGGAAAGTAAAGCATTGCAGTCGGCAGTCTGCAGAAGCATGGATTCATTTTTCTGCATCCTTTTTGGACAGAAAGTTTCAGATTTTTGCAATGTTACGTATTTGGAAAAAATCTGTCCTTGAAACAGTCAAGATATGTTCGTCAAAAGAGATCAGGGTCCAGAGTAACGCCGAGGTCCTTCACAGTTTTATTTAAGACGACTGTACAACCATCAAGATTAATTGTCAGATTCAACAGAAGATCTCTTTGTTTATTGGGACCTAGAACAAGCCTCTCTGTTATGTCCGAGTTTAAAAGTAGAACATTTGCCGCCATCCACTTCCTTATGTCTGAAACACAGGCTTCCAGGGAGGGCAATTTTGGGGCTTCACCATGTTTCATCGAAATGTACAGCAGTGTGTCATCCACATAGCAGTGAAAGTTAACATTATGTTTCCAAATGACATCACCAAGAGGTAAAATATTTAGTGAAAACAATAGTGGTCCTAAAACCTTGAGCCTTGAGGAACACCGAAATTTACAGTTGATTTGTCAGAGGACAAACCATCCACAGAGACAAACTGATATCTTTCCAACAGATAAGATCTAAACCAGGCCAGAACCTGTCCGTGTAGACCAATTTGGGTTTTCAATCTCTCCAAAAGAATGTGGTGATCGATGGTATCAAAAGTAGCACTAAGGTTTAGGAGCACGAGGACAGATGCAGAGCCTCGGTCTGACGCCATTAAAAGGTCATTTACCAGATGAGACTAGAGACTAGTTTACTACTGCTGAGTGGAGGGGCCCAGTGTGAGACTAAAGACTAGTTTACTACTGCTGAGTGGAGGGGCCCAGTGTGAGACTAGAGACTAGTTTACTACTGCTGAGTGGAGGGGCCCAGTGTGAGACCAGAGACTAGTTTACTACTGCTGAGTGGAGGGGCCCAGTGTGAGACTAAAGACTAGTTTACTACTGCTGAGTGGAGGGGCCCAGTGTGAGACTAGAGACTAGTTTACTACTGCTGAGTGGAGGGGCCCAGTGTGAGACTAGAGACTAGTTTACTACTGCTGAGTGGAGGGGCCCAGTGTGAGACTAGAGACTAGTTTACTACTGCTGAGTGGAGGGGCCCAGTGTGAGACTAGAGACTAGTTTACTACTGCTGAGTGGAGGGGCCCAGTGTGAGACCAGAGACTAGTTTACTACTGCTGAGTGGAGGGCCCAGTGTGAGACCAAAGACTAGTTTACTACTGCTGAGTGGAGGGGCCCAGTGTGAGACCAGAGACTAGTTTACTACTGCTGAGGGAGGGGCCCAGTGTGAGACTAGAGACTAGTTTACTACTGCTGAGTGGAGGGGCCCAGTGTGAGACTAGAGACTAGTTTACTACTGCTGAGTGGAGGGGCCCAGTGTGAGACTAAAGACCAGTTTACTACTGCTGAGTGGAGGGGCCGAGTGTGAGACTAAAGACTAGTTTACTACTGCTGAGTGGAGGGGCCCAGTGTGAGACTAGAGACTAGTTTACTACTGCTGAGTGGAGGGGCCCAGTGTGAGACTAGAGACTAGTTTACTACTGCTGAGTGGAGGGGCCCAGTGTGAGACTAGAGACTAGTTTACTACTGCTGAGTGGAGGGGCCCAGTGTGAGACTAGAGACTAGTTTACTACTGCTGAGTGGAGGGCCCCAGTGTGAGACTAGAGACTAGTTTACTACTGCTGAGTGGAGGGGCCCAGTGTGAGACCAGAGACTAGTTTACTACTGCTGAGTGGAGGGGCCCAGTGTGAGACCAAAGACTAGTTTACTACTGCTGAGTGGAGGGGCCCAGTGTGAGACCAGAGACTAGTTTACTACTTCTGAGGGGAGGGGCCCAGTGTGAGACTAGAGACTAGTTTACTACTGCTGAGTGGAGGGGCCCAGTGTGAGACTAGAGACTAGTTTACTACTGCTGAGTGGAGGGGCCCAGTGTGAGACTAAAGACCAGTTTACTACTGCTGAGTGGAGGGGCCGAGTGTGAGACTAGAGACTACTTTACTACTGCTGAGTGGAGGGGCCCAGTGTGAGACTAGAGACTAGTTTACTACTGCTGAGTGGAGGGGCCCAGTGTGAGACTAGAGACTAGTTTACTACTGCTGAGTGGAGGGGCCCAGTGTGAGACCCTTTCAGTGTGATGTAGATGTATTTCTGTCACAGTGTACCCCTCAGACTACCATCCTTTAAGACCCATCAGGCTATTGGTGGTTTGAGCTTTGGGTCTCTGGTCACATGAAGCCACTAGGCTGTGTTGTCCCTCCCCATTGTTAGATGTGACTTTGGTAAGACTCTCATAACAAACCTGCTTGTCAGAGCAAAAGTGGGCTTGTGACTGCAAGGGGGGCGGAGGAGGGAGGTGGGGAGCGGACCAATCCAAGACAGCAGATCTTGTAATTAGCACTAGCCCAGAGGGGCACCAGGACAAAAGACATCTGTAACTCACACACAAAGGACACCGTCGAGCTGAGGCCTGACTAGCCCTAACCCCGACCCAGCCTCCAGCTCCAGCTTCGTTCAGCAGCACTCTGTACTGGTGTCTGTCTGAACCATTGACTGCAGGAGCTCCACAGGGGAAGAACCCCAGGGCCCAAAATGTATTTTTTGTTCCACCAGCCACTGTGGCAGGTAGATGAAAAAAATTACTAGCCCAAACATTTATTTTTGACATAATTAGATAAAAAAAACAGATGGCCAGACTTTGTAATGTTTCTAAAACAAGAGATGTATTAGTAAGAAGTAATGTGGTATATTGCTCAATTTAATAAAACATTTTGTGACCCGAGTCTTTTAACCAAAATATCAGATGAGACAAAATGTTCAGCTGCCCCTTTAACTGTGGGAGGGGTTACCGTGGTAACGGGGCCACTCGAGTCATGTCAGCTATCAGTTGAGGCAGCAGACTCAAACTAACATTGAAAAACAACCAGGCTTGTGAACAAAACAATGCAACTAGGCAAAGAAAACTAAGATAAAGTCTCAGCTGACTTGAGTAAATTAGACAAACTGCTATGCCTCTGCTAGTGCCTCCAAAAATGAATCTATCCACGCTTCACTCACAGTGAGCAAAGCTGTTGCTGCATGAGGTGGGATCTAGCAGCTATGAAACAAAACAGCAGAAATACTTTGAAAACAGCTACTTAAGCATTTTTCTGCTAGAAATCGTAACTTGCACACATGCTCATTCTTGACTTTTGACTATATTTATTCAGAAATGAGAATGTAATGCTCACACTGTAGAACCCCTGCACATTGACGACCCGTAAACATATTGACATTTTTACCCGCCAAAACCTAAATCTACCCGCATTTGGTGGGTGTTAATTTTATGCCCTGGAAGAGGGTGGTGGTGGTGTGGTGCTGGTTTCCTTCTTCTCAGAACAACCACCTAGCCCCCTCCACCCTCCTCCTCTCTCGGCCTACTCTGAAAACATCACACCGTCACAGAACAGGCCTGGGCTGGCTCGGAACATCTGGAACAGGTCTCTGCTCTGTGGCAGCAGCAGCCTCGCTCTGCTCTGTGGGGAACAAGAGGTCTTTCCCACTCATTCAAAATACACATGCATTCCAGAGGTGGGAGAATGGTTCAGTCCATCCATTGCTCTGTGGGTTGGGCCTCAGAGTTGTTAAAGATCACAGCCCCTCAGAAGAGAGAATGGTTCAGTCCGGCCATTGGTCCTCTGTACAGTGAAATATTACAGCCCCCTAGTCTAGGGAGAGAATGGTTCAGTCCTTCCAGGAGTCCACTGGGCCTCTGGGTAGTTAAAGATCAGATCCTCCCTGGTCTCTGCGTAGTTAAAGATCACATCCTCCCTGGTCTCTGCGTAGTTAAAGATCACATCCTCCCTGGTCTCTGGGTAATTAAAGATCACATCCTCCCTGGTCTCTGCGTAGTTAAAGATCACATCCTCCCTGGTCTCTGCGTAATTAAAGATCACATCCTCCCTGGTCTCTGGGTAGTTAAAGATCACAGCCTCCCTGGTCTCTGCGTAGTTAAAGATCACAGCCTCCCTGGTCTCTGGGTAATTAAAGATCACATCCTCCCTGGTTCAGCCTAAGAGACTAAGAAACAGCAGATTACATCCTGTATGGCCTCTTGGGAGCCGTATACAATGGATCCAGTAAACAGGTTGCGCTGGTCGTATCCGGCCTGCTTGTGGACCCGTTATTTGCCTAGGCAAGTCAGTTAATTAACAACAAACTGCACTGATGCCGCTAGCACTGAGATGCAGTGCCTTATACCGCTGCACCACTCAGAAGCCTCTCCCATTAGTCCCAACGGCTTGGTGTTTAATCTCTGGGTCTACAGAGACACACTGTCACGTAGGCTCGTTTTCTAATCTAGCAGAAACACATTGACCAGACAAAAGAAAAAACATTCGGGGTCCTAGTGACAGAATGGATGAAGGAATGAGACGGGGAAGAGGAGGAGGTGGTTCAAGTCCCGCCCTTCTGTCAGTCACTTCTCGAGCAGCTGCTTCCTCTGCTTGGAATAGGACCTCTAGGTGTTCAGCCTATCAGAAGAGAGAGGTTGGGTTTAACAGAGCTATCAATTATCTCTCACATCTCAACTCAGTTCCTTCCTATCCTCTCCAGTGTTTACTTAGTGTAAAGCCCCTCACAGAAACACTCAACAGCCGCAGAGCAGCAACACTACGTGTGCATCCCAAATTCCACCCTATTCCCTTTATAGTGCACTACTTTTGATCAGAGCCTTATGGACCCATTTAGGACCCAAACTAAGACTCGCCTCATGCTGTTTCCTCAGGCTAGCCACAGTCTCTTCCTTCTTCAAGATGGCTGACTTCCTTGCCAAAACAAGAGAAGAAATATAATTTGTTTGGCATTGAGATGACATCCCCATTCCGTAGCTTTTTTATACAACCATGATCATCTACATTCTGTACTTTGGACTGAATTCCTGACTCATTACACAGGTATCACATAAAGACAGTTATCTGTTCCCACCTATTCTAGAGCAGTGTGAATAGCGCTCAGTTTACATAGCGCCACACAAAAAACATGTTGTTGTTTATTTAACCAGGACCTTCCATTGAGGAAACCTGGCTACGATAACTTGTCACAAAATATTCTCTCTTTCTATCCCTCTCCTCTCTTTCTATCCCTCTCCTCTCTTCTTTCTAGCACTCTCTTCTCTTCTTTCTATTCCTCTCCTCTCTTTCTATCCCTCTCCTCTCTTTCTATCCCTCTCCTCTCTTCTTTCTAGCACTCTCCTCTATTTATCCAGTCTTATCCATATCCACCAACATGTATTTATCCAGTCTCATCCATATCCACTAACATGTATTTATCCAGTCTTATCCATATCCACCAACACGCGTTCAGTACGAAAAAGGGCCAACCAAGGATGGGAGGGAAGAAGTCTTGGATCAGGCCCTGTCTGTGTCTGTTCCTAGCCTGGCTACCCATCCACATGGCTCTGGCCAAATGCCACGCCTACTAACGTTTCTTCTCCACCATGAGTCTGGATTTGCTTTCCTCACTTAGGTCTTTTAGAGTGCGAACACATTCTGACCGTTCTGATTGGTCCCATATACTGATGGGTTGGGCCAGAGCCAGGGCCAGAGCCAGAGCCGTCATTGGCTTTGATACACCAATTGCTGATGAATTTATGTTGTGCAAAGCCCCTAATTTTGAATGACTTCTAGGGTGGCGGTTTCAGACAACGTATGGAGCGATCGATTGTGCAGCGGAATTATATTCAGGATGAGTTGTCAGGCAAGTCTTAACCTCAATCTCCTGCTCTCTCTGTAGTCCGATCAGTTCTCCCTCTGTCTCCTCTTCATCATCCTGCTGTTTCTTCAGAGCGGACCTCTTCAAGCACTCTGACTCTCTCATCTCAGCCTCGTACTTCCCCATCACACGCTTCACCCTGAGAGAAACAGCTACACAATCAGATGCAGTATGTCAAGCTCCGGGGTGAAGTTTCCCCTAAGTACAGATCTAGGATCAGCTTAACCTCCGCCAATCCTAACCTTAACCATTAGTGGGGGGAAATGCAAAACTGACCCAATATCAGCATCTATGGTCAACTTCACTGGGGGTAAAGGTGGCGGGGTAGAGGTGGATGGGGGAGGTGGTGCCAGGGAGGTGGTGGCAGGGTAGAGGTGGATGGGGGAGGTGGAGGCAGGGTAGTGGTGGATGGGGGAGATGGAGGCAGGGTAGAGGTAGATGGGAGGGTGTGGCTTCATACCTCAAAGAGCTGCCATCTACCGACTCTCAAACACAATGAAACATACCCCTTTAACTCCAGTCAGAGTGTCTATAGGTCAGTCTCTATGGTAGGGAGGGTCCAGTCAGAGTGTCTATAGGTCAGTCTCTATAGTAGGAGGCTCCAGTCAGAGTGTCTATAGGTCAGTCTCTATGGCAGGGAGGGTCCAGTCAGAGTGTCTATAGGTCAGTCTCTATGGCAGGGAGGGTCCAGTCAGAGTGTCTATAGGTCAGTCTCTATAGCAGGAGGCTCCAGTCAGAGTGTCTATAGGTCAGTCTCTATGGCAGGGAGGGTCCAGTCAGAGTGTCTATAGGTCAGTCTCTATAGTAGGAGGCTCCAGTCAGAGTGTCTATAGGTCAGTCTCTATAGTAGGAGGGTCCAGTCAGAGTCTCTATAGGTCAGTCTCTATGGCAGGGAGGGTCCAGTCAGAGTGTCTATAGGTCAGTCTCTATGGCAGGGAGGGTCCAGTCAGAGTGTCTATAGGTCAGTCTCTATAGTAGGGAGGGTCCAGTCAGAGTGTCTATAGGTCAGTCTCTATAGTAGGAGGCTCCAGTCAGAGTGTATATAGGTCAGTCTCTATAGTAGGAGGCTCCAGTCAGAGTGTATATAGGTCAGTCTCTATAGTAGGAGGCTCCAGTCAGAGTGTCTATAGGTCAGTCTCTATAGTAGGAGGGTCCAGTCAGAGTGTCTATAGGTCAGTCTCTATAGTAGGAGGGTCCAGTCAGAGTCTCTATAGGTCAGTCTTATTGTAGGGAGGGTCCAGTCAGAGTCTATGTAGGTCAGTCTCTATGGTCCTCTGTGGTCCTCTGTGGTCCTCTGTAATCCTCTGTAGTCCTCTGTGGTCCTCTGTGGTCCTCTGTAGTTAACTGTGGACCTCTGTGGTCCTCTGTGGTCCTCTGTGGTCCTCTGTAGTTATCTGTGGTCCTCTGTGGTCCTCTGTGTCTTCTCAATGCCAAAGTTGTGGGTTTGATTAACGCTGCGACCACCAAAGGAAAATTTTGCACACATGGCTGTATGTCTCGTTGCAAAAAAGTGTCTGCTAAATGTAACATATTATTATTATTATTATTATTATTATTATGCTAGGTTAGGGAGAGTACAGTGTTGTTATTATGCTAGGTTAGGGAGAGTACAGTATTGTTACTATGCTAGGTTAGGGAGAGTACAGTGTTGTTATTATGGTAGGTTAGGGAGAGTACAGTATTGTTATTATGCTAGGTTAGGAAGAGTACAGTATTATTATTATGGTAGGTTAGGGAGAGTACAGTATTATTATTATGGTAGGTTAGGGAGAGTACAGTATTATTATTATGGTAGGTTAGGGAGAGTACAGTATTGTTATTATGCTAGGTTAGGGAGAGTACAGTGTTGTTATTATGGTAGGTTAGGGAGAGTACAGTATTGTTATTATGCTAGGTTAGGAAGAGTACAGTATTATTATTATGGTAGGTTAGGGAGAGTACAGTATTATTATTATGGTAGGTTAGGGAGAGTACAGTATTGTTATTATGGTAGGTTAGGGAGAGTACAGTATTGTTATTATGCTAGGTTAGGGAGAGTACAGTGTTGTTATTATTATTACGGTAGATTAGGGAGAGTACAGTGTTGTTATTATGGTAGGTTAGGGAGAGTACAGTGTTGTTATTATGGTAGGTTAGGGAGAGTACAGTATTATTATTATGCTAGGTTAGGGAGAGTACAGTGTTGTTATTATGGTAGGTTAGGGAGAGTACAGTATTGTTATTATGCTAGGTTAGGAAGAGTACAGTATTATTATTATGGTAGGTTAGGGAGAGTACAGTATTATTATTATGGTAGGTTAGGGAGAGTACAGTGTTGTTATTATTATTACGGTAGATTAGGGAGAGTACAGTATTATTATTATGCTAGGTTAGGGAGAGTACAGTGTTGTTATTATGGTAGGTTAGGGAGAGTACAGTATTGTTATTATGCTAGGTTAGGAAGAGTACAGTATTATTATTATGGTAGGTTAGGGAGAGTACAGTATTGTTATTATGGTAGGTTAGGGAGAGTACAGTATTGTTATTATGCTAGGTTAGGGAGAGTACAGTGTTGTTATTATTATTACGGTAGATTAGGGAGAGTACAGTGTTGTTATTATGGTAGGTTAGGGAGAGTACAGTGTTGTTATTATGGTAGGTTAGGGAGAGTACAGTATTATTATTATGCTAGGTTAGGGAGAGTACAGTGTTGTTATTATGGTAGGTTAGGGAGAGTACAGTATTATTATTATGGTAGGTTAGAAAGAGTACAGTATTGTTATTATGCTAGGTTAGGGAGAGTACAGTAATTATATTAAGGTAAGTTAGGGAGAATACAGTATTATTGTGGTAGATTAGGGAGAATACAGTATTATTGTGGTAGATTAGGGAGAATACAGTATTATTGTGGTAGATTAGGGAGAGTACAGTATTATTAGTTTTATGGTAGGTTAGGGAGAGTACAGTATTGTTACTATGGTAGATTAGGGAGAGTACAGTATTATTATTATGGTAGGTTAGGGAGAGTACAGTATTGTTATTATGCTAGGTTAGGGAGAGTACAGTAATTATATTAAGGTAAGTTAGGGAGAATACAGTATTATTGTGGTAGATTAGGGAGAATACAGTATTATTGTGGTAGATTAGGGAGAATACAGTATTATTGTGGTAGATTAGGGAGAGTACAGTATTATTAGTTTTATGGTAGGTTAGGGAGAGTACAGTATTGTTACTATGGTAGATTAGGGAGAGTACAGTATTATTATTATGGTAGGTTAGGGAGAGTACAGTATTATTATTATGGTAGATTATGGAGAGTACAGTATTGTTACTATGGTAGATTAGGGAGAGTACAGTATTATTATTATGGTAGGTTATGGAGAATACAGTTTTATTAGTTGTATGGTAGGTTAGGGAGGGTACAGTATTGTTATTATGCTAGGTTAGGAAGAGTATAGTATTATTATTATTTTTGTAGATTAGGGAGAGTACAGTATTATTATTATGGTAGATTAGGGAGAGTACAGTAATGTCATTATGCTAGGTCGGGAAGAGTACAGTAATAATATTATGGTAGATTAGGGAGTGTACAGTATTATTATAAAGGTGGATTAGGGAGAGTACAGTATTATTGTTATGGTAGATTAGGGAGAGTACAGTATTGTTAGTGTAGATTAGGGAGAGTACAGTATTGTTATTATGCTAGGTTAGGAAGTGTACAGTATTAATATTATGCTACGTTAGGGAGAGTACAGTATTATTATTATGCTAAATTAGGAATAGTACAGTATTACTATTATGGTAGGTTAGGGAGATTACAGAATTATTGTGGTAGATTATGGAGAGTACAGTATTTTTATTATAGTAGATTATGGAGAGTACAGTATTATTATTATTATGGTAGGTTAGGAAGAGTACAGTATTACTATTATGGTAGGTTAGGGACAATACAGTATTATTTTGGTAGATTATGGAGAGTACAGTATATTTATAATGGTAGATTAGGGAGAGTACAGTATTATTATTATGGTAGATTAGGGAGAGTACAGTATTTTTATTATAGTAGATTATGGAGAGTACAGTATTGTTATTATGGTAGGTTAGGGAGAGTACAGTATTGTTATTATGGTAGGTTAGGGAGAGTACAGTACTATTATTATGGTAGATTAGGGAGAGTACAGTATTGTTATTATGCTATGTCAGGAAGAGTACAGTAATATTGTGGTATATTATGGAGAGTACAGTATTATTGTGGTATATTATGGAGAGTACAGTATTATTCTTATGGTAGATTAGGGACAGTACAGTATTATTGTTATTGTGGTAGATTAGGGAGAGTCCAGTATTGTTATTTAACTAGGTTGGGAAGAGTACAGTATTAATTTTATGGTAGATTAGGGAGAGTACAGTATTATTATTATGGTAGATTAGTGAGAGTACAGTATTGTTAGGGTAGATTATGGAGAGTACAGTATTGTTATTATAGTAGATTATGGAGAGTACAGTATTACACTTGGGAAGCCCTAGCAGAAGTTCTTCGAAAGGTAATTGATTTATTTTAGCTCTTATATGGGTTTTGTGTGACCCGCGCGCTGGATATGAATTTATGCTAATGGATAAATATTGGAGGTGCTATCCTCAAAAAATCTAATGTTGTGCTTTCGCCGTAAAGCCTTTTTTGAAATCTGACAACGCTGTGATATTGCCAAGAATCAGAGCTTTTGATGACTATGCAACACTTGTATATTGATGAATGTTTAATAATTCAACTTTTGGATTTTGAATTTGGCGCCTTACATTTCACCGGGTAGTGTCGGGAGCGGCTAGCGTAGAGCACCGCTTCTCCCTAAGTAGTCTAGTTAATGAAGAATTAGACAAATTCCCAAATCTGCAATAGGTCAGGTTTTTTAATTCAGAGAACATTCTGATCTCAAAGAACACAGTCTTTTTATTTTGTACATACAAATAAGCTCCATACAAATAAGCTCCATACAAATGAAGCTCCACCCCCCTTTAGGCAGCAGTACTTTTCCACAGTGTACATTCATGGTTTATCCCTTTCTGCAACATAATTCAAACTGGACAGTTTCTAGCCATGCCTCCCTTCCTGAGGATGGGGAAGGCCTCTTCTCTGTAGTTTGGTTTCACAAGGATTCCTTTGTTCTCTCAAATACCCTCGTCTTACATTGCAAGATAGTACCACCATGTTCTAGTCTCTATACATTTCTAGACACACACATTCATTTGATTATTTTCTCATAACCCCAACCCCACTGCATACATTTTCAGAGTGGAATATTCTTAGTCATTACTTAAAGATACAAATTTCCCTATCAGTTAGGAAGAGTACAGTACTATTATTATGGTAGATTAGGGAGAGTACAGTATTGTTAGTGTAGATTATGGAGTACAGTATTATTATTATTATGGTAGGGTAGGGAGAGCACCGTATTGTTATTATGCTAGGTTAGGAAGAGTACAGTATTATTATTATGGTAGATTAGGGAGAGTACAGTATTATTATTATGGTAGGTTAGGGAGAGTACAGTATTATTATTATGCTAGGTTAGGGAGAATACAGTATTATTATTATGGTAGGTTAGGGAGAATACAGTATTATTATTATTATGCTAGGTTAGGGAGAGTACAGTATATTTATAATGGTAGATTAGGGAGAGTACAGTATTATTATTATTATTATGGTAGGTTAGGGAGAGTACATTATTAATATTATGGTAGGTTAGGGAGAGTACAGTCCTCTCTTGCTCTTCTTCTTCAGTTCTTCTCTCACGCCCTCCCTCTGGCCCTGCTCTCTGATCCTAAGCAATTTCCTCTAATCTGATTAGGTCCAACCTTTCCAAATGACCATACATACAGTTTCATGGCCTAAACTCCATTAATACTCACAGTAATCATTCACTAAACAGGATATAAACAGACTACAGTTTAACTTGAAAACATGTTGCATTTTAACAGAATCCATCAGGCAAGGTCAAATCTAGGCTGTGTGGTAATGAGTCTAACTGTAAACACCCCTGGTAGACACCAGTGTCCACAGTGACTGAAGTGGTAGGTCTAGACACATAGAGATGATATTGGGTGTCGGCCTCTATCTATATGACCTATGACCCCACCTTGCGACCAGCTGGTTGAGCCTCTCCTTCTCCTCAGACACCTCCTTGTCCTCTTCTGCTGCTGTAGAGACATGTCCTTGCTTCTCAAACCTGACCAGGAACACACACACACACACATTTGTTTTACTATCCTTGTGGGGACCAAACAATTGATTCCCATTTAAAATCCTATTTTCCCTAACTCCTAACCCTAACCTTAATCCCAAACCCTAACTCCTAACCCCAACCCTAATTGTAACCCAAACTCTAACCCCTAAACCTAAAATATAATGTCCTTACTTTTCTTTGTTTTACTATCCTTGTGAGGACTTCTGGTCAAGGATAGTAAAACCAAAAACACACGCAGACAGATAGACATCTCTAATCCCAACCCTGCTGCTCTTTCACTGAAACAGGTTCACACACACACACATCTCTAATCCCAACCCTGATGCTCCTTCAGTGAAACAGGTTCACACACACACACATCCCTAATCCCAACCCTGCTGCTCTTTCACTGAAACAGGTTCACACACACATCTCTAATCCCAACCCTGATGCTCTTTCACTGAAACAGGTTCACACACACATCTCTAATCCCAACCCTGATGCTCTTTCACTGAAACAGGTTCACACACACATCTCTAATCCCAACCCTGCTGCTCCTTCAGTGAAACAGGTTCACACACCCACACATTTCTAATCCCAACCCTGCTGCTCCTTCAGTGAAACAGGTTCACACACACACACATTTCTAATCCCAACCCTGCTGCTCTTTCAGTGAAACAGGTTCCCTATCAGATATTGAGGAAAGGGTCACATCAGGCTTTGAGAACAGAGATGTGTTGTTCAGTTAGCACGAAACAGGAGATTCATTGTTCCATGTCAAAACAGATCCATGCTTCCTGATTCACTTAACCCTTGTGTTGTTTTAAGGGTCACAAATAACCCGCCACTATGTTAAACACGCCACTATGAAAAATGTGCTGACTTTTCCTAGAGTGAGCCCAACATTAGAAAAAGTGAAACATCGCCTTTGTTGATATTTCCATGAAAGCTGTACACCACCAGGGTTCAAAGATGGTTATAAAATCATTTACACACCACAAAACCCACAAAGACAGACACACACACACACACACACACACACACACACACACACAGAGACACAGACACAGACACACACACACACACACAATGACAAATTGAGATTATGTGTGCTACTGATTGAACTAAAACTTTCTTGTGCATGTGCAGCATCTCCCCGACCCGACCCCACACATGACTCAAGTACACAGACAAAATAAACAACATTTCAGACAAAATAAGCACAATTTCAGACAAAATTTAAATTTCTTGAAAGCATTGTTTACTAATGGTGAATGCAGTCAGAGGCTATAAAGGTGCTGCAGATGACAGTCCCCCCAGTTCTCTCTCTGCTGAAGCCATGAGTGCACGTTTCAGTGCCCAACAGGTCGTAAATCAGTTTTTTTTTTCAGATGTCCAAGAGGAATAAGAGAACAATGATTTAGAAGAGGAGGAGGTATCTGAAGAAGAAAATGGGGAAGAAGAAATCCCCCAAGCTGAAAGAGAGACATTTTTGTCCTTGGTCCTTGTCACCATATGACAACCAGGGCAGGATGGCAGCACAAAATGTCATAAGGATGACCCCAGGGCCCACAAGACATGCAGTTGCCCATGCCCAGGACATCGCCTCAACATTGTACATGTTCATCACACCAGCCATCGAAAAAATCATCCTGGAGATGACACATTTGGAGGGTTTCTGTAAATATGGAGACAACTGGAAAAGGATGGATGAGATTGACCTGCATGCCTACATAGGGCTGCTAATCTTAGCTGGTGTGTATAGGTCCCGAGGTGAGGGTACATGTAGTCTCTGGGATGCAGAGAGTAGAATGGCAATTTTCCGTGCCACGATGCCACTGAAAGTCTTTCACACTTTCTCAAGAATGCTACGATTTGATAACCGTGAGTCCAGACCTGCAAGACGTGTGAGAGACAAACTGGCGGCCATAAGAGAGGGCTGGGAGAAGTGGTTGGATGAGCAACTATGGGCCTGAAGTAACAGTGGATGAGAAACTGGTTCCATTCAGAGGTACATTTTTATTTTCATATCTGTAATGTAAATGATTTTCACTGTTAACCTCTCTGGGCTAGGGGGCAGTGTTTGGAAGTTCGGAGAGTCTGGCATGCCCAAAGTAAAATGCCTGTTACTCAGGCCCAGAAGCTAGGATATGCATATACACTGCTAAAAAAAATAAAGGGAACACTTAAACAACACAATGTAACTCCAAGTCAATCACACTTCTATGAAATCAAACTGTCCACTTAGGAAGCAACACTGATTGACAATAAATTTCACCACTGAAGGTGGTGACCACAGACCACTTCTCAGTTCCTATGCTTCCTGGCTGATGTTTTGGTCACTTTTGAATGCTGGCGGTGCTTTCACTCTAGTGGTAGCATGAGACGGAGTCTACAACCCACACAAGTGGCTCAGGTAGTGCAGCTCATCCAGGATGGCACATCAATGCGAGCTGTGGCAAGAAGGTTTGCTGTGTCTGTCAGCGTAGTGTTCAGAGCATGGAGGCGCTACCAGGAGACAGGCCAGTACATCAGGAGACGTGGAGGAGGCCGTAGGAGGGCAACAACCCAGCAGCAGGACCACTACCTCCGCCTTTGTGCAAGGAGGAGCACTGCCAGAGCCCTGCAAAATGACCTCCAGCAGGCCACAAATGTGCATGTGTCTGCTCAAACGGTCAGAAACAGACTCCATGAGGGTGGTAGAGGGCCCAACGTCCACAGGTGGGGGTTGTGCTTACAGCCCAACACCGTGCAAGACGTTTGGCATTTGCCAGAGAACACCAAGATTGGCAAATTCGCCACTGGCGCCCTGTGCTCTTCACAGATGAAAGCAGGTTCACACTGAGCACGTGACAGACGTGACAGAGTCTGGAGACGCCGTGGAGAACGTTCTGCTGCCTGCAACATCCTCCAGCATGACCGGTTTGGCAGTGGGTCAGTCATGGTGTGGGGTGGCATTTCTTTGGGGGGCCGCACAGCCCTCCATGTGCTCGCCAGAGGTAGCCTGACTGCCATTAGGTACCGAGATGAGATCCTCAGACCCCTTGTGAGACCATCTGCTGGTGCGGTTGGCCCTGGGTTCCTCCTAATGCAAGACAATGCTAGACCTCATGTGGCTGGAGTGTGTCAGCAGTTCCTGCAAGAGGAAGGCATTGATGCTAAGGACTGGCCCGCCCGTTCCCCAGACCTGAATCCAATTGAGCACATCTGGGACATCATGTCTCGCTCCATCCACCAACGCCACGTTGCACCATAGACTGTCCAGGAGTTGGCGGATGCTTTAGTCCAGGTCTGGGAGGAGATCCCTCAGGAGACCATCCGCCACCTCATCAGGAGCATGCCCAGGCGTTGTAGGGAGGTCATTCAGGCACGTGGAGGCCACACACACTACTGAGCCTCATTTTGACTTGTTTTAAGGACATTACATCAAAGTTGGATCAGGCTGTAGTGTGGTTTTCCACTTTAATTTTGAGTGTGACTCCAAATCCAGACCTCCATGGGTTGATAAATTTGATTTCCATTGATCATTTTTGTGTGATTTTGTTGTCAGCACATTCAACTATGTAAAGAAAAAAGTATTTAATAAGATTATTTCATTCATTCAGATCTATGATGTGTTATTTTAGTGTTCCCTTTATTTTTTTGAGCAGTGTATGTATATTAGTTGTATTTGATAGAAAACACTTTGAAGTTTCTAAAAGTGTTAGAATTAATGTCTGTGAGTATAACAGAACTGATATGGCAGGCAAAAGCCGGAGGAAAATTCATCCTGAAAACTGGATTTTTTGAGCTCCCATGGAATTGGCATGGTTTCCTCTTGCACAATGAGAAGAATAGCTCCCAGATTGCAGTACCTATGGCTTCCACTGGATGTCAACAGTCTTTAGACAAGGTTTCAAGCTGTAGTTTATCATTGGGTTCCTCCTTGGGTTCCTCCTTGTGTCTGTAGTCCTGTGGCGCGCGTGACTGAGGGCGCGCTCTTCGTTATTTATCTCCGGTATTGAACATGCTACATTTCGTCTTAAATTGTATAGTTTATTTACATATTAGGGTACCTGAGGATTGATTAGAAACGTTGTTTGACTTGTTTGGACAAAGTTTATCAGTAACTTTGTGGATTCTTTTGTCTGTATGTTGAACGAGTTGAACAGGTGGATTACTGAACAAAAAGCGGCAACCAAACAGAGATTTTGGGATATAAAGAGAGACTTTATTGAACAAAACGACCATTTATTGTGTAGCTGGGACCCTTGGGATTGCAAACAGAAGAAGATCTTCAAAGGTAAGTGATTTATTTTATCGCAATTTTTTATTTTTGTGACGCCTGTGCTGGTTTGAAATATATTTTTATGCAGGAAGTATGCGGGGCGCTGTCCTCAGATAATCAAATGTTATGAATGACAGGTTGTTTCTTCATGCAAAATAGATTTGGGGTTTAAAAATTCAATCAAGCTGCTTTATTTTAAGGGTTTATTGAAGGTGGGTCATTTTTTACCCTTAGGACAAGGGGAGTATACAGAATGTTAAGACTACACAAGGGTTAAAGATGTTGGGAACAGGTTCCCTATCAGATAGTATACCTGAAGAGGATGTAGCTCAGGGCCAGAGGCTATACTTGACCCATCAGTCACAAGGACACAATGCGTCCTTAACAGCACCCTATACCTTACACAGGGCATTACTTTTGATCAGGACCCATAGGGCTTTGGTCAAAAGTAGTGCACAATGTAGGTAATAGGGTGCCATTTGGGACGCAGGCAACAGCCTGTTTTTTCTGGTTCTTTCGTTCTTATCCTGAGGCTATATGTTTTATCACTACAGATCAGGCAGTTTGATTAGACACCAGGCCATGTGTAGGATAGAACGGACACGCACACAACGGGAAGGCCATATCTACACCACTCACACTAATGCACTCGCCTGGTAAAATAAAGTGAGTTAGAGTATAGGGATGGTTTGGTGATTACCAAGACATGTCTCTTAAGCTAGTTTCTGTCCATTCTGTTGGGTTTCCTGTCTTGCCTATATACTGTCACAGTGTTACCGTAATGTCTGTGTGTGTGCGTGTGTGTGCGTGTCTGTGTGTATATACCTCTGCTTGGCCAACTCCCTCTCTCTCTCTGACACTGCTCATCCCGGTCTCTCTCCAGCTTTTGTCGGAGTTCTTCTTCAGTCTGGTGTATGTAGCGTTGGGCTGCCCTCTCGTCTGCTTGCAGCAGCTCAGCCTCGTGAAGAACATGCAGCTTTTTCAGCTCCCACTTGTGTTTACAGATCAGCTTCTGGATCTCTGGCTCCAGACCTGGATTTCATGAAATGTGTTATAAAATTGCTAAACTTCTCTCTGCCCCATTGCAAAACAATAAGAATTGCAGAAAACTTGCTTTAAAACTGCAACATTTCCTCTAATCCCCATGAAAAGATGTGTGGAATTGCATGAATTTACTTTAAAACTATTTATTTCCACCGTCAAGAGGGGGGAGGGCCACTAAAATGTTTTGCCCGCGTGGTGGAGGCGGGGGCTATACTAAGATCTTGCTTAACGCCCCAAAAGGCTAGGGCCTTTCCTGATTGGTAGAAAGATATTTTGTATTCTGATTTCTGGTTCGTAAAGCAGAGAAACAGACTAAGTGGTCAAAATGTCAGAGAAAACATAGTTGATGATGTTACTAAAACAGCTGTGTCGCTTGATTGGTAGAATATATTTCTGTTCTGATTTCAGCTTTGAACAGCAGAGAAGTAGACTAAGGCCTTAGGCACACCCATAGTGTTTTCTGCCTGAGAGTACTTAGCACCTATGAAGGTAATTTGCGAACCGATTTAGCATGTAGAATTGTGTGAAAAACTTCATCAGTCAGCGTCTACAGCGGATGATCCTTACTAAAACACAGCTTGCTGAACGATCGGCTAGATGAATGCTAGATCCACATTCAATGCGATGTGTTTCGAGCCTTAGCAATTCTGCACCAACAATAACATTCTAAAGAATAAGACTTTTTTTTAATTTTTAATTTTTTACCGTATTTAAAGTAGGACTTTGGCTGTTCCAGGTCCCACTAAATAATAAAAGTACCACTAAATATGTCCCACTAAATAATAAAAAGTCGGAAATAAGTTGTACATTTCGCAAGTTACACTAATGAAGTGATATTTTCCTCCCCTAGTAGGATTTCGTGGAGGTTAGTGTAGGGGTAAGTAGTTCCTAGACCCTTCAACTGAAGCCCCCCTCTCTCACCTTTCACAGTGATCTCTGATCTTCTTGGTCTTCTCATGGATCCACTTCTCCCTGCGGACCCTTTTCCGTGGCGCTCATTAACTCTTTCAGCTTCTTGATCTCCTGGTAGCGACACCATCTCTGTGACATCTTCCATGACAAAGGTGCCTCAAGGAAACATCAAGAGTACTTTCAGTTGGCCACAGATTAGTCCTCTGTAGCTCAGTTGGAAGAACATGGCTCTCGCAATACCAGGTTAGTGGATGAAATTCCCGGGACCACCCGTATGTACACGGGACCACCCGAATGTACACGGGACCACCCGTATGTACACGGGACCACCCGTATGTACACGGGACAACCCGCATGTACACGGGACCACCCCGAATGTACACGGGACCACCCGTATGTACACGGGACCACCCGAATGTACACGGGACCACCCGTATGTACACGGGACAACCCGCATGTACACGGGACCACCCGTATGTACACGGGACCACCCGTATGTACATTGTTTTATTAAATGTATACACGCATGTATGTCGCTTTGGATACAAGCGTCTGCTAAATGGCATAATATTATTAGGCTACATCTCATGTTACCAATAATAGATGGAGTGTGCAGTATTAATATTAATTGTTAATCATATTAATTGTTTATGTACATTTATAGTGATATGCAAACGTGAATGGTTTGTGAGGCTACATTGCACAAGAGGGAATAGTGGTTATGTGTTTTAATGGGGGTAAGACTGAACCACAGACAGACAAGGGCTGAGAGAACAGTGTAGGGTTAGTCAGCTGCCTAGGACAGGGGTTTAATAAACTGTCATAAAGTCTACTGACAGACAGACCATACCAGGATAGACTCATGCGTAGACAAAACAGGGACGCAATGTTTTATTACGTTCAGATAGAAATATGTTATGTAGAATAATGAATCACGTCCTCTCTATTCATAGCATTTCTATCTGCAACGATTCAAAAAAAAATTGGTACTGAACATGGCCCTTATCTCGTCTGATTCCTAATAGCTCTTGTTGTGGATGGCTCAAATCTGCCTCCTAGTGGCCATGGTAGAGGATGGCAATTGTCAGTTCTGTAAACAGTGTGTGTGTGTGTGTGTGTGTGTGTTGTTTCAATTTCAATTTGGAACAGGTTGAGATGAGTTAAAGATATGATTAGTGTTTGAAGGTCCAATGCAGCCGTTTTGTGTGTGTGTGCCTGCCTGCCTGCGTGCGTCACCCCTTACCAGATCATGCTTGTCTTGAATCTGGGCGATGTTGATGGTGTATTTCTGATCCACTAGTTTGAGCTCTCCCACCATTCCCTCTGTAGTGTCTTAGCTCTTATTACTTGTATAATAAGAAATACTCGAAACACCAGGAGTTGAACTGGAGCTTCACATTTACTAAAAAGCATTGGAACCCGAATAACATAGAACAACACTACGCATGTCCAAGGATGCTCAATTCTTAAAGGGGACATCAGTAATTAACAGAACATAACATTCCTTCTCTTATACAATCAGAGTTACTTTAACCAAACCACAACTGAAACATTTACCAGAACTTGTTGTAGTTATTTTGCATATTTTGCTTTTAACTTGAACAGTTCGTTTTTGTTTGTTTGTTTATAAGTCCAGTCTGTCTGGTGGATGGTGCCTTCGTTCTGGGTAGCGTCTTGGATTGTCTGGAGGCTCCTGCACATCCTCAGTGTGTGCTTGCTCCATTATAGCTTCTGCTATAGCAGCACCTTCATCCACACGTTCCCTTCTTTCAGCCTGGGGTCTCTTTACTGCCCCACCGTCCTCTACAGTTCCCTGTGTGTCACTCTCAGGAGCTCTCTGTGCCTGTTCTCTCTCGATTGTTGTGCTGTTTTCCGTGGAATGCATTTGGTTAATGTGACACCGCCACATTATGTCTGGGCTCACTTGAACCTGGTAGGTTCTGGGTCCCGTTTGTGTATGTATGGTCCCTCTTGTCCATTTCCCTCCCCTTCTGTAGTCTCGCACCATCACTTCCTGTCCTGTTTGGAGACGGCGCTCCCGGCCACTGGAGAGCATCTTGGCTTGTTTGTCCAGCACTTCATTACGTCTGTTTGGCTTCATGATGTCCAGCTGTGTGCGGAGAGGCCTCCCGAACATCAGTGTGGCTGGGCTTTCATTTGTTGTGGCATGTGGGGTGTTTCGGTAGGAGGCCAGGAACTTAGCCAGTTTTCTTTGCAAAGTCCCTTCGTCACGTTTTGCTGCACGGAGTCCTTGCTTTAGGGTTTGCACAAAACGTTCTGCCAGCCCGTTGGTGGCAGGGTGGTACGGAGCTGAGGTTGAGTGTTTGATTCCATTTACTGACATGAATCTTGTAAACTCGTCACGTACAAAAACTTGCGCGTTGTCACTTACCAGCTGCAGCGGCAATCCGAAGCGTGCAAACGTTGTTCTGAGACACTCTATCGTCTGAGCTGAGGTGGAGGAATCAGTGCAAAACACCTCCGGCCATTTGGAATGGGCATCAACTATAACCAGAAACATGTGCTTTTCAAAGGGACCAGCATAGTCCACATGAATTCTCTGCCATGGCTCTGTGGGCCATTCCCATGGGTGGACTGGGACAGGAGCAGGCATGTGATGGGTTTCCACACATCCGCTACAGTTCTTCGCCATGTTTTCTATCTGTTGATCTTGACCGGGCCACCAGAAGTGGCTCCTTGCGAGCAGCTTCATTTTGACAATTCCAACATGACCTTTATGTAGTTGCTGCAAAACCTGATGTTGGCATTTCTGGGGTATCATGACTCTCATTCCCCACATCAAACATCCTTGGTACGTTGTAATTTCATTTCTCCGCTGGAATTACGGAGTCAGCTCCTTTCTGCCTGTAGCTGGCCATCCTGACATGGTGTAGGCGTATACTTTTGACAAGGTCACATCTTTCCTTGTCTCCCGTTTGATAACTGTGCTTGTGACAGGTAGGGCCTCGAGCTGAGAGGTATGGAAAATGTCCACTGCATCCACACTCCTTAGTCTTTCTCTTGTACACGGCAGTCTGGATAATCCATCTGCATTTGTGTGAAGGGACGACGGCTTAAACTCAATGTCATACATATGACTGGCAAGGAACAAGGCGTATCGCTGTAACCTGGCCGCTGTCATTGCCGGAATGTCTTTCTTTGGACTGAAAATGGAAAGCAACGGCTGGTGATCCGTAACCAGTGTGAAACGCTTGCCATATAGGTATGCGTGGAATTTCTTGACGCCCCACACTAGCGCCAGTGCTTCTTTGTCGATTTGTGTGTAGTTTTTCTCTGCATCGTTCAATGTTTGTGACGCAAATGCAACTGGCCTCTCTGACCCATCTTTCAGTATATAAGAAAGGACAGCTCCTAAGCTATAAGGGGACGCATCACAAGCCAACTTCACTGGCAGTTCAGGGTCGTAATGCATCAGGACCTGTTCAGATGTGATGAGCCGTTTTGCCTCAAGAAACGCATTTTCACACTGTGCTATTCTTTTCCAGGAGCTGATAGAGAGGCTGGAGTACTGCTGAAAGGTTTGGGAGGAATCTTCTGTAGTAATTGATCAGTCCCGTGAAAGATCTCACTTCTGTGATATTTTGTGGTCGTGGTGCCTGTACCACTGCATCGATTTTGTCCTGTGTTTTGTGCAATCCATTGCAGTCGATTTCATGTCCACAGAAGACAATCTTGTCTTTGAAGAACTCACACTTCTGTAAGTTTGCCTGTAGACCATACTCTTTCAGTCTTTTCAGGACCTCTTCCAGGTTGGCCAGGTGCTCTTTGTCAGTGCGTCCTGTTATGATCATGTCATCCAGGATACATTGGGTTCCTGGGATTCCTTGCAAAATCTGGTCAATCGTTCGTTGCCAAATGGCTGGGGCCGATGCAATGCCAAAAACCAGGCGGTTATACCTGTACAGACCTTTGTGTATGTTTATTGTCAGGTGCTGTTTGGAGCTCTCTTCAACCGGTAGCTGCAGGTAAGCCTGTTTCAGATCGATTTTACTGAAGTGTTTCCCACCAGCTAGTGCAGCAAAGTTGTCATCCAGACGTGGCAGGGGGTATTGGTCCACATGCAACATTGAATTCACAGTTACCTTGAAGTCCCCACACATTCTAACAGACCCGTCTTTCTTTACAATAGGAACTATGGGTGTGGCCCATTCGCTTCTGTCCACTTTCGTCAGGATCCCTGTATCCTGCAAGCGATCGATTTCCGCTTCCACCTTTGGTCTCAAGGAGTATGGAACGGATCTGGCTTTGCAGAATTTGGGGGTTGCGTCATCTCTCAGTACAAGTTTGGCTGTGAAGCCTTTTACTGTTCCTATCTGATCACTGAAAACTGTGTTGTATTTCTTCCGCAAGTGTTCCAGTGTTTGGTCTGTGCCTTTCTCTTTGGACTGGAACGTGTGGAGCATTTTCAAGTCACACCAGTTCAGCTTTATTTTTGAAAGCCATTCCCTGCCAAATAATGGGGGGCCAGTTCCAGGCACCACATACAGCTGTAACTGCTGTGTTTGCTCCCCATAACTCACTCTGACCTGCAACGCCCCCATTGGGCTCAATCTCTCTCCTGAGTAGGTTTTCAGCAACACATTTGTGTTCTTCAGCTTGATAGCCTTGAAGTGCTCATTGTAAACCGTTGTGGAAATTATAGACACTGCAGATCCTGTGTCCAGATCCATTTTGAGGGGTTTGCCTTCGATATCTGGTGTCACCCATATTATGCTACTGCTGGGAGAAATCACTGTGTTTAACTCCATTGTACCAATTAATCGTTCATCTGAATCACTGTCACTGTTCTCTGCTAGTGTATTCACAGACCCTTTAATTTTCTCAGTTTTCTTGTCGTGACTGAATTTTGCTCTTCATGTTCTTTGAATGTGCCCCCTTTTATGGCATTTGTGACAAATTTCGTCTTTGAAACGGCAGTCCTCTGCTCTGTGACCGTCTCTGTCACACCTGTTGCACTTCTCTGCCACACGGGGGCGCTGTCGGCTGTGTGAAAACTTGTGCAGGGAAGTTTGTGATAGGTCAGTATTTCTTTTACTTTGCAACTCAATTGCATCTTTAGTCGCGGTTTCCATAGCCACAGAAATTTCAACAGCCTTTGCAAAAGTGAGATCTGATTCTGTTAGCAAACGTTTTTTTGAATGTGTTCATGTTTCAGTCCACAAACAAATCTATCCCTTAATGTGTCATTTCTCTCCAAACTGGCAATGTTCAGACAGTTTCTTCAACTCTGCTACATATGTACTAACACCCTCCCCCTCATTCTGATCTCTCTTGTGGAAACGAAAACGTTCCGCGATGAGGAGTGGTTTAGGTGATAGGTGATTTTGCAACATCTCCACAATCGCTGTGAATGTTTTATTGGAGGGCTTCAGAGGGGCAGTCAGATCTCTTAGGAAACTGTATGTTTTTGGGCCATTTAAACTCAACAACAGCTGATACTCTCTTGTTATCAGCAATGTCGTTTGCAATGAGGTACTGTTCCAGTCGTTCATTGTAAGTTGCCCAGTTTTCTTGCGTGTCATCAAACACATCTATTTTCCCGATGCTAGCATTTCTCTTCCGGCTCCACGGGTCTTTGATCTGCCGTCTCGTTCTCGTCAGCTCTCCCCTCGTGGTCACTGCTTGCTAGCTGTTGTGCTACAGGGTCGAAATCTTCCTCTCTTCCTACGAGCTCCATCTGCATTCGTGATGCACACTGCAAGTAATCATCCTCGTCGCCATTGTAGTGTCTTAGCTCTTATTACTTGTATAATAAGAAATACTCGGAACACCAGGAGTTGAACTGGAGCTTCACATTTACTAAAAAGCATTGGAACCCGAATAACATAGAACAACACCGCACATGTCCAAGGATGCTCAATTCTTAAAGGGGACATCAGTAATTAACAGAACATAACACCCTCACAACGCAGAGCCTTCTTATCATCAATCAGCAGCACAAACCGAGACAGAAAATAAAGTGAGACGAGAGATAGGGGCAATAAGGACATTTCAGTTTTTAAAAGAGAGTGACGGCATAGCCTTGGCCTATCCACATTGATTTTAGATTAGAGTTTGAGGGAGTCCTATCAGTGTGTGTGTGCTGTGTGTACCTGCTCTATGAAGGCGAAGTGTCTTTGGATAGTGACCTCGTACTGCTCCTTCTACATTAAAGTTCTTACTCAGCTCCTTCTCTGTCTCCTTCACGTGTCTCACTGTTAGCGCCCTCTGCTGAGAGGAGAGGGAGGAAGGGGAGAGGGATGAAAAGAGAGGACAGCTTGGGCAGCGGCTGATTTAATTTGGCCCCCCAAAGTTGTACAAATTTGGAACAGGTTGAGATCAGGTAAAGATATGATAAGTGTTTAAAGTTCCAATGCAGCCGTTTTTATCTCAATACAAAATCATTTCTGGGTAACAATTAAAAGATGCAATATGCAGAAATCGCTCCGCCATTTCCTGGTTGCTAAAATTCTAATAGTCTAATTTCAGTTTGTGACAAAACAAGCAGGTCTATTGTAGAGAATCATTGTACCATCTAAACCGCTGTGAAAAATATTTTCCAAAACCAAAAACATTGTATTTTCAGCTGTTTGAAGCTGGTGTACAAAACCGAAAATAAAGCAAGGGAAGCATAGATATAGCGCACATAGAAGAGATCTAACGGTTCTTAGACATTTAATGAGAATGACATAGACGCACCCAATTTGGAGCCAGACCCACCCACTTTGGAGCCAGACCCACCCAATTTGGAGCCAGACCCACCCAATTTGGAGCCAGACCCACCCAATTTGGAGCCAGGCCCACCCACTGATTTTTCCCCACAAAAGGGCTTCATTACAGACAGAAATACTCCTCAGATCATGTTGTTTATTCAGCTTCCCGATATGCCACACCTGTCAGGTGGATGGATTATCTTGTCAAAAGAGAAATGCTCACTAACAGGGATGTAAACAAATGTATGCACAACATTTGAAGCTTTTTGTGCATATGGAACATTTCAAGTATATTTATTATTTCAGCTCATAAAACATGGGACACTTTACATGTTGGGTTTATATTTTTGTTCAGTATAGAAACCCCTCATTGTCAGTATGGTTGTTGGTCTAATTCAGAAATGGAGGCAAGCCCAGTACTATTTTAATAGCAGTATTCTCAAATTAATATCTGGATAAGGACATTGAGGGAGTTTCCCCTCACCTCTTTGTGTGAACCTGAGGTGACTTCTCCATCTCATCCAGGAAGCTCATGATGCTCTGTAGCTTGGTATCTCAAGTCTAGGACCAAAAGGCTTCTTAACAGCTTCTACCCACCCCCAAGCCATACGACTGCTGAACAACTACCCCCTCCATTTGTTCTGTACTCTGCTGTTTATTATCTATGCATAGTCACTTCACCTCTACCCACATGTGCAAATTACCTCAACTAACCTGTACACCCGCACACTAACTAGGTACCGTGAGAGACAGGTAGTGAGAGACAGGTAGCCTAGAGGTTAGAGCGTTGGACTTGTAACCGGAGGGTTGCAAGTTCGAATCCCTGAGCTGACAAGGTAAAAATCTGTCGTTCTGCCCTGAACAAGGCAGTTAACCCACTGTTCCCAGGCGCCAAGACGTGGATGTCGATTAAAGGCAGCCCCCCGCACCTCTCTGATTCAGAGGGGTTGGGTTAAATGCGGAAGACACATTTCAGTTGAAGGCATTCGGTTGTACAACTGACTAATAATGGTGACTTTTACCGGTACCCCCTGTATATAGCCTCGTTATTGTTATTTTATTGTGTTACTTTTTATTAGATATATTTTTACTTTAGTTTATTTGGTAAATATTTTCTTAACTCTTCTTGAACTGCACTGTTGGTTAAGGGCTTGTAAGTAAGCATTTCACAGTAAGGTCTACACTTACTTGGCACATGTAGGGTCTGGCTCCAAAGTGGGTGGGTCTGGCTCCACAGGGGTATGGATCAGCTGGCCATGGTGCTCCAGATTATCAGTGGTCAGGGAGTTGGAGTCTCAGTGCTGAAGGAAGACAACATATACATATATATATATATATATATATATATATATATATATATATATATATATATATATATATATATATATATGTGACAGAAGGGCTTTGAACTTGAATCTCCTGGCGTAACAAGACTTTGTTACCTCATTGCGCTAAAGGCTGAAGTACACATCAGGTAGTTCAACTCTATTGGACAAGGCATTAACAAGAGGTGAATAAGGACTGGATAGACAAAATAAATATGGTGAGAAACCTGACAGAAAAATTGCCCACAATTCCTAATAGCATTTGAGGAACTGACAGTAGAGCAGCCTCACCTTGTCTATCCAGGAGTACTTCTCCTTGCGGTAGCTCTTGGGTTCAGACAGCCTCTCTGGTTCTTCCTCTAGCAGCCTCAGCTTGTCTATCCAGGAGTACTTCTCCTTGCGGTAGCTCTTGGGTTCAGATAGCCTCTCTGGTTCTTCCTCTAGCAGGTTCAGCATGTCTATTATACAGGGGTGGTCAACTCCAGTCCTCGGGGGCCTGATTGATGCCTGATTGATGCCTGATTGATGTCCCAGTTTTGCCTCAGCTCCAGCTAATATACCTGACTCCAATAATCACCTAATCATGATCTTCAGTTTAGAATGCAATTAGTTTAATCAGTTGTGTTTGCTAGGGATGGGAAAAAAGTGTGACACCAATCAGGTCCTCGAGGACTGGAGTTGCCTACCCCTGTCAGGTTGTTTAGGGTGGTCATAGACTGGGCTCTGCTCAACAGCGCCCCCTGTTGCTAGTCCTCCACACTAACTGACTGCTGCACAATCTCCTGTTATACAGAGAAGAAAAAACTTTGATAACATTACAACCATATAGATATAATTGTAGACAATATACAGATCAGTAAGACAGGTGTAGAGAATGAGACATTGAATAGATCAGATCTCATACATGATCTGTTATGTTAAATGTATATAGAGCTAGAATCACCAACAAATCCTTGGTTTGTTACCTGTGAGCATTGAGAATCTCTGCGATTGTACAGTGCAGGCGACAGCGCTCTCAAGTTCGTGACGTCATCCAGGTCAGTCGCAACGTTCACATTGTTGGAGTCTGTGGACAAATAGAGGACAACATGAGCGCAATGTCTATATGCAACTATATGTGACTGATGGGCTAAGTTGTCACGAGAGGCCTTGGGAGAGATTGACCTGTGTTCGTCAGAGTCAGTGGGGGAGATGAGGTTCCTGTTGCAGGGTGAGGTGGGGCTCTGGTTACGGGGGGGAGGAGGAGGTGGTCTTGGGGGGGTTTCTTGGTGCTGTGGGATCTCAGGGTTTTTCATCTCCTCCTGGGCCGAGGTCTGTACCTCTGCAGCACTCTGGGCTCTCGTCTGCTGCAGCTCCTACAGCATATCGGGAGGGGGCGACATTAGGCAGGCAGGCAGTGGCACGCAGAGCGAGACGGAGGAACTCGGGTGTAGTTGAACCCTAGACGCTGATCTTGGGTCAGTTTAGCATTTTCCCATACTAATGGTTAAGGGTAGGATTGGGGAAGGGGAAGCTGAACTGTACCTATGAGAAACTTCCCCCCGGAGCAGGAACTAGCCTTGTTTCAGATCTGTTTCTGTAATCATACACTTACATTTTAGTCATTTAGCAGATGCTCTTATCCAGAGCAGTTAGTGCATTCATCTTAAGATAGCTAGGTGTGACAACAACAAATCACAGTCATAGTTAGTACATTCATCTTAAGATAGCTAGGTGTGACAACAACAAATCACAGTCATAGTTAGTGCATTCATCTTAAGATAGCTAGGTGTGACAACACCAAATCACAGCCATAGTTAGTGCATTAATCTTAAGATAGCTAGGTGTGACAACAACAAATCACAGTCATAGTTAGTACATTCATCTTAAGATAGCTAGGTGTGACAACAACAAATCACAGTCATAGTTAGTGCATTAATCTTAAGATAGCTAGGTGTGACAACACCAAATCACAGCCATAGTTAGTGCATTAATCTTAAGATAGCTAGGTGTGACAACAACAAATCACAGTCATAGTTAGTGCATTCATCTTAAGATAGCTAGGTGTGACAACAACAAATCACATATGTAGCAAGTACATTTTTCCTCAATAAAGTAGCTATCACCAAAGTCAGAGCTAGAAAGGGAGGGGGAAAAGTGTGAGTGTTGGTCCATAAAATGCAAGTCACCTGACAAAAGCATTTGGCTTGGTGGTGGTAATGCCGTTGGCATTTGTTGAGGTGGGAAAACCTGGATAAAATGGCCACTTGATGGGGCCAAGTGGATAGAAAATAAAACTAAGGAGCATCATCTGTTGGAGCCGGGGAACATTTGGGTTTGAAAAAAAGTGACAGAGGGGACAGAGAGGTCAGAGGTCAGAGAGATCATTTGGCATGGGTCCAGATCCTTAAAAGGTTCTACAGCTGCCCCATCGAGAGCATCCTGACTGGTTGCATCACTGCCTGGTATGGCAACTGCTCGTCCTCTGACTGCAAGGCACAACAGCGGGTAGTGCGAACGGCCCAGTACATCACTTGGGCCAAGCTTTCTGCCATCCAGGACATCTATACCAGGCGGTGTCAGAGGAAGGCCCTAAAAATTGTCAAAGACTCCAGCCACCCTAGTCAAAGACTGTTCTCTCTGCTACCGCACAGAAAGTGGTACCCGGAGCGCCAAGTCTAGGACCAAGAGGCTTCTAAACAGCTTCTACCCCAAAGCCATAAGACTTCTGAACATCTAATAAAATGGCTACCCAGATCATTTGCATAACCGGTGCCCCCGCACATTGACTCTGTACCGGCACCCCCCTGTATATGTTGTCAGTTTTTACTGCTGCTCTTTAGTTACTTGTTACTTTTATCTCTTATTCTTATCCATATTTTTTGAAACTGCATTGTTGGTTTGGTTGTTCGTAAGTAAACATTTCACTGTATGGTCTACACCTGTTGTATTCGGGGAATGTGATGTGATGTGAAATATGGAAGATACATGTCTGTTGAATGCATTCAGTTATGTAACTGACCAGATATCCCCCTTTCCCCACAGACTGGAGACGTCTCGTCCTCTGCTCTCGGTTCTCGTTCCTACACAGGGTTAACACTGAAAGGTTCTCGTTCCTACACAGGGTTAACACTGAAAGGTTCTCGTTCCTACACAGGGTTAACACTGAAAGGTTCTCGTTCCTACACAGGGTTAACACTGAAAGGTTCTCGTTCCTACACAGGGTTAACACTGAAAGGTTGTTGGTTCAATTCCCGCAGGGATCACATACTTTAAGTATTCACTATACTATAAGTGGCTTTGGATAGAAGTGTCTGCTAACTGCCATATATGAACTTATTAAGAAGTGAATTCGATGGATGCAGTGCTGGTGACTATGGATGTATTCAATGGATTAACACTTTTGTGGTTACTACATGATTCCTTAAAGTGTTATTTCATCGTGTTGATGTCTTCGCTATTATTCTACAATGTAGAAAATAGTAAAAATAAAGAAAAACCCTTGAATGAGTCGGTGTCCATTCTTTTGACTGGTACTGTATGTGTACTGTACTTGTTAGCGGGCATCCTGGGAAGTGGTTTTGTATGTTATTGCTGTAAGAGTGAATTGGCTAGCATGTCCTAACTGTAATGGTCACATTGGCTCCCTGCTAATTCATAGTTATTTCCACGCTAACAGACGTATCACAAATCTATAGTCATCAACATACTGTTGTCCTGCACATCTAATGTGTTTCCTTGTGTCTATCATACTATTAGAGTATGGGTTGGAGCAGAGAGAGACACAGCTGCATGTGAGCTCTCACATTTTTCAACATGTTTTTTACAAAATGATAGATCTGGAGTTAGATCAACTTGGAATTTTCGTCAGGGACATATGCAGGATGCTACCCTCCACAGCATGGCCTTTGCTCCAGATCAAAACTACAATCAAATTTTGGCCAAAATTAACTGGAGGGATTACTGCTTTCCTTTTTCCAAGCTATACAGAGGGTGCTCTAGCAAACAAACAGCAGAGACCCGAGGAGACCATCCAACCTGGAACTGCGCTTGCTAGGACAGACCAGATACAACTTCAATTAGCACGGAGGTGTGAAGTGAGAGGTGCCGATGCCTTTGGGCCCAACAAGTGGCCATTCTGCTGCACTGCTGCTTGGATTCCACCTAGCGATCTGTTCCCTGTCTGCCCTGGCCTGTCTCCCCCTGTCTGGTACAGGTACCTCCACCACACTCCCCCTCTCTCCTGAGCTTTTGCTGACCTCCAGCACACACAGTGAGTGACACTGAACTTATAATGGCTAGCCCCAAGTCGTTATATATTTAAAAACATTTATTGTGCATTTTTCTATTTTTCTATTTGCATCATGACTCCTAAATGATTTGTTGACCATGAACTTTCTTTACCCAACAGTGGGACAGTCTATGTTTGTTCCCACACTCGGGACTCTGACTCTCTATTGGTTACACAGACTTTTGGCCTCCCATCCTATTCTAACCATCTCTCACCGGCTTTGTATTCATGTCACCTGATTAAATTACTGTACACACACATAGTTACGAAGTACAATCACATCTGTTACACTGGTGCCAAAACCAGTCTTCCTGTCTTCACTGGACAGCTTCTTCTTCTTCTTCTTGTTTAGGATTAGGTTGACAGATCACATCCAACTTTTAGGTGCATACACCGCCACCTACTGTACTGGAGTGTGAGGCCAGTCATGGTCTATATATATATATTATATTCCGGTAATACAAAATTGGGAAAAAAATTAATTTCCCTGACAACTTTTAGCCCTCACAACAAAAATAATAATCAGCCCATTCCACTACTTAACCCTGTCTAAAACCTACTCCAGACCAACGATCTTGGAGGACAGAACACTACCACTCAACACCCCGTGCAACTCTTCTGCAGAAAAATCACGCAATCCCAAGTACTTCTCTGTGGCTGCCACCACAACCTCTATTTTCTGTGACTTACATTCCATTTCTGCATTACTGTTGACAACCATGGCTATGAATGCTAAGAAACCAACCTTACAGATGCACATATTATTCGTATACCTCTTTGTGGGTCTCTGCCAACTCACAGGAATCCTCTCAGGATCCCTCACCCTCTACCCATCTTCCTCTAACACTCTCTTCACTGCTTCAGCATACAACACTTTCTGTACTACTCTGACCCATGTTAACCCCAAGCTGCCTTTGTCTCACCGGACACCTCCGATTCCAGCCCCATGTGCACCCCCACAGCTCAAACACAGCTTTCTCCACCGATACTACACATGCCTTTGTCTCATGCAGAAGTAGAACTACTAAGTAGAACTACTAAGTAGAACTACTAAGTCCTAAAATATAGGCAACAAACGTGAGGTATATTTTTCAGCAATCTAGAAGAAAAAGAAACGCACACCTATATAGGCGAGGTGCTGGCTAGCGGAGTGGAAAACTTAAAAATAAAGAAGAGCCGCACACTCTAGGAGCTCAGATGCAAAAATATTTTATGTCCAACGTTTACGACAGGCAAGCTGTCTTCATCAGGAGTATAATCACAAACACTGCGGGGTGACTCGTTTATATAGTGTCAAAGGACACACACAGGTGTCTGTAATCATGGCCAAATGTGGCCTAATATTATTGGTTAATTCTGAGATATTAAAATGACATACAAAAAACAAATGGATAGCATACGATCATAGATTAAGGCTACATAAGCCTACAAACAATCACAATGGCAAAGTCATAATCACAAGAATGGTTTCAGATCAAAGTCTATGTTGAGACCGAAGGGAGCGAGGGTCTTTAAATTAAAGATCCAGGCAGCCTCTCGTTTTAACAATAAATTGTCGAGGTCACCCTCTCCTAGGGAGGGTGACATGTTCAATGCCAATATAACGCAGAGATGAAATCGAGTGGTTTGCTTCCAAAAAATGGGCCGCAACTGGGTAAGTCAAGTTTTTGCACCTAATGGCGCTACGATGCTCCGAGATTCTCAATGGCAATATTAATCTGATCATTTTTGTACCCCCTCTCCTTGAACTTTCTTTGCGTCTCAGCCATACTTCTGTCGAAATCTGATTGCCTTTTGCAAATTCTTTTGATTCGACAGAATTGGCTGTAGGGCAAACTATTTTTCAAGGGAAGTGGGTGACATTCTGTCAGCCCTCAACAAACTGTTACGATCAGTAGGTTTCCTGTAAAGATCAGTGTATAGAACATTATTTCCACAAGAGATCAGAAGATCAAGAAAACTGATTTGACGTGTATCAGATTGCATAGTAAATCTCAAATGTTCAGAACAGGAGTTAAGAAAAGCATAAAACGCCTGGAGCTGTTTTGCATCACCCCTCCATAGAACAAAAATATCATCAATATACCGTTTCCAAATAATGATGTTAGGCAAGAAAACATTTATGAGAGGATTGAAAATAGACTGTTTCTCCATGTAACCCACATACAAATTAGCATAGTTAGGAGCCATGGGGGATCCCATAGCAGTACCCTTCGTCTGAATAAAGAAATCATTTAGAAACATGAAGTAGTTATGTGTGAGTACTATTTCAGCCAATGTTATAATGCAGGCACTGGAAGGTAGTTCATTAGGGTCACGTTGCAGCAGACAATGTTCCATTGCTTCAATACCGCCCTCGTGTGGAATATTTGTGTATAACGACTCGACATCAAAAGTAACTAACAAAGTATTCTCAGGGAGCGGATCAAGAGATTCAATAATAGAGATCATACTGCTGGTGTCCTTTAGGAGGGGAGCTGTTCTGCCAGTGGTCTAATAAAATAGTCAACAAAAGTCGATAGAGGGGCTGTTACTGCATCAATGCCCGCTACAATAGGGGCCGTTACTGCATCAATGCCCGCTACAATAAGGGCTGTTACTGCATCAATGCCCGCTACAATAGGGGCCGTTACTGCATCAATGCCCGCTACAATAGGGGCCGTTACTGCATCAATGCCCGCTACAATAGGGGCCGTTACTGCATCAATGCCCGCTACAATAGGGGCCGTTACTGCATGATGGTTCTAAGCGCCAGACGAGAACACATCTACATATACAGTGGGGGAAAAAAGTATTTAGTCAGCCACCAATTGTGCAAGTTCTCTCACTTAAAAAGATGAGAGAGGCCTGTAATTTTCATCATAGGTACACTTCAACTATGACAGACAAAATGAGGGAAAAAAATCCAGAAAATCACATTGTAGGATTTTTATGAATTTATTGCAAATTATGGTGGAAAATAAGTATTTGGTCACATACAAACAAGCAAGATTTCTGGCTCTCACAGACCTGTAACTTCTTCTTTAAGAGGTTCCTCTGTCCTCCACTCATTACCTGTATTAATGGCACCTATTTGAACTTGTTATCAGTATAAAAGACACCTGTCCACAACCTCAAACAGTCACACTCCAAACTCCACTATGGCCAAGACCAAAGAGCTGTCAAAGGACACCAGAAACAAAATTGTAGACCTGCACCAGGTTGGGAAGACTGAATCTGCAATAGGTAAGCAGCTTGGTTTGAAGAAATCAACTGTGGGAGCAATTATTAGGAAATGGAAGACATACAAGACCACTGATAATCTTCCTTGATCTGGGGCTCCACGCAAGATCTCACCCCGTGGGGTCAAAATGATCACAAGAACGGTGAGCAAAAATCCCAGAACCACACGGGGGGACCTAGTGAATGACCTGCAGAGAGCTGGGACCAAAGTAAAAAAGCCTACCATCAGTAACACACTACGCCGCCAGGGACTCAAATCCTGCAGTGCCAGATGTGTCCCCCTGCTTAAGCCAGTACATGTTCAGGCAAGTCTAAAGTTTGCTAGAGAGCATTTGGATGATCCAGATGAGGATTGGGAGAATGTCAGATGAAACCAAAATATAACTTTTTGGTAAAAACTCAACTCGTCGTGTTTGGAGGACAAAGAATGCTGAGTTGCATCCAAAGAACACCATACCTACTGTGAAGCATGGGGGTGGAAACATCATGCTTTGGGGCTGTTTTTCTGCAAAGGGACCAGGACGACTGATCCGTGTAAAGGAAAGAATGAATGGGGCCATGTATCGTGAGATTTTGAGTGAAAACCTCCTTCCATCAGCAAGGGCATTGAAGATGAAACGTGGCTGGGTCTTTCAGCATGACAATGATCCCAAACACACCGCCGAACGAAGGAGTGGCTTCAGAAGAAGCATTTCAAGGTCCTGGAGTGGCCTAGCCAGTCTCCAGATCTCAACCCCATAGAAAATCTTTGAGAGGAGTTGAAAGTCTGTGTTGCCCAGCGACAGCCCCAAAACATCACTGCTCTAGAGGAGATCTGCATGGAGGAATGGGCCAAAATACCAGCAACAGTGTGTGAAAACCTTGTGAAGACTTACAGAAAACGTTTGACCTCTGTCATTGCCAACAAAGGGTATATAACAAAGTATTGAGATAAACTTTTGTTATTGACCAAATACTTATTTTCCACCATAATTTGCAAATAAATTCATAAAAAATCCTACAATGTGATTTTCTGGATTTTTTTCCCTCATTTTGTCTGTCATAGTTGAAGTGTACCTATGATGAAAATTACAGGCCTCTCATCTTTTTAAGTGAGAGAACTTGCACAATTGGTGGCTGACTAAATACTTTTTCCCCCCACTGTAGTCACTCTTAGTGATTATGTGCGTCAAGGCATTATTCCACGGGGACTCAGGTGGCAAAAAGAACCATCATTGGGACAGCGCACAGATGATTTCTGTGAACGCTGGTGTGCCATCTTGAACAAATGCTCTATTGATTTAATGACATTAATTGTTGACCAGTTGAAAAAGGATTTCATTGAAATGGATAACACGATTAAACAGAAACACACAGCTCTGCAAATAGCTGTTATTGATGACGGCATATTTAATGAACTGATGAAAACTAACCAAGCGCTCCAGGACAAGTTGTCTACAGAAATAAAGGAACTTAAAATCAAGAAATTCAACCAAGACAAAAAAGACAAGGCCGAGGACAAAGTATACTTCTGGAGAAACCCTGACAAAGGAGGTCCTGCTCCTCCTCTCCATGATAGACGCAGGAGAGATACCGCTTACTTCGATCCACCCCCGTCTGATCAACACTCTACAACCAGCGCCTCATCGGCTTCCAGTGGCAGTTTTTTATTCAACGAGAGACTGGGTCGACGGAAGGGCGGAGGAGGCCGCAGGCACGCGCACCGACGAGATGCCGCACCCGACGGGGTAAGAAGAAACGACTATCAGAGGCAGAGGGGACGGTCCCAGAACCCACGGGACTGAGTGTCTTTAATTTATCAAGCAAGATATTGAGCCCTGTCCATGTCTCCTTGCTAAATAAAGGGTTATCTTTTGTGCCTACAACTCAGTGCAACGATGTTGATGTTAAGGTAGACATGTTTAAGTTTTTTAGAAACATCCGTTTAAGGGAATACTTTAGCTCCCCTGATCATGATATTTCTATTGAACCAGTAGGTTACTCACCAGCACACACTCCAACACCTTTTAGAAGTAAAAGTTATTTTGTACCTCCAGCCAATCGCAATCACTCTATCGAGACATATTACAGACTTGTTGAAAGATATGTTGCTCATCTCCTTAAGAACAAACAGGAGTACATATCTTTCCATAATTTACCTAAGGATGAAAAACAAGCTTTGCTTGATTTACAATCCGATACGTCAGTCCTTACCCGCCCTGCTGATAAGGGTGGGTCGGTTGTACTCATGGATAGGACAGTTTATGTAAATGAGTGTCATAGACAACTGCTTGACAACACCTTTTACAAGAAACTCAGAAGTGACCCTACTTCCCAATTTCAGAACACTATCCTTACTGTCCTAGATGGGTATTTAAGTTCTGGTCAGATAACTACAAAAGAACACGACTTTTTGGCTGTTCAACACCCTAAAATTGCCATTTTCTATACTTTGCCGAAATTACACAAGAATGTTACAAAACCTCCAGGGCGCCCTATTGTAGCGGGCATTGATGCAGTAACGGCCCCTATTGTAGCGGGCATTGATGCAGTAACGGCCCCTATTGTAGCGGGCATTGATGCAGTAACGGCCCCTATTGTAGCGGGCATTGATGCAGTAACGGCCCCTATTGTAGCGGGCATTGACGCAGTAACGGCCCCTATTGTAGCGGGCATTGACGCAGTAACGGCCCCTATTGTAGCGGGCATTGACGCAGTAACGGCCCCTATTGTAGCGGGCATTGATGCAGTAACGGCCCCTATTGTAGCGGGCATTGATGCAGTAACGGCCCCTATTGTAGCGGGCATTGACGCAGTAACGGCCCCTATTGTAGCGGGCATTGATGCAGTAACGGCCCCTATTGTAGCGGGCATTGACGCAGTAACGGCCCCTATTGTAGCGGGCATTGATGCAGTAACGGCCCCTATTGTAGCGGGCATTGATGCAGTAACGGCCCCTATTGTAGCGGGCATTGATGCAGTAACGGCCCTATTGTGGCGGGCATTGATGCAGTAACGGCCCCTATTGTAGCGGGCATTGATGCAGTAACAGCCCCTCTATCGACTTTTGTTGACTATTTTATTAGACCACTGGCAGAACAGCTCCCCTCCTAAAGGACACCAGCAGTATGATCTCTATCATTGAATCTCTTGATCCGCTCCCTGAGAATACTTTGTTAGTTACTTTTGATGTCGAGTCGTTATACACAAATATTCCACACGAGGTCCGGTATTGAAGCAATGGAACATTGTCTGCTGCAACGTGACCCTAATGAACTACCTTCCAGTGCCTGCATTATAACATTGGCTGAAATAGTACTCACACATAACTACTTCATGTTTCTAAATGATTTCTTTATTCAGACGAAGGGTACTGCTATGGGATCCCCCATGGCTCCTAACTATGCTAATTTGTATGTGGGTTACATGGAGAAACAGTCTATTTTCAATCCTCTCATAAATGTTTTCTTGCCTAACATCATTATTTGGAAACGGTATATTGATGATATTTTTGTTCTATGGAGGGGTGATGCAAAACAGCTCCAGGCGTTTTATGCTTTTCTTAACTCCTGTTCTGAACATTTGAGATTCACTATGCCATCTGATACACGTCAAATCAGTTTTCTTGATCTTCTGATCTCTTGTGGAAATAATGTTCTATACACTGATCTTTTCAGGAAACCTACTGATCGTAACAGTTTGTTGAGGGCTGACAGAATGTCACCCACTTCCCTTGAAAAATAGTTTGCCCTACAGCCAATTCTGTCGAATCAAAAGAATTTGCAAAAGGCAATCAGATTTCGACAGAAATATGGCTGAGACGCAAAGAAAGTTCAAGGAGAGGGGGTACAAAAATGATCAGATTAAGTGCTCTGAACAAATTAAGGGAATCGTTCACAAGCATTGGCACGTTCTAAAATCCGATGATAGTCTCAGTAATGTGTTTTTGGACCTTCCCTTGGTCGTATTCTCTCGGGGCAGAAATCTCAGAGACCAATTGGTAAACTCTGATTTACCACCCCAAGATATTCCTGAACAACGTCTATTTGCGCCCCTACTGGATGGAAATTACAAGTGTAATGGCTGTGCTCAATGCAATGGCACTTATACATGTAGATCCTTCAAACACCCCCAGACAGGGAAACAGATCCCAATCAAAGGTGTTATTACGTGCTCCACTAAGGCAGTTATTTATCTTATAACTTGTCCTTGTGGTAAAAATTATGTGGGTAAAACAAAGCGTGAATTAAAAGTAGCATCGGAGCATCTTGGCACCATTAGGTGCAAAAACTTACCCAGTTGCGGCCCATTTTTTGGAAGCAAACCACCCCGATTTCATCTCTGCGTTATATTGGCATTGAACATGTCACCCTCCCTAGGAGAGGGGGTGACCTCGACAATTTATTGTTAAAACGAGAGGCTGCCTGGATCTTTAATTTAAAGACCCTCGCTCCCTTCGGTCTCAACATAGACTTTGATCTGAAACCATTCTTGTGATTATGACTTTGCCATTGTGATTGTTTGTAGGCTTATGTAGCCTTAATCTATGATCGTATGCTATCCATTTGTTTTTTGTATGTCATTTTAATATCTCAGAATTAACCAATAATATTAGGCCACATTTGGCCATGATTACAGACACCTGTGTGTGTCCTTTGACACTATATAAACGAGTCACCCCGCAGTGTTTGTGATTATACCCTGATGAAGACAGCTTGCCTGTCGAAACGTTGGACATAAAATATTTTTTGCATCTGAGCTCCTAGAGTGTGCGGCTCTTCTTTATTTTAAAGTTTTATATTTTTCAGCAAAACATTAAATTTCCCAGAGAAACCAATTGCTATGATCCTGTGGAAAATATGGCAGTGTATATATATATATATATATCTTTTTTTTTTCTTCTTTTTCTTTTCTTTGACAAAATATCAATATTCTCTAAATGATATTGATTTACTGCCTAATAGTAATACAACTAATTAGAATTATGTTATTGAGGACTTGCCAGTAACACATGAGTTATTAATAATTAAACCCTTATATATATATACACACACACACACACACACTTATAAACTACTTAATAGTGGCTAATATGTGAAAAAATAAAGTCTCAAACTCTATATGTGGTCGCAACAATTTAATGAGTAAACCTCAACCAACGTTTCACAATGCATTTAAAGCATAGTGTTACCCATGCTTTTTATTGATAGGAAAGACAGAAGAGGAGACAAGAAAGACTGGAGACGTTTTACATGTTAGTCATTTAGCAGACGCTCTTATCCAGAGCAATGTTCATCTTAAGGTATCTAGGTGGGACCACCGTATATATCTCAGTCATAGTCAGTAACTATCAGCTGAGTCAGCGCTACTAGGGGAAAAAGGCCAGGGTTAGTTCACAAGAAGACAGTGACCTGTGCACTGTCGGCTGTGGCACTAACCACTACGCCACTGCAGGCCGTTCCATAAAGACATTTGATTTTGCAATCTTATACACCTTTCATAGCAAAAGGATTTGTCATTTTCTCAAATATTAAAAGGGCAATCTGGGAACTGTACAACCCATTTTTTTACTTTTAAATTAGACACACTCCAGCTAAAAAAAAACATTTAATCAATATCTATCCCAATTAATGTACACCCACTTAAGGGTACAACAAATATGTTTTGTGCAAATTTGCATTTAGAGGAACAATAGAGAACATAAGAGGAAAGGCCCCTCCCACTTGTGCTATGTCATGACTTACCTGAACTACCTATTGCCTTTTGTTAAATAAATCATGAGATAAATGAGATGAAAATGAGACTAAAGTGCATCTTTAATGATATATAGCCAATAATTCTTGAAGAATGTAACTTAAAATGTCTCATTAGCTTAGTGCTGACCTACTTCACCACAAGCCAAAATATAAGCTTGTTTTACTATATTTTTCTGTAAACAATGTAATTGTAAAAAAAAACATTGTGAAGCTTACAAAACATGGTTAAAGCTATCAGACAGTCATTGTACCCAAACCTCTATCTATGAATTTAAGAGATACATTTCTCCAGCCCTATCCTTAAGCTTTTTACTAAAAAGTGTCAGGGTCACTGTTTGTTTGAATCCCATATTGGCCCTTTAATAATAAGTAAATATATTTCAGGTTATCCATCTTCACAAAAAGATCAAGACAACAGTATGGCCCATTGAAAACAACGCTCACTCAGGAAGATGTGCCCAGGGAAAAGTGAACACACAATATACTAGATAGGATTTGCAGCAATAGGCTACCTCTTTTCCGACTTTCATTCTTCCAGAGCACCCCAGCCATTACATTAAAATAGAAATCTCCTGAACAAATAGCACATGCACTCAGACTGCCAATAAAACCTTGCCCTTGACTGCATCACGGTAAGAATTTAAATGGTAAGAAACATCAGAATGAACAAGGTGCTCAGCAAATAAAGGGAGCTGAACAAACTGTTCCCATGACCAAAAATGGAATCGTCAGAGTAGGGGTATGGGTATGGGTATGGGTATGGGTTTGGGTATGGGTATGGGTATGGGTATGGGTATGGGTATGGGTATGGGTAAGAGATGGGGTAGGTCTGGGGATGGGGGTCGGGGTAGACAGTAGTTGATGGAAGGCCATCAGAACAGATGTAATAGCTGTCAGCATCTACCCCATTGGAGGTAAATTGGACAAAGCCTGGCTTGTCGGTGCTGATATGGGAGTCGATCCAGGACTGGTAACGGGACACTCTGGTGTAGACCCCAGGGAGATTGGGCCGAGCACAGCCTTGACCCCAACTAACAACCCCAGACTGGACCCAGACAGAGTTCTGTTGAATCACCATTGGACCTCCTGAGTCACCCTGAGAAGATGGAGCAAGGTAATTAAAGAAGGCACGCTCTAGGAAATGATTTGGAACAGGGCCCAGTTTTTCAAAAGTTATCTTATCAGATTTCGGAAATCTGATAGGATTAAAAGCATATAAATATAATGATAGAACAGGCGTATCATTGACCTGAATGGGGAAGCCTGTTCTATTCATTCTATTTCTATGCATTTAATCCTATCCGCTTGCCGAAATCCAATCAGATAACTTTTGAAAAACTCGGCCCTGTAGTAGAACAAGATGGGTTAGCGTGAACTTTACCTGACACGAGTCCTTTCCCCCTGCCAGAACACCAGCACAGAGCATGTTGTCTGTGATTGAGCCGGCCCCATTGAGGCAGTCACACTGTCTGTTCCCTACAACTGAAATCTCCACTTCTTGCAGATCCTGGGTGGATGAGATGGGAACTGAAGGAAATAAAGGAAGGCAAGTGATGGGAGATAAAAATGGGAGGTAAATTTATGACAGTTTTCATCAGGTTGTCAATTTCCATCGCAATAAGAAAAGAAAAGAAATCCGTGGGCATCTGCATTGTGACCATTGGGGAAACTGTTTCACATAAAACATAATCTCATCAACATCTCTTACAATAGATCATGAATGTGTCCTCACCTCCTTCATTGGTGTTACCCCAGCCGGTCACCCAGCTATCAGTACCATTGTTGAAAACACTATCACTTGCTGCCAGACAGACGGGTCGGATGTAGTTTGTGAAGTTGACTGGTGAGGAGAGTCTGAGCAGAGCGATGTCGTTGTTCTTTGTGCCATCGTCGTAATCTGGATGTATAATGATCTCAGCCACAGTTCTGGACACTTCGTTGGGGTTAATGCCCTCCAGGGTCTGTCGGCCAAGGCTAACGTTCCAACCATTTGGGTCTGAGCTTTGTTGGAATGAAAAATGTAATTCAATTAAGATTGATCAAAGCGATTAATTGTAAGATTAACATGGAATTAATGGACAATTACATTTTGGAAAACTTATTTCAAGAGTTGCGCTCAGCTGCATCACAAGTAACTGACATAATTCTTTATTTGTATTACAACTTTTATGTCCCCTGTATCTCACTCTAACTCACCTGGAGAAGCAGTGGGCTGCAGACATCACCCATACCTTGTTGACGAGGGACCCACCGCAAACATGTCCCTCAGAGATTTGGAGACTTGCCTGCCAGGGCCAACTTCCTGCAGGGGCATTTTCACCTCCCACTATTCTGTTGTTGAGTGGAGGGGTGCCACACACTGACATAAAAATAGAGATTATTGGAATTAAATACTCCACATTTGCTGTTGGTATTAGATCAACTATTTATATTGGAAACCTATTGTGTGATATCTGCACCGGATTTCAGCCAAACTGATTTTAGATGAAAATACAATGTCAGAAATGTATGTTTAGCACTTCGAGGGTTCCTCAAGGGTTCTTTGGGAAGGGTGATTGTTCTATGTTGAACCTTACTGACCCAAATAACCCTTTGAGACCTCCAATGGTTATTTGGGAAGGGTGATGGTTCTATGTGGAACCTTACTGACCCAAATAAACCTTTGAGCCCTTCAATGGTTCTTTGGGAAGGGTAATGGTTCTATGTGGAACCTTACTGACCCAAATAACCCTTTGAGCCCTTCAATGGTTCTTTGGAAGGGTGATGGTTCTATGTGGAACCTTTTGAGCTCTTCAATGGTTCTTTTCACTTTGCAGAAAATTATTATTTCCTCTTTTGTAGGGGGGCGGTGGCTCATTCAAATATTTTGGGGCGTGGTTTGCTCACAGCTGTTTTTTGTGAATCTGTGAGTGTGTCATGCCAGTTTATCTAATCTGTTGTGTTATGCAATTACATGTCATAGATGTGACCTAAGGCCATAAAACCATAGGAAGAGGTGACCTGGCACGCAGGCCGGGCTTGTCATTTTGAAAGCATGTCAACAGTGGGCGGCTCGGTACTGAGTTTCCCAAAATTCCCACACGCAGATGAAATTCTTGTCCGGGGCTCAGGCGAGTCAGAAAGTAGGGTGAAATATGCAAACCGACTGCGAAATATATACTTTCTCATTTGAATCAAGTACAGGAGAGAAAAATGCAAATTACGTGCCTGAAAACCCTGAGCAGTTGACGGATAGGGAATTTGATATTGATCCTGACAAAAGTGAGTATGATTCGTGGAGAAAGTGGATCCATGCCTTTTGGTTGATCCATTTCTGGTATCAGTCTGGGTGAAGAAGGAGTTGTGTTCTGTCAATTCGATCAGAGTATCCAGAGGTGAACTTTTTGTGCTGCTCATACGGCGAGGGCCCTGCGCGTTTCAAGACTCGGGGACCAAAGCGGTGTTCAACCAATATTGTACACTTTTCTCCCCTTGCAATATTTCATGGATTAAACCACACAATACAGAAACTTTCAGGATGAACCAAAGCACTGTATTGTTGATTCACCCATGTATTTAGTGTGTAAAGGCTCTCCATACAAGTTTTGTTAAATAGTACCCGCAAAACACCAGTCTCAACGTCAACAGTGAAGAGGCGACTCTGGGATGCTGGCCTTCTAGGCAGAGTTGCAAAGAAAAAGCCATATCTCTGACTGGCCAATAAAAATAAAAGATTAAGATGGGAAAAAGAACACAGACACTGGATAGAGGAAGATTCACCTCTTCACTGTTGACGTTGAGACTGGTGTTTTGCGCGTACTATTTAATGAAGCTGCCAGTTGAGGACTTGTGAGGCGTCTGTTTCTCAAACTAGACACTTTAATGTACTTGTCCTCTTGCTCAGTTGTGCACCGGGGCCTCTCACTCCTCTTTCTATTCTGGTTAGAGCCAGTTTGTGCTGTTCTGTGAAGGGAGTAGTACACAGCGTTGTACAAGATCTTCAGTTTCTTGGCAATTTCTCGCATGGAATAGCCTTCATTTCTCAGAACAAAAATAGACTGATGAGTTTCAGAAGAAACTTCTTTGTTTCTGGCCATTTGGAGCAGGTAATCGAACCCACAAATGCTGATGCTCCAGATACCCAACTAGTCTAAAGAAGGCCAGTTGTATTGCTTCTTTAATCAGCACAACAGTTTTCAGCTGTGCTAACATAATTGCAAAAGGTTTTTCTAATGATCAATTAGCTTTTTAAAATTATAAACTTGGATTAGCTAACACAACGTGCCATTGGAACACAGGAGTGATGGTTGCTGATAATAGGCCTCAGTACGCCTATGTAGATATTCCATAAAAAATCTGCCGTTTCCAGCTACAATAGTCATTTACAACATTAACAATGTCTACACTGTATTTCTGACCAATTTTATGTTATTTTAATGGACAAAAAATGTGCTTTTCTTTTCAAAAACAGGGACATTTCTAAGTGACCCCAAACTTTTGAACGGTAGTGTATATAACATACTATATGATTAAGATGAAAGATGGTTACAATTCAGTCAGTCAGAAAGGATTGAGAAGTGGATTGAAATCTAAACTCACCAGTGGCTGATGAAGGGCCATCCGTTGAAGTGATGTCTACAATAGCAGTAGTTGCTGGAGGGGAATAGACAGAGAGGTTGAAAACCAAGCACGAGCACTTCCTGTAAAGCCCTGTAGCCCCAAAATATGAGAGTTTCTTTTTTTATTTAAGCACTTAAAGCCTCAGTCTTGTTTGTTACGTTGTATCGTGCGGTAACCACCAGTTGATTTAAAAGTTACATTTTAAGAGTAATGTTTTGCGTTGTACCATTCCGCAACCACGGATTGATTAAAATTATTTTGGGTCATTTTGATAGTAATTGTACACCGGACAGAAAAAAATGACAGCCATAATAATATTAATTCTCATACAAAACATGGTTTCAGCTTTTAGATGTTGCTAGGAAGTGCTAAGCACCCTCTAAACCGAAATTCATCATCTAGCCAGGAGGTTAATAAACAAATTAGGCACATTTAGGCAGTCTTGATACAACATTTTGAACATAAATGCAATGGTTCATTGGATCAGTCTAAAACTTTGCAAATACACTGCTGCCATCTAGCGGACAAAATCTAAATCACAGCTGGGCTGGAATAATACATTATGGCCTTTCTCGTGCATTTCAAAGATGATGGTACAATATTGATGGTACAAAAAATACAAAAGGACGGTTGGTTTTTTATTTGTATTATCTTTTACCAGATCTTATTGTGTTACATTCTCCTACATTCCTTTCACATTTCCACAAAATTCAAAGTGTTTCCTTTCAAATGATACCAAGAAAATGCATATCCTTGTTAGATTTGGGTATCATTTTAGGCCAAATTGAAAAAAAAGGCGTGGATCCTTAAGAGGTTTAATATAATATCATGAAATGATTCGTGCTACTTTTGATACTTAAGTATATTTGAGCAAATTACATTTACTTTTGATACTAAAGTAAATTTAAAACCAAATACTGTTAGACTTTTACTCAAGTAGTATTTTACTGGGTGACTTTCACTTTTACTTGAGTCCATTTCAATGAAATTTCTTTTACTCAGACTTTTACTCAAGTATGACGATTTGGGTACTTTTTCCACCACTGTTTATAAGTCGTCTGACTAGCGCTAGCAAATGTTTGCAATCGTGGCTACTTAGGCCATACACATTGTATTTACTGAAGACAATACTTCTAGAGTGATTCAAACACTTTTGACATCATCTAGGGTGATTCATGTGATTTTAACCAACAACAAATTAGGCAAAGATGAGCTAATTTACTAAATTAAACAACGCATGGAATGTGTGTATAGAAACTACACTAAAACACAACGAAAACAGTTGTGTTACAAAATCTTTCATTCTAAATCACAGATCATCTCGAGTGATATTGTGGCAATATTAATTTAATTTAAGTGTGCAAGTTAACTTGCATTCTTTCTGTAGAGTAAGGAAGTAAATTGATTTATCTGTGCTAGTTCATTCACTACTAAGTGATCTGATCTCTGCTTGTTTCATGTTATCTATAAGTATCACATGATGGTTTCAGTCTTCTATAATTCAGTCAGAGTTGAACATAGTGGAATTGGACACACAATGTAAACTCACCAGGATGAGCAGTGGTCACCATACCTTGTGAAACAACATGGTGGAATCAAGGTCAGCCAAATGAAATTCACAATGTAAAATAGTAGCACAATTATCAGCAAACAAAGTTTGCTTACCCATCATCAACAGAAGCAACACGGAAAGCGCCATTTGACTCCGCATTGTCAGAAGCTCCTTTTCCGCTCAAATCTAGGAGCAAACATGATTATCATTATCGTCATACCCATGAATATCATTATACCCTTCTTCAAAACTGGGTTCATTCACAAATATGTTAGACCAGCTCACCTGTTGCTGTGCATTCACTCTTTCTTCTGTGTAGTTCTGTTGGGTTGGCACTATACATGTACGACTCTTATATACTGTAGGCAATGGGGGCTGGTCAATGACAACAATGAATGATCCCTATGACATGGACTGTTGTTGTGACTAGTGCACTCACACAATCAAATGTTGTATCTAAGAAGAGCTAACCTGTTTCTCTGCGTTCTTTCTTTAATCCAGATAGGTGGCACTAGGCATACAGTATGTCTCTGAATGTTCTGGTTGCGAATACCTACCTAACCGGTTTGAATACAACTTCCACAGTTGATGGGCCATCAGCAGACAATTAGGTACACTCTTAGAAAAAAGGGAAGAAAAATATATTTTAGAATTTAGATTCTTCAAAGCAGCCACCCTTTGCCTTGATGACAGCTTTGCATACTCTTGGCATTCTCTCAACCAGCTTCACCTGGAATGCTTTTCCAACAGTCTTGAAGGAGTTCCCACATATGCTGAGCACTTGTTGGCTGCTTTAGCTTCACTCTGCGGTCCAACTCATCCCAAACCATCTCAATTGGGCTGAGGTCGGGTGATTGTGGAGATCAGGTCATCTTATGCAGTACTCCATCATTCTCCTTCTTGGCCAAATAGCCCTTACACAGCCTGGAGTTGTGTTGGGTCATTTTCCTGTTGAAAAACAAATGATTGTCCCACTAAGCGCAAATCAGATAGGATGGCGTGTCGCTGCAGAAAGCTGTGGTAGACATGCTGGTTAAGTGTGCCTTGAATTGTAAATAAATCACAGTGTCACCAGCAAAGCACCCACACACCATCACCCCTCCTCCTCCATGCTTCACGGTGGGAACCACACATGCGGAGATCATCCGTTCACCTACTCTGTGTCTCACAAAGACACGGCAGTTGGAACCAAAAATCTCAAATTTGGACTTGTTATACCAAAGGACGGATTTCCACTGGTCTAATGTCCATTGCTCATGTTTCTTGGCCCAAGTAAGTCTCTTCTTCTTATTGTTGTCCTTTAGTAGTGGTTTCTTTGCAGCAATTCGACCATGAAGGCCTGATTCACACAGTCTACTCTGAACAGATGATGTAGAGATGTGTCTGTTACTTGAACACTGTGAAGCATTTATTTGGGCTGCAATCTGAGGTGCAGTTAACTCTAATGAACTTGTCTTCTGCAGCAGAGATAACTCTGGGTCTTCCTTTCCTGTGGTTGTCCTCATGAGAGCCCGTTTCATTACAGCCCTTGATGACTTTTGCGACTGCACTTGAAGAAACTTTCAAAGTTCTTGAAATGTTCCGAATTGACTGACCTTCATGTCTTAAAGTAATGATGGACTGTCGTTTCTCTTTGCTTATTTGAGCTGTTCTTGCCATAATATGGGCTTGGTCTTTTACCAAATAGGGCTATCTTCTGTATACCACCCATACCTTGTCACAACACAACTGATTGGCTCAAACGCATTAACTTTGAACAAAGCACACCTGCTAATTGAAATGCATTCCAGGTGACTACCTCACGATGCTGGTTGAGAGAATGCCAAGAGTGTGCAAAGCTGTCATCAAGGCAAAGGGTGGCTATCAATATCATAAGAATATCAATATTGGTGCCCACCACTACCCTAAAATAAAGCTTACATTCACTACGGTCGCTTCATATAAAACATTTGTTCTTAAATCATAACGAGTATAGAGGCAAATGAAACATCTTAGCTTCACTATACAAATACATATGGTGTTGAGTGTATATCAAATTAAAGTTTATTGGTCAGGTGCACAAGGTAGAGTGAAATGCTTGCTTGCTAACTGTCTTCAACAATGCAGTATAATTCATCATATTTTCTTTTGTCATAGCTGTCATCCGTGAATGTCAAGATTCTTAACATGAACAAAGAATGTATTCTTAGTCATCGTAGCTACATTTACACCTTATATCCTGCCTGTTTGGCCCTGTCCGGGGGTCCTGTCGGACGGGGCCACAGTGTCTCCCGACCCCTCCTGTCTCAGCCACCAGTATTTATGCTGCAGTAGTTTATGTGTCGGGGGGCTAGGGTCAGTCTGTTATATCTGGAGTATTTCTCCACTCTTATCCTGTGTCCTGTGTGAATTTAAGTACGCTCTCTCTAATTCTCTATCTCCTCTCTCTCTCTCTCTCTCTCTCTCTCTCTCTCTCTCTCTCTCTCTCTCTCTCTCTCTCTCTCTCTCTCTCTCTCTCTCTCTCTCTCTCTCTCTCTCTCTCTCTCTCTCTCTCTCTCTCTCTCTCTCTCTCTCTCTCTCTCTCTCTCTCTCTCTCCCTCCTATCCAGAATGCAAACTGAAACACAGCTGTTGTATAACAAGAGGTAAGTGAAAAGGGTAGGAGTACAAAGGGTCAGAATGTTCGCTTGTAACCGGAGCGCCAAGTCTAGGTTCAAAAAGCTTCTAAACATCTTCCTCCCCCAAGCCAAGACTGCAGAAGAGCTAATAAATTGGCTACCCAGACTATTTGCATTGACTCACCCTTTTTGTACACTGCTGCTACTCACTGTTTATTATCTATGCATAGTCACTTTGCCCCTACCTACATGTACAGTACATATTTCCTCAATTACCTCTAACTAACCTGTACCCCCGCACATTGAATCGGTACCCCTATATATAGCCTCCTTATTGTTATTTTATTGTTGCTCTTGTATTTTTACTTTTGTTTATTTAGTAAATATTTTCTTAACTCTTGTTTTTCCTAAAAATGCATTGTTGGTTAAGGGCTTTTAGGTAGGCATATTCACTGTAAGTTCTACATCTGTTGTATTCGTCGCATGTGACAAATACAATTTGATTGGATTTGTTTACGCTTTTAGGCTAAGAACGAACAGCAAAATACACAAGAAAGGCTCCTGATCCTGACGCACTTTGATTTGTCGCTACGACATTCAGAAGTCAGTAGGCAGGTTTCCATTGACCCAGGTTAATTCAATGCAACATATGTAATGGGAATGGCAGATCTTGGAGAAATGCTCTAAAGTTTGTTAAAAATGGTGATGGAAACGGCGCTGTTCAAATAAATGATAATTGTTTAATAACTTTGAAGGTATGTGTTACAGAGTCTAGTTGATAGGTAATCTGTTCCCCGGACTTTGTGTGTAGGCATTTGTACAATGCTTGAACAAGGCTATAATTGAACTTGACAATGGTGTCTGTCTTTATTCTTCTATCCAACCTATCATACTGAAACAGTATGCTGGCAACGTGTTGTCATCACATAACTATGAAGCTCCACATTTCACTAATACTGCTTATGGGACAAAACCACATGCCAGGCACGACAAGACAAATGGACGGTGGAAGTCTACAACACACTATAATAAAAATACTATAGTATTCACTGTAGGGTTTTTTGCAGGCTTTACTGTAGTCATTTCAGCTAGATGTACTCCATACAACTTATTTATGTGATATTTCCATTTTTATTTTTAATACATTTGCAAAAAAGTCTAAAATTCTGTTTTTTGCTTTGTCATTATTTTAACATACGTATATTCAGGAAGCAGGTGCAGTTAGTGGGTTTAATAACAATGAAAATGGAACAATACAAACCAGTATGACCAGTATGGACAGTATGACCAGTATGGACAGTATGGACAGTATGACATGGAAACAAAGAATACTACCTGATGACTGATGAAAGACTGCTAAATAAAGGGTAGGTAATCAAGGGAATAATGAAGTCCTGGTGTGACTGATGTTGATGAGACACAGGAGTGCGTCAAGATGGGTTGTCAGGACCGATAGTTAGTAGACCACTGATGTCAAACACTGGAGCGGGAGTGGACCTGACAATTATGAGGTAGTGTGTGTAGATTGATGAGGGGGGGAAAAAAAAGAATTGAATCCATTTTAGAATAAGGCTGTAATGTAAGAAAATGTGGAAAAAGTCAAGGGGTCTTAATGCTTTCCAAATGCAGTGTATATACTGTATTCTGGTCATTGAACACTGGTCACAAATTTTACATAATGTTTTACCCTCTTCGCATGTATATACTATATACATTGTTTGTTCATGTTAAGAATCTTGACATTCATGGATGACAGCTTTGGAGAAAATAAAAGAAGAAGAACGATGGATTAGACGGTACATGATGCGTGACAGTGGATCTCGTAGGGCATGTTGAAACACAGCTGTTGTACAACAAGAGGTAAGTGAAAAGGGTAGGAGTACAAAGGGTCAGAATGTTCGCTTGTAACCGGAGCGCCAAGTCTAGGTTCAAAAAGCTTCTAAACATCTTCCTCCCCCAAGCCAAGACTGCAGAAGAGCTAATAAATTGGCTACCCAGACTATTTGCATTGACTCACCCTTTTTTTACGCTGCTGCTACTCACTGTTTATTATCTATGCATAGTCACTTTGCCCCTACCTACATGTACAGTACATATTTCCTCAATTACCTCTAACTAACCTGTACCCCGCAGACATTACTGAATCGGTACCCCTATATATAGCCTCCTTATTGTTATTTTATTGTTGCTCTTGTATTTTTACTTTTGTTTATTTAGTAAATATTTTCTTAACTCTTGTTTTTCCTAAAAATGCATTGTTGGTTAAGGGCTTTTAGGTAGGCATATTCACTGTAAGTTCTACATCTGTTGTATTCGGCGCATGTGACAAATACAATTTGATTGGATTTGTTTACGCTTTTAGGCTAAGAACGAACAGCAAAATACACAAGAAAGGCTCCTGATCCTGACGCACTTTGATTTGTCGCTACGACATTCAGAAGTCAGTAGGCAGGTTTCCATTGACCCAGGTTAATTCAATGCAACATATGTAATGGGAATGGCAGATCTTGGAGAAATGCTCTAAAGTTTGTTAAAAATGGTGATGGAAACGGCGCTGTTCAAATAAATGATAATTGTTTAATAACTTTGAAGGTATGTGTTACAGAGTCTAGTTGATAGGTAATCTGTTCCCCGGACTTTGTGTGTAGGCATTTGTACAATGCTTGAACAAGGCTATAATTAAACTTGACATTGGTGTCTGTCTTTATTCTTCTATCCAACCTATCATACTGAAACAGTATGCTGGCAACGTGTTGTCATCACATAACTATGAAGCTCCACATTTCACTCTACGTGTCTACTGCTTATGGGACAAAACAACATGCCAGGCACGACAAGACAAATGGATGGAGGAAGACACCAAGGGGTTTCTTAGTTTGATTCGTGAACGAGACACGTTTCCCCAAACAACCCACATGAAAAAATACTATAACATACTATAAAAAAATACTATAGTATTCACTGTAGTGTTTTTGCAGGCTTTACTGTAGTCATTTCAGCTAGATGTACTCCATACAACTTATTTATGGACAATGACCCCAAGCATACTTCCAAAGTTGTGGCAAAATGGCTTAAGAACAACAAAGTCAAGGTTTTGGGGTCGCCATCACAAAGCCCTGACCTCAATCCTATAGAAAATTTGTGGGCAAAACTGACCCAGTTACACCAGCTCTGTCAGGAGGAATGGGACAAAATTCACCAACTTATTGTGGGAAGCTTGTGGTAGGCTACCCAAAATTTTGGACCCAAGTTAAACATTTTAAAGGCAATGCTATCAAATACTAATTGCATGTATGTTAACTTTTGACAAACTGGGAATGTGATGAAAGAAATAAAACCTGAAATAAATCATTCTCTCTACTATTATTCTGACATTTCACATTCTTAAAATAAAGTGGTGATCCTAACTGACCTAAGACAGGGAATTTATACTAGGATTAAATGTCAGGAATTGTGAAAAACTGAGTTTAAATGTATTTAGCTAAGGTGTATGTAAACTTCCGACTTCAACTGTACGTACAGTTTAGCCACTCCAGTGTCCCTGCACATGGGAGCTATGGTACTGGCACTGACCCTGTACTACATGGAAGGGAAATAGCTAGGGTTTTACACCAGGTGTATCCTGTGCACATCACAAATCAACTTTGAAACCGTATGTACTACAGCCAGGTAGATAAGGTGGAAATGTAGCCACGACGACTAACAATACATTGTTTGTTCATGTTAAGAATCTTGACATTCATGGATGACAGCTTTGACAAAAGAAAGAACGATGGATCAGATAGTACGTGACCAATGCTGTTAAATACATATTTTAAATTCCTCTGTTGAGAAATTAAACCAGAAGATTGGTTCATCATGAGGCTATAGCCTCCCTTGCTACTAACTTAACACCCCCCTGGAGCATATTTAAGATTTAGCCGTCAAAAGAAGATGTACAGTAAAGCTCCAACGTTGTCGCTATAAGGATACATAAAAATTTGCGCACACCTGATTAATCGTCTAGCAGCTAATATTAAAATATATCAAATTGTATTTGCATTGCACCTTTAACAATTTTTTTTTTTCTAAATACAGCTTAAAACCCTAAATTCACAATATCCATCCATGGGTGATAGTGACAAGAGAAATCTTTACACAGTAGGTAGAATGCAAAAGACATAGGTAGACTAAGAAAGTCTCCTGATCCTGACGCACTTTGATTTGTCGGGATGCAAGCTGAAAAACAATAGTTATGTACAAATCCTAACACCTCGTCATTAACTAGATTTGAACATTGTCTGGTTTTAGGGGAACCTTTTTAAATGTTTAATTTAAAAAATAAAAACAAATGATATCCAAAGAACTAGTATTTAATGGAATGTTCAGATCAAATTAAAGCCTAGTTTCAATGAAATTCCAGAAGTCATACACCCATTGTTTGTCTACTTAGGAATCTAATTTATCTCTCAGTGCACACATAACAACTGGTAAGTTTAGATTTACTGAAATTATAGTTTCAATGCACAAGTATTGTTAAAAATATGTACTTAAAAGTTCCATCTAATTGAAGTGACTGTGTGCTGAGAACCAACAGACACTTTTAACAATGCTTGTTATGCATCTTGTTAACGTTCAACCAAGGACATCACCTTCACATGCAATATCCCTCACTGAACCAGAAATACAGCTACCAATGGATAAGTGACTGATGATAAATGATGACTGTGTGATTATGACTGCATGTTTTGGACTCACCACTTTAAAACATTCTTGTCTTTAATAACAGCACTGCACGATGAGGTGGGTCATTGACACAAGAATGTGTGCACTACTTATAAACACAAGTCTTAAATGCAAAGTTTCACCTTACCTAACAATGGAAAATGCTGAGTGCCTAGCATGATTCAGGAGGGGAAGTCTAAGCAGCAAAGCCCCCCATTCACTCCAAATCATTCTACACCTCTACCTCTACCAGCCAAGGCCCCAGGGTTCCGGTCTGGAAGCATGCTTTCGACTGGACTCGGAGGACAGCTTCGGTATTACAGTTTATCTAAAGAATGGACCAGAAAGACAATTCTCATAGACGGCCCCGTAGAGAAGTCAAATTTGAAAATTCTAAATAAGAGACTTTTGTTATCACTTTTGTCCCCAAAATATCCATTGAATGATTCAAGTAAATGTCTTCGGGACGGATGTTTTTGCCGAATTTGCCTCTCCATCTATGGCATCACCACATCACTGGCACCAGGAGATTTGGAGTAACTGGGGAAGTGGAAAATATTGTCTCTTATGGTCATATGAACAGAGTTGTGTATAGCATAAACCAGGAATATTCAAAACACTTCTGTTTTTTGTTTCTACCCGGCAGTTAGTCGCACTCAAACGGTGTCCCAGGTTTGAGTCCCTGATTAAATGGAAAAACCACAAGGGTTTTGGCCCTACATGACCGACATTGAACAGCCCTGGCCTAAACAAATGAATTGGACAACGATGTAGCAGTAGCTATCAAGCTACATATGTAACAGTATAGCTTCTATCCCTCTCCTTGCCCCAGCCTGGGCTGGAACCAGGCACCCGCTGAACACATCGACAACAGTCACCCACGGATCATCATTACATATCTCTCCACAAAAGTGGGAAGCGAAACAACTCATTCAAATGTCTCAGATCGAGTGATGTCACCGATTGAAACACTACTAGCTTGCACCGCTAACTAGCCAGCCATTTCACCGCGGTTACACTGGTTACACATAGGCTAGTTAGCTAGCATTGTTTAGGTTACGGTTCTGGTAGGCAGCTCATAGCTACGATGGGGTCATTGATCTCCTTCGTCTGCACTCATGGACTGCCCTCTTCAATTCAAACAGGTTTCAAGTCCGGAGACTGAGAGCCATTGCAAAATGTAGATTTTGTGGCCATTAACACATTTTATTTTTGTATTTTGATGTGTGCTTGGGGTTATTGTCTTGCTGAAAGATCCACTTGCGACAAAGTTTCAGCCTCGTGGCAGAGTCAACCAGGTTTTTGGATAAAATGTCCTGGTACTGGATAAAGTTCATAATGTCGTCCCAGTTAGCACATAACGTTCTGAGAACCATATGTTTCTGAGAGCTTGGTGAGATTGTGGTTGTCCTATGGATATTTTGCCTACAACCTTCCCACAACATTCTGGGAATGGTGCAGCATAGTTGCTTGGCTTTGGAACATTCTCAATACATTTAAGGAATCTGACAAAAATATGTATTTTCTTGGTATTTCATTACTTTAAACATAGAACCTCAGAGACTGTGTGTGGGATAACAGCAAGGTTGCGTTTAGCATTGCTTGTTCCTTCGACTACGCTACCACCATTTAAATCGCCTATAGGAGGGGTGTCAAACCCATTCCATGGAGGGCCACGTGTCTGCAGGTTTTTGTTTTTAACTAAGCCATAGACAACCAGATGTGGGGAGTTCCTTATTAATTTGTGACCTTAATTCATCAATAAAGTACAAGGAATGAGTGAAAGCCTGCAGCTACTCGGCCCTCTGTTGTATGTGTTTGACACCTGTGGACTATAGAGTCCATAACCTGTATCACTAGACACCCCAGGGACTATTGCGCATGCACGCCACAGGCCAGGCTTGGCAATGAAACTAGTGAACACCGTAGAACTTGGGGGCATTAAGGACGTGCATAAGGATATGCTTCCAACATAAATTGTGCTTCTGTAAGACTGTAAAAAATGAAGCCTAGACCCCTTTTGTGAACAGGGGCTTCGGCAACTGGGGCACTGTCGTCAAAGTAAGTATTTTTGGAAGGGAGACACCAAACCCCCCTAAAAGAAATCCAGGTCCTGAGGCAGCAAAGCATCCCCAAACCATCACACTACCACCACCATGCTTGACCGTTGGGGTATAAAGTTCTTACTTTGGAAGGCAGTGTTTGGTTTTCCAAAAAAGTTTACCAAGAAGCACCTGGATGATCATCAACACTCTTGGAAGAATGTTCTATGGACAGATGGGTCAAAAGTATCACTTTTTGGACAACATGGGGTCCGATTATGTCTGGCGAAGTCCAAACACTGCATTTCACAGTAAGAACCTTATACTAATGGTCAAGCATGGTGTTGGTAGTGTGATGGTTTGGGGAGGCCTTGCTGCCTCAGAACCTGGAATACTTCCCGTAATAATAGGAACCATAAATTCTGCTCCGTATCAGAGAATTCTACAGGAGAATGACAGGCCATCCGTCTGTGAGCTGAAGCACAGCTGGGTCATGCAGCAAGACAATGATAAAAAAAACACAAGTCTACATGAAAATGGCTCAAAAGCAACAAATGTTAAGTTTTGGAATGGCCTAGTCAAAGTACAGACCTAATCAAAGTTGAGATGTTGTGGCAGGACTTGAAACGAGCAGTTCATTCTTGAAAACCCACAAATGTTGCTGAGATAAAACAGTTCTGCATGGACGAGTGGGCCAAAATTCCTCCACAGCGATGTGAGAGATGTAGTCATTGCAGCTGAAGGTGGCACAACCAGTTATTTCTCAATAACTAAGCAATTCCTTTTTCACACAGGGGAATTGAGTGTTGCATAAATGTGTTTATGTAATAAATCAAACAAGCAAGTCATTGTTGTGTTATTTGTTCACTGAGGTTCCCTTTAGGTTTTGGTTGAATATCTGCTAACATTCAGTAACAAAAATAAGTATAAGAAAATTAGAAAGGGGACAAAGACTTTTTCACAGCTCTGTATATGTTATTATTTTCACATGAACCAACTTCATATGTATTATACAGTTGCAAAATAAATTCATTAAGCAACGCAGGTAGTGTGAACAATTCAAAGCATGAGAACATGTTTTGTTTCATTGGTATGCAGCCCTACCTGCATCTGAACGTGACACTATCTGACTTGACGTTAGGTATGTACTCAGTGTTACCTCTATCACAGCTTCTTAATGTGACAGAAGTCAGATGAGATGATTTCATGTCATGGGAAAGATTGGTGCAATCCAGGCTTCCATCCAACCATTTTTTATGCAATAGAAGAAGAACAAATCACAACAAGTGTGAAGTAAACACCAATTTGTCTGTAAACTGTATGCACAAAAGACTTTTGACAAGGGTGGATCGTTTTTTTGTTGGTGAAATAAATTATGCAACAAATGGTGATGTAAATTGTTTTTGGTGAATAGCCTCCCACTCCTAGTCTACGACATGGTGATGCACACCCTTGTGGGATTATTCAGACAAGTGGAACAACTTCTAAGCTTTGATTAAGCGATCATAAACCTAATATTTACACATAAGCCCTGTGTAAAAATACAGTGCATTTGGAAAATATTCAGACCCCTTGGCTCTCCCCGTCAGACAGGCAGAAGATGGACACCACCTCTCTGGGGCTCTCCCCGTCAGACAGGCAAAAGCGGGACACCACCTCTCTGGGGCTCTCCCTGTCAGACAGGCAGAAGCGAGACATCACCTCTCTGGGACTCTTCCCGTCAGACAGGCAGAAGCGGGACACCACCTCTCTGGGACTGTCCCCGTCAGACAGGCAGAAGCGGGACGCCACCTCTCTGGGACTGTCCCCGTCAGACAGGCAGAAGCAGGACACCACCTCTCTGGGACTGTCCCCATCAGACAGGCAGAAGCGGGACACCACCTCTCTGGGACTCTTCCTGTCAGACAGGCAGAAGCGGGACATCACCTCTCTGGGGCTCTCCCTGTCAGACAGGCAGAAGCGGGACATCACCTCTAGGAAGAAGGAGTTACAGCAGCCTCACCCTGATCTCTGCATGCTGCTGCAGGGCTGCCCTGAGAGAGGCTATAACAGATAGAGGGGTACGTAACAGCACCGGAGTCCACACGTTCACTGAATGATGCTTTTTGAATAGACGTAACTGATGACACAAGCTAACTGTAAATCAGACATTTCTATCATCTATCACATTCATAATAACATCATATGAAGTTAGTGCTGTGTGAAGAGGTAAAGACAAGCGTCAGCTTCAGAGCAAAGATCACTCAAGTAGAATGGCGGATGATGAAGGATGTTTCTGAACTCATCTGATGGTCTGAGACACAGATGGTTGGAAGTCTGGCTGCTCTGTAAGGCAGGACAGACAGAAGACATGTCCACAGGGCAGGGTGGACGGCTCTTCAATCTCTGATAGGCACACTGGGCAATGAATGCCAAACCTGGATGGTAGAAAGTATAATTAAAAATAAATAATCCAACTACGCCTCAATACACTGTGGCAAATGTAAAGTTTCCTAGTTTAAAAACAGTGTCAGTATGTGAAGCTGAAATCATTAAGATATTAGTTTAATACAAAGCCAAGCACGACCATATGATGTAGAATTGAGAGTCTTACCGTAGGTCTCTGTTGATGACACCGATCAGCTGATGCAAGAGAATCCTGCATCAACTAAGAAGAAGAAATACATCGAAAAGCTGCAAACTGACCCGTCATTTTACTCCAACATGTTGAATAGGCCTTGCATAGCTGTCTTGAAACATGATGCGGAACGGGTAATCGATCAAAGGAGGATGGATCTTTATTGTTAATACTGTCTGAGCCGAACCGCTCACTTACGTTTTAGAGAAGGTTGCAGTGTTTCCGAGCCAGCTCCTCTAGCCCCCTCTGACTCCCCTCCAGCACCACCTGCTGGCTGAATGATGTTATTACAAGCAGACAGGAGAAGTTGAAATCCAATCAAATCAAATTTTATTCGTCACATGCGGCAAATACAACAGGTGTAGACCTTACAGTGAAATGCTTACTTATGAGCCCCCAACTGACAATGCAGATTCAAAAAGTACAGACTGGAATAAGAGATAAAAGTAACAAGTAATTAAAGAACAGCACCAAAACAACAATAGCGAGACCATATACAGGGGAGTACCGGTACAGAGTCAATGTGCGGGGGCACCGGTTACACATCTCACCTTCAGAGGTGAATTTATCAAACCTATCGCTGTGAAAAAAGTGTTTTGTTGTTAGGATCTCTCCTCAATAGCATTTTTCACAGTAATAGCTACTGTAAATTAGACAGTGCAGTTATATTAACAAGAATTTAAGCTTTCAGCCAATATAAGACACTTATATGTACAGAGGTTTGTTGTTTCTCTAATGTCTGAGATGTTGACAAGGAGCTGCATGATGTACAACTGACGAGTCATTTTCTATGAAGGAATCGGAGTCCCAAGTAAAAGTGAAAGTCACCCAGTAAAATACTACTTGAGAAAATCTAAAAGTATTTGATTTAAAAAAAAGTAAATGTAATTGATAAAACATGCTGAAGTTAAAGTATAGATCAATTCAAAGTCCTTACATTAAGCAAACCAGGCAGCACAATCTTCTTGTTTTTATTTTATTTGTGGATATCCAGGTGCACACTCCAACACTCAGGCATCATTTACAAATGAAGCATTTGCTTCGTGAGTCCTCCAGATCTGAGGCAGTAGGGATGACCAGGGATGTTCTCTTGATGCGTGTGTGAATTGGAATTGGATAATTTTATTGTCCTGCTAAGCCATCAAAATGTAATGAGTACTTTTGGGTGTCAGGGAAAATGTATGGAGTAAAAAGTACATCATTTCCTTTGGGAATGTAGTGACGTAAAAGTTGTCAAAAATATAAATAGTAAAGTACAGATAACTCAAAAATAAAAGTAATTAAAAATACTTGAAAGTATTACTTAAATACTTTACAGCACTGCCTAAACTCATCGCTGTTACATTGAACAGAGTGAATGGAATATGAATGACAGTCATCCAATATGCTGTAATAGAAAAAAGGACATGCTCATGGAAAAAAAATACAAATAAATGGCGTCCCTCATCTGAAACGGCACTGACCCCCACTGCTGTGTAGTGCTATGGCAAACACCAAAATGTGCACCCAGTGGGGGCCCCAGGACCAAGTTTTCAAAAACCCTGCTCTTGTTTTGCCACAAACCAGAAAATAGGCAAACTATTTGAATTTTAGCAACCAGGAAATTTTGGAGCGGTTTCTGCATATTGCACCTTTAAATACCATTCTCTAGTAGAAAAATGGCTTGATTGCCAGAATGTCACACTATCCCTTTAATTGAGTTACACAATCAATTATTGTATACTTTCGGTGGATTTAGACATGAAATGTCAAAATGGTAATATAAATACCATTGACTTGCATTGGATTTGAGCCACAAATGCTAAAATGTTAGCATTTGAAACAGTAGCCAGATGGGCAGAGCTCCCACTTAGGACCAATGGAGTGGACAAAACTATCACCAGGCGAGAAGAATTAGAGTGCACCTCAAAATGAGTAGGCCTGTCGTCGTTCACCTCAAAATGAGTAGGCCTATCGTCTTTCACCTCAAAATGAGTAGGCCTATCGTCTTTTCGATCTCAATTGTCTTAACTTAAAAACCTTTAGGCTACAGCTGTAATTTTCTACCTGCAGTATATTACTAGTTTAAATATATATAACCCTTACTTGACGATTTACTTTTCTTTGAGGAATGGGACATATAGGCATATTGCTCCGGGCCAGTCACTATTCAACAGGAGGCAAAACACTGGTCTGATTCAAGAAGTTTGTGCTCCCACAATTTTAGGCTAATGATCCCACAAGTAGTGTCAGGTCACATCACACATAATAAAAACACACTGAATCTGAAAATATCAGATTGATCAACTCTGACTGACAAAAATATAGGCCTTAAAGGGATAATTCTGTATTTTGTCTACTTCCCCAGAGTCAGTTTAACTTGTGTATATCATTTTTATGTCTCTGCGTGCAGTTTGAAGTTAGCAATTGCTATAGCGCTAGTTAGCCACTATCTAGCATTAGCACAATGACTGGAAGTCTACCAGTCATTGCGTTAAAGCACTTTAGCATTGGCTTGCAAAGCTACCTCTACCTTCCTTTATACTGGACACAAAAAATAATAAAAATAGTATCCATGAGTTCATCTGACTCTGGGGAAGTAGATAAAGGGCCTTATTGCCAAAATCCCAAAGTATCCCTTTTAGATAACTCTGGAAATGAAGTAGCACTAGGCCTGCTGTGCTAGATATTTTCAGAATAACTATTAGTTTGTCTATACATCTAATTTTAATAGTTTTATGTATACTCCCTTTAAAAAAGTTACAATAGGAAATGATCAAACACTTTCCATGCAGTAAATAAAACAAGGTGCACTAACCTCAGAAATGTTTTGTCCGAAACTCTATCTGCGTTATTTTTCCAATGTTTCCTTCTAAATGGCTTTAGAAGTTAAACCTGCTAAACCGGTTTAATTATAGGAAGGGAATGTGGTACTGAGAGAGCCTCCTCTCCTCTATACTCATTACAAATACATCATGAAATCATGTAAGACCTACAGGGCATTCAGAAAGTATCAGACCCTTTGACTTTTTCCACATTTTGTTACGTTACAGCCTTATTCTAAGATGTATTAAATTGTTTTTCCCCTCATCAATCTACACACAATACCTCATAATGACAAAGAAAATACAGCTTTTTAGAAATGCCACTCCTCAGTCAAAAGGCACATGACAGCCTGCTTGGAGTTTGCCAAAAGGCACCTAAAGACTCTCAGACCATGAGAAACAAGATTCTCTAGTCTGATGAAACCAAGATTGAACTCTGTGGCCTGAATGCCAAGCGTCACGTCTGGAAGGAACCTGGCACCATTGCTACGGTGAAGCAGGGTGGCGGCAGCATCATGCTGTGGGGATGTTTTTCAGTGGCAAGGACTGGGAGACTAGTCAGTATCAAGGGAAAGCTGAACAGAGCAAAGTACAGAGAGATCCTTGATGAAAACCTGCTCCAGAGCGCTCAAGTCCTCAGACTGGGGCGAATGTTCACCTTCCAACAGGACAATGACCCTAAGCACAGAGCCAAGACAACACAGGAGTGGCTTAGGGACAAGTCTCTGAATGTCCTTGAGTGGCCCAGCCAGAGCCCGGACTTGAACCCAATCGAACATCTCTGGAGAGACCTGAAAATAGCTGTGCAGCAACGCTTCCCATCCAACATGACAGAGCTTGAGAGGATCTGCAGAGAAGAATTGGAGAAACTCCCCAAATACAGGTGTGCCAAGCTAGTAGCGTTATACCCAAGAAGAATCAATGCTGTAATTACTGCCAAAGGTGCTTCAACAAAGTACTGAGTAAAGGGTCTGAATACTAATGTAAATGTAATATTTCAGCTACATTTTTTGTATAAAGTAACAAAATTCTAAAAACCTGTTTTTACTTTGTCATTATTAGAAGGGGAAAAAAACGATTTAATAAATTTTAGAATAAGGCTGTAACGTAACAAAATGTGGAGAAATTCAAGGGGTCTGAATAAATTTTCCGAAGGCAATGCAATTAGTACCATGTTCCCGACATGGATTTCTTCACCTTGTCAGATATACTACTACTGATACACAGATAGACATACAGGAGGTTCATTCGTTAAAAAAAATTATCACAATATATTTTATGAAGATAAGCATTATATTGTTATAGTAAAAGAGTAACTCATAACTATGAGTGGGCCTAAAACATTCTTCCTCACCTCAAGTTCTGCCTTCTGCTGTAGCTAAACCTAATAAAATCCCTACAAAACGTTGCTTAACTTTATTATGGTAATATCAAAAGTAGGTCAAGTCAATGTTTATAGGGAAAATACGAACAGGTTATTATATTGCGGCCTTAAATGAATTACCAACAAAGTCTACTGCCAACCATATAGACCTTCCCAACAAATGACAGCAATAGGCTAATGCTAGGATATTTATTTTACTGCAGGCCTACTTTAAAAATGAAAATAACACATAGCACAAAATTAAAGACATAACTTAATTTAGCCAATAAAAATGTCTCAACAAAATGAAAAACACTTTTCATAGGCTATTTAAATAACTGGTTTAGATTATTAAGCTGGCCTACAATCATAATTATTTACAATAATAATAGGCCTAATGACTAAACAAATGATTTAAAAAAAATGAAAATAAATAAATGAAAGGTAGAAAATTGTATCAAACCTGGATAGGGAGTTGCACCCAGTCCACGTGGCCACCAACCTTCTCATCTTTGTCCACTACAATGTTAAAACTTCCCTGAGGACATTCCCTTTGTCAGCGTCTTTTCAATATACTTTTTCTCTTCTAACTTTAGCTTTACTTCGATGCAAAAGGATTTCCACCTTTGCACTCAACAGTAGCCTAGGTCCAGAACTGTATAGCTGAAGCTCTCGATTCAATTCATGGCCGTTTACGTTACTATTACTAGCGCTCTCCTCAGAAGCAGAAACTTGAGGTGAGCAGCAGGAACCCGTTTCCGCTGGATGTAAACTATATGTTTTAATGAATTGCAATTGGCTTACAAGGGGATAACAAGCTTGCACAGTTCTCATCACACAAACACTAAATTAACAGAGGACAGGTAAAGTGGGTAAATACAGTTTAACTGCACATACTCGAGACCCGTGGCAATTATATCAGATCTGAGACAGGTCAGAATTTTGAACCAGGACCCACTTGGATTTCCAAAAATATTTTTGTATTAATGTAAAAAAAAAAAAAAATGGCCACAATTTATTCTATTACAGACATCTTAATGCATTCTCATGAATTAAATGCGAGTTTAACATAAAAATTAAAACTGGAAAAATATATACAAATATTTTCCTTAAACTATATTTTTCTTAGATTACTATTGTTACTGGCCCAACTACAACAACAAAATACTTAAATAATATGTCATTTTGTCCTTGAAACATTTAATTGAAATACTGTAGAATTCCATTAATTCCTATGGAGGACTGCTCCTACTGGGCAGTGCCAATAGGGTCCACCGGTGGCTTCAAAGCCTCTCAATGGCCAATACATAGCATCAACAATCCAGGGTTTATATAAATCATTGGTAACAAAAAAGTGAGAATGAAGCAGTCAGTTATCAGGGGAAGTGACTCACGTTCCAACAGAGGCCTTTTCAAAATAAAAATCCCTCAATGAATCTGCTGACTCGTTTTTCTAAGTATCGTGGGGGAGGGATATTGTTCATATGCAGTAATAACTGTGATGATATGCCAATACAATAGTATGATGAGACAATAATTAGATAAACATCACATGACAAATAATTATATTGTAAAATATCAAACAAAAAATGTGGCCTAGTCATTGGACACACTGTGGCGCCACCTATCGACAACAAGGTTATCAGATTCTTCCACAGGTTCATATTCTCAAAAAATATTTTGTGTAAAAGATTTGGAATAGCAAAACAATATTTACAACTAGTCTTCTACATGTGTTTTGAAATAAAATGTGATTTGAGTCCATTGAAGGGGAAAGCAATGCATGTTTACTGCATAGCCTACTGTATGTTGCTCTCACAACTAATTGAGTGACGTGCAATGTATTTTTAGTCTTGAGTGCTTAGAGGGAATGACTGTCATTTTCACCAGAGTTTTAGATGGAGAGAGTATGGATGGTTGTGGACAGTCCAACCGCTTAGACCTGGTCACCATTAGCAGGTATCTTGACTCTCCGGACCACCACCCGGTTCCTGCCTCCCTGTGGTCCAGTACCGGTGCCGGTTCCCTCTCCGGTTCCGGTCAGTGTGGTGTTCTGGTTCTCTTCCTCTGGTGTGAGAGGGCGGGGCTCTGCTCTGGGAGGGGAGGGGCTTCTTCCTGCCCTCATGTCATCCACAAAGCCCTCAACACCCTCAAACTTAGTGGTCAACTCCCCGAGACGCTCCTTCAGAGCATTAAACTCCTTGTAGAGATCTCCTAGGGCATCGGACAGAGGAGAGATCCTGGTGGAGGAAAGGATGGTGAAGGAGAAAAGTGTTATGAGGGAAAAAGAAAAGTACAGTCCATTACAGTGCAACAAAAAAAAGCTACATATTATAATAACAAAGTCTTCTTGGGATCTGACTAAAGCTAAATGGTACAATGTAATAGACTTTGTAAACACATAAGGTGAAGTTTCTTCTCTTCCTATTTATCCAATCATACACTATGTTAAAATGTCTGATCTCACCAATGAACTTCTCATATCTAAAAACCAACTTAACACATCTGAACAGGATATACCCACCTCCCGTAGTCAGGCAGCACAGAGCTGTGGTCGTTGAGGAGAAGGTCTTTGACTTGGTTCATGATAGCAAACTTCCAGTTGTCCAACACCAGGGTGAGGTTGACACAGCCTCTAGTGTTCACCTTCTCTGCTGCAGTGGCTGTGAACAGAAGAAGTGGGTAATTCCATTTAGTTAAAGTTTAATTGATTGTGTTTGAAACATGCATTGAAAGTATAGGGAGCGTTACTTAATTCACCGTGAACCGCAATCACAGTTTACCTACATATAAATGTACTTGGTGAATAAAGGTGATTCTGAAATGAAAACAGACCAGGGCAGCTACTCACCCTCCGTTCTGTAGTCCCATTCTGTGTTGTGTTCAGTTCTCTTCCTCTTCTGCGCTGCACACAGAGCCGCCAGGCACAGCAAAGCCACAGCAGTCCTCATCCTTAAGTCAGAACAATTACATTATACTTAAGCAATAAGGGACTGTGGTATATGTCCAATATACCACGGTTAAGGGCTTATCTTAGGCACGACGCATCGCGGAGTGCCTGGATACAGCCATTAGCCATATACCACAAACCCCCAAGGTGCCTTATTGCTATTATAAACTGGTTACTAAAGTAATTAGAGCAGTAAAAATAAATGTTTTGTCATACCATGGTATGGTCTAATTTACCACGGCTGTCAGCCAATCAGCATTCAGGGCTGGAGCCACGCAGTCTATACTAAACATTATACCTGAAGTCACATGGTATAATCATAGCAGTTTGATTTGCTCTGCAGACATCCATTCTATCGTCTTATAAGGAATGTCTAATAACCTGATTATTTTCTCAGGTGTTGTTCACCAATTACTTTTTCACTGTGTTTGCTGAGAATACATGTGGCGGTCAACATAAGTAGGCATACGTACCTGCTCTCACTCAAAAGCTCCTGAATAGTCCGTCAGTGTGTTTGATAATCCCACAGTAGTGCAACGGTGTGCAGAGTGCCGACAGAGGGATCTGCTGATATACAGTCACTATGACATCACACTGAGGTCTCTCCAAGAGAAGGGTGTGTCCTCCATGTCTCCACCCACTAAGAAAACTTGCACAGGCACCCACGTTATTATTTTTCATTGTCCATTGCTTATAATAGGGCAGCAGGTAGCCTAGTGGTTAGAGCAGGTAGCCTAGTGGTTAGAGCAGGTAGCCTAGTGGTTAGAGCAGGTAGCCTGGTGGTTAGAGCAGGTAGCCTGGTGGTTAGAGCAGGTAGCCTAGTGGTTAGAGCAGGTAGCCTAGTGGTTAGAGCAGGTAGCCTGGTGGTTAGAGCAGGTAGCCTAGTGGTTAGAGCGTTGGGCCAGTAACCGAAAGGTTGCTGGTTCAAATACCCAAGCCTTGCGCAAAGCACGTAACCCTAATTTGCTCCAGGTTGGGTTCCATGCATAGTAGAAATAGCTGCTAGTGCATTCAGAAAGTATTCATACCCCTTAACGTATTTCACTTATTCACAGCCTGAATTCAAAATTGATTTAAAAACATTCTCACCCATCTCTCTACACACAACAACCCATAATTACAAAGTGAAAACACATTTTTGCAAATGTATTGAAAATGAAATAGAAATCTCTAATTTACATAAGTATTCACACCTCTTTGCTATGACACTCCAAATTGAGCTCAGGTGCATCCTTTGATCATCCTTGAGACGTAACTGCAACTTGATTGAAGTCAACATGTGGCCAATTCAATTGTTTCAACATGATTTAGAAAGAAACACCTTTCAATAAAAAGGAACAACAGTTGACAGAGAATAAATTATACCTTGAAGTCCAAGGAACTGTCCGTAGATCTCTGAGATAGAATTGTGGTGAGGCATATATCTGGGGAACGGTATGAAACAATTTATAGAGGACAGTGGTCTCCATCATTGGGAAATGGTAAAAATATGAAAATACCCAGACTCAGCCTAGAGCTGGCCACCCGACCAAACTGGTCAACCGGGCAAAAAGGACCTTGGTCAGGGAGGTGATCAAGAACCCAATGACCACTCTGACAGAACTACAGAGTTCCTTGGCTGAGATGGGAGAACCTGCCAGAAGGACAACAGTCTCTACAGCACTCCACCAATCTGGGCATTATCAAATCAAATTTGATTTGTCACATACGCCGAAAACAACAGGTATAGACCTTACAGTGAAATGCTTACTTACAAGTCCTTAACCAACAATGCTATAAGTTAAGAAAAACAATAAAAATAATAATAATAATTCTCTCGCTATATATATATATATCTATAAAAGTGTTAAGTAAAAAATAGACAAAAGTAAAATATAATTAAATAGCAACAGTAAAATAAGTGGGGTACCGGTACAGAGTCAATGTGCTGGGGTACCGGTTAGTCGAGATAATTGAGGTAATATGTACATGTAGGTAGAGTTAAAGTGACTAGGCATAGATTATAAACAGTGAGTAGCAGCAGCGTAAAATAGGCGTCTGGGTAGCCATTTGATTAGCTGTTCAGGAGTGTTATGGTTTGGGGGAAGAAGCTGTTAAGAAGCCTTTTGGACCTAGACTTGGCGCTCCGGTACTGCTTGCCGTGCGGTAGCAGAGAGAACAGTATGACTACGGTGGCTGGAGTCTGACAATTTTAAGGGACTTCCTCTGACACCGCCTGGTATAGAGGTCCTGGATGGCAGGAAGCTTGGCCCCAGTGATGTACTGGGCCGTACGCACCACCCTCTGTAGTGCCTTGCGGTTGGAGGCCGAGCAGTTGCCATACCAGGCAGTGATGCAACCAGTCAGGATGCTCTCGATGGTGCAGCTGTAGAACCTTGAGGACCCATGCCAAATCTTTTCAGTCTCCTGAGGGTGAATAGGTTTTGTTGCGCCCTCTTCACGACTCTTGGTGTGCTTGGACCATGTTAGTTTGTTGATGATGTGGACACCAAGGAACTTGAAGCTCTCAACCTGCTCTTGCTCTGTCCTCCTTTTTCTGTAGTTCACGATCAGCTCCTTTGTCTTGATCACATTGAGGGAGAGGTAATTGTCCTGGCACCACACGGCCAGGTCTCTGACCTCCCTACAGGCTGTCTCATCGTTGTCGGTGATCAGGCCTACCACTGTTGTGTCATCGGCAAACTTGATGATGGCGTTGGAGTCGTGCCTGGCCATGCAGTCATGAGTGAACAGGGAGTACAGTAGGGGACTACGTACACACCCCTGAGGGGTAGACGTGTTGTTGCCTACCCTTACCACCTGGGGGGGGGGGCGTCAGGAAGTCCAAGATCCAGTTGCAGAGGGAGGTGTTTAGTCCTAGGGTCCTTAGCGATGAGCTTCTTGGGCACTATGGTGTTGAACGCTGAGCTGTAGTCAATGAACAGCATTCTCACATAGGTGTTCCTTTTGTCCAGGTGGGAAAAGACAGCTGTGTAAGGATCATGCTGTTTAATCAGCTTCTTGATTTGCCAACCCTGTCAGGTGGATGGATTATTTTGGCAAAAGAGAAATGCTCACTGACAGGGATGTAAACAAATTTGTGCACAAAATCACATAGGTGTTCATTTTGTCCAGGTGGGAAAGGGCAGTGTTGAGTGCAATTGAGATTGTATCGTCTGTGGATCTGATAGTCATTTAGGCAGGTTACCTTAGTGTTCTAGGGCACAAGGACTATGGTGGTCTGCTTGAAACATGTTGGTATTACAGACTCAGTCAGGGACTGGTTGAAAATGTCAGTGAAGACACTTGCCTGTCGATCAGTGCATGCTCGTTGTACACGTCCTGGTAATCCGTCTGGCCCTGCGGCCTTGTGAATGTTGACCTGTTTAAAAGGTCTTACTCACATCGGCTACCGAGAGCGTGATCACACAGTTGTCCGGAATAGCTGGTGCTCTCATGCATGTTTCAATGTTACTTGCCTCGAAGCGAGCATAGAAGTAATTTAGCTCGTCTGGTAGGTTCGTGTCACTGGGCAGCTTGCAGTCTGTAATACTTTGCAAGCCCTGCCACATCTGACAAGAGTCAGAGCCAGTGTAGTACAATTCAATCTTAGTCCTGTATTGACGCTTTGCCTGTTTGATGGTTTGTCGGAGGGTATAGCGGGATTTCTTATAAGCTTCCTGGTTAGAGTCCCGCTCCTTGAAAGCTCTACCCTTTAGCTCAGTGCGGATGTTGCCTGTAATCCATGGCTTCTGGTTGGAGTATGTACTTATTGATGAAGCCAGTGACCGGTGGTGTGCTCCTCAATGTCGCCGGAAGAATCCCGGAACATATTCCAGCCTTTTCTAGCAAAACAGTTCTATAGTTTAGCATCTGCTTCATCTGACCACTTTCTTATTGACCGAGTCACTGGTGCTTCCTGCTTTAGTTTTAGCTTGTAAGCAGGAATCAGTAGGATACAATTATGGTCAGATTTGCCAAATGGAAGGCGAGGGAGAGCTTTGTACACGTCTCTGTGTGTGGAGTCAAGGTGGTTTTATTTCTCTCTGGTTGCACATTTAACATGCCGGTAGAGATTACTTAGAACGTATGAGTTTCCCTGCATCAAAGTCCCCAGCCACTAGGAGCGCCGACCTCTGGATGAGCATTTTCTTGTTTGCTTATGGCCTTATACAGCTCATTAAGTGCGGTCTTAGTGGCAGCATCAGTCTGCGGTGGTATACAGACAGCTACGAAAAATATAGATGTAAACTCTCTTGGTAAATAGTGTGGTCTACAGCTTATCATGAGATACTCTACCTCAGACGAGCAAAACCTTGAAACTTCTTTCGATTTTGTGCACCAGCTGTTGTTTACAAATATACATAGGCCACCGCCCCTTGTCTTACCAGAGGCCGCTATTCTATCCTGCCGAAAAAGCTTAAACCCGGCAGCTGCATGTTAATCATGTCGTCGTTCAGCCACGACTCGGTGAAACATAAGATATTACAGTTTTTAATGTCCCGTTGGCAGGATATGTGCTCTTAGTTTGTCTATTTCATTATTGATTGATTGTACTTTGGTTAATAGGACCGATGGTAAAAAGTAGATTAACGTCCTGCTTTTTATCTCCTGCTTTTCCTCCTGCGAATGATAGGGATGAGGGCCTTGTCGGGCATCCGAAGTAAATCCTTCCCGTCCGGCTCGAAGAAGAAGAATTCCTCCAGTACGGGGTGAGTAATCGCTGCCCTGTTACCAAGAAGCTATTTTCGGTCATAAGACACAGTGGCAGAAATATTGTGTACAAAATAAGTTACAAATAGCGCAAAAAAAAACAAAAAACATACACAATAGGTTAGGGGATCGTAAAACAGCAGCCATCTCCTTCTGCGCCATTATTCAATTCTCTTTATGGGAGAATAGCCAGACGGAAGCCACTCCTGTGAAGAAGGCACATGACAGCACGCCTGGAGTTGCAAAAATGCATGTGAGAGGGCCACCCGAGTGGCGCAGTGGTCTAAGGCCACTAGAGATTCTGTGCCACTACAGATTCTGGGTTCGAGTCCAGGCTCTGGCGCAGCCGGCCGCGACACCAATGGGGCGGCGCACAATTGGTCCAGTGTCGTCCGGGTTAGGGGAGGGTTTAGCCGGCAGGGATGTCCTTGTCCCATGGTGCTCTAGTGACTCCTGTGGTGGTCTAGGCGCAGTGTACGCTGACAGTCGCCAGGTGCACAGTGTTTCCTCTTACACTTTGGTGCAGCTGGGTGAAGTGGGCTTTGTGTCAAGAAGCATTGCGGCTTGGTTGGGTTGGGTTGGGTTTCAGAGGATGCATAGTTCTTGACCTTTGCCTCTCCCAAGTCCATACGGGAATTGCAGCGATGAGACAAGACCAATTGGATACTATGAAATTGGGGAGAAAATTGCAAAAAAAGGTTTTTTGAAATAAAAAATACAAAAAAGACTCCTCTGTCATCTGAGACAAAAATGTAACTCTTTGGCCTGAACGTAAAGCGCCAAGTCTGAAGAAAACCAGGCACAGCTCTTCATCTAACACAATGCGGCAGGGACTGGTAACAATGAATGGAGCTCAACACCAACAAATCCTTGATAAGAACCTGCATCAGAGTGCAAATTACCTAACAGGACAATGACCCCCAAGAATGCAGCCAAAGCTACACTGTAATCGTTTCATAACAAGAATGTAAAAGTCCTTGAGTGGCTTAGCCAAAAGGCCAGACTTGAAAATTGCTGATCACTTCTGCTCCCCAATTAATTTAAAGAGAATGAGAAAATCTGCAAAGAACAATGGGAGAAAATCCCCAAATCCCGATGTGCAAAGCTGATAGACATACCAAAGACATCTCAACGCTGTCATCACCGCCAAAAAAGGTACTTCTACAAAGTACTGACTCGGGTGTAAATTAGATCTGCATTTCATTTAATACATTTGCCAACATTTCTAAATGTTTTCACTTTGTCATTATGGGGTTTCGTGTGAAGATGGGTGAGAGAGAGCATTGAATCCATTTTGAATTCAGGCATTAACAACAAAATGTGGAATAAGTCAAAGGGTATGAATACTTTCTCTAGGCACTGTAAAATGACCTTTTCACAAGTGTTAAAAATAGTGATCACTATCAGATATGCTAGCATCAAAGATAAAACACCTAATATAGGGTCTGGTCAAGCGCATGGAGAAAAAAAATTACTAAAATAAGATAAACAAAAAGTAAAAGAGCTCAAAGAAGCCACCGAAAGTAAATTAAGGTAAATAGTTTGCGGTGGTGCTGCGGTTTCAAAAAGGCCCCAGAGGTTGAAAATTCAGAGTACACTTGCAATTTGCATTTTCATTTTAGTCATTTAGCAGATGCTCTTATCAGAGACTTACAGGAACAATTAGGGTTAAGTTCCTTGCTCAAGGGCAGAGATTTTTCACCTAGTCAGTTTGGGGATTTGAACCAGCAACCTTTCAGTTACTGGCTCAACGCTCCTAACCGCTAGGCTACCTGCCGCGGTTGGAGGCCCGACTTTAACCACTCCGTTAAGAGGACAAAAATATGCCTGAAAGTACAAAACAAACACGGTGCTTCATTGATAGGAATTGTTTATTGTTTTACTGGTATTAAATAAAAATCCAGGTCTACAGCATCATACAACATTCTTTCAGGGTCCAAAATTCTTCAGCTCAGAGTGGGAAGTTAGGATTTATGTAGCTCTGGTCCAGGGCGTTACGTGTGGCTGAAACTCAGCATCAACAAGCTGCACCCGTAACCCCCTGGATCAGAGCTGGGACTTATTTTATGCATTTTAAGATCATCGTTCTCAACAACTCACACAGGGGGAAGTGGATAGAAATGGGCAAAATAACTTTAAACCATTTTCAAATTAAAATCTACAAAATAAAATAAAAAAACTCACTTTTTCCAAAGGAAATTACTCCCAAGCGCTTACAAAAAAAGCTAATCTGGGATAAATAACATAATTTGAAACCCATGACCACACCTCTCCATTCAACTGACAAGGACAATTCACTGATCTCATCCCCAAAATGTAGGAAAACCTCAAGTGACGACAGGCTCAGCCGCTCGGACATGTGCTCACTACATGTATCCCTCTCCAGGAAAGACTTGAAGGCAGGAAAAAGTTGAGGTATCTGTTAGACTAAATCTGACTGCTACAGAGTAGGAGTAAAAATCAAAAAAAAAAAAAAAAAAAACACATATAAACCTATTCAAACTGAAGACTTCATTGAATGCCATCAAAATAGCAGTGTCAAGGTTTGGGCACTTTATAAGAATATAAAGCTGAATTAATTGAATCAGCGTTCTGTGTGAAATAACACACACACACACACACACACACACACACACACACACACACCTCCCCTGTGCTGACCAAGAGATACTCTACTTGTCCATGCTAACCACGAACCTATTCATATTCTCAGACATTAAATGGTGTACCTGGATCATCGTAATCTGTGTCTAAAAGGGGGTAAGAGAAGAGAAAACATTCCCTACTGGATTGATTGTGCTGTGGACATCAGTTATTTGACGTCAAATGATTACCGTTGGAATGGAGTTCAGTTTTACAGCTTTTAGTGCGGAGAGAAAATAGAAGCAAACACACCCCTGAGCTCTTTAACAACCCTGCCTGGTCACCATCTTTCCCAGTTCCCTCACAATCCCTCTCCCTCACTGCTTCCCTTGCCATCTTTCTTCGTCTGTCCATCCCAGGTGCACAGCACATTGGCCTGCTAAAAGGCATGGACCATTAAGGCATCTTTCTCTCTCTCCGCTATGTTGACCTGTGACCTATAGAGTGTCTTTGAAGGCAGAGTGACGGAGATCCATAGGGGCCGTCAGAGGGGGAAAAAAACACATTCCATACTCTCTGGCCCCTCTGGACGGGCGCCAGTCAAAAGAGAGGAGAACCGATGCAAGAAGACAGGAGGGAGAGAGAGAGATGCAGTGTTGGCAGCTAACCCAGTAAGCAAGCATTTCAAAGCTGCCATCAAAACAAACACGGCGTACTATAAGCTTCAACTGGAGCTTCAAAACATTAATCAAAGTTAACAAATAACCCAAAATCTAATGGTTTCATTAATGCTAGGACCATCACTCTAAACTCACTCCTGGCGGAAGGGCATCAACTTAGGGGAAGTGCCTGAGCAACCGAGAACACATCACTCGTGCAATACAAAACACAAAAATAAAGCAGCTAGATTTATGATAGTTTAATTGAATAACTCTGAAGAGGTTTGGGCCAATCAAGAGATCTTATGGATAGAACGTCAGTGTCTGACAACTCCTGGAGAATGAGAAAAACAGACCCGATATATACTGTAGCTACAATCAGGAAAACAAAATGCTTCATGTGCAATTAAATAAACAGCAATCAATCATTCCTCAAGTAATGTATATTATTTACACAGACTTTCCAGAATAAGTCGCGGAGAGCGAGAGGGGGCACTGGTCGGTGTGAGTGAGATATAACTTCAAATTGTAGAGTCTTTCCTTTTCTGTTGTCCTGAAGCACAGCAACGTTTATTGGAGCCAGGTCATGGAGGAATATAAGGAACCATGGGGAGGAAGAGGGAAGAAGCCTTGTTGCCAAAGTGCTTTCAGCTAAACATGTCCCAGCCAATCTCAGTCAGGGGCCACGGCAGAGAGCGCGTGAGAGAGATGAGAGCACAGTCATTATTTGTTAAATCATTTGATTTGGTGTAAACAAATGCCATCGTTTTGCGCTTGTCAACCCCATAGCAGTCTGAGATTGGATGGACAGGGGGGCCAGGGGCCAAGAGGAGACATCCAAACACGCAGCTGTTTGCAGTATCCAATCCCGGTGAGAAGTCGTTGGTGGATAAGGGAAGCGGGTGGTAGAGGGGTTAGGGAAACATGGCAGGAGGCCAGGGCAGGGATGGGGTTTAACCCCTCGGCAGGCTGCACATCTCGCAGAGCTCTGTGCCTGGCTGGTTCATAAATGTGCAGTGGAGGCAGGACCACATCGCTGAGGAGGATGCTGGGGTAGAGGGGCCCCCACCCATGGCCCCGTACTCCTGAGGGCCCGATGACTGCCCACCCACCGTGCCTGAGGAGAGGAGGGAGAGAGGGGTCAAGGACATAAGCATGGCAGTGACTTAACAGGAAGGACTTCCTTTTTATATGTAGGGATGATACATGTAATGAGCTCCAACCAAATTGCTCTTTGCTGTCAATAAAGTTCTACTGAATTGAATGCAAGACAATTTCAACTCAATCACTTTAAAATCAGATCCAAAATCAAATACTTTTTATTGGTCACATACACATATTTAGCAGATGTTATTGCGAGTGTAGCGAAATGCTTGTGTTTCCTAGCTCCAACAGTGTAGCAGTATCTAACAAAACACAACAATACACACTAATCTAAAAGAAAATTGAATTAAGAAACAAAACATCAATCCATCACTCTTCAACAGTGACAAAAATATAATACATTTCAACTAAGGCATGTCAGTGCCCTACTTGGATGGCCAGCGGTACTCACTGCACAGCTGCTCGATAGTGGCCCACAGCTCAGACTTTTTCCAGGTCTGAGCCAGCTCCTCGTCTTTCGTCTTCACAGCGTCCAACAGCAGACCAATGCTGTCCTGGGAACAGATAATTAGAACATATATTTGGGTAAAAATACATTACGTAACCCTTTCTGGCCATGCCAAGATAACCCCAATCAAATGCAGGGAAACAGATATTTTTTGGTTAATGATAGATGACACCAATCAAGGATTTAGAGCCAAACGTGGTGATAATCTGAACTTTTTGTAGGGTGTCAACAAAACAAAACATTATGCTTGAACGTGTTTGGTTTGAGAGTGTGGGTGTGTGTGTGTGAGTGGGTGTGCGCGCAATACGGCATTTGTCTTCTAACATTCTATTAGCAACTAAATTACATTGGGGGAGACAATGACCTGAACATACAGGTCCTATAGAAAGTATTGACACCCTGACAGACATTGTTGTTTCACAGCATGGATTTAAAATAGATTAAATTGAGATTGTGTCATTGGCCTACAAACAACACCCCATAATGTCAATGTGGAATTAAAAATATAAAGCTTAAAATGTTTTGAGTCAATAAGTATTCAATGCCTTTGTTATGCCAAGCCTAAATAAGTTCAGAAGTAAAAATCTGCTTTACAAGTCACATACAGTTGAAGTCAGACGTTTACATACACCTTAGCCAAATACATTTAAACTCAGTTTTTCACAATTCCTGACATTTAATCCTAGAAAAAATGCCCTGTTATAGGTCAGTTAGGATCACCACTTTATTTTAAGAACGTGAAATATCATAATAATAGTAGAGAGAATGATTTATTTCAGGTTTTATTTCTTTCATCACATTCCCAGTGGATCAGAAGTTTACATACACTCAATTAGTATTTGATAGCATTGCCTTTAAATAGTTTAATTTGGGTCAAACTTTTCAGGTAGCCTTCCAGAAGCTTCCCACAATAAGTTGGGTGAATTTTGGCCCATTCCAACCTGACAGAGCTGGTGTAACGGAGTCAGGTTTGTAGGCCTCCTTTCTCGCTCACGCTTTTTCAGTTCTGCCCACAAATGTTCTATAGGATTGAGGTCAGGGCTTTGTGATGGCCACTCCAATACCTTGACTTTGTTGTCCTTAAGTCATTTTGCCACAACTTTGGAAGTATGCTTGGGGTCATTGTCCATTTGGAAGACCCATTTGCGACCAAGCTTTAACTTCCTGACTAATGTCTTGAGATGTTGCTTCAATATATCCACATCATTTTTCTTCCTCATGATGCCATCAATTTTGTGAAGTGCACCAGTCCCTCCTGCAGCAAAGCACCCCCACAACATGTTGCTGCAACCCCTGTGCTTCACAGTTGGGATGGTGTTCTTCTGCTTGCAAGCCTCCCCCTTTTTCCGCCAAACATAACGATGGTCATTATGGCCAAACAGTTCTATTTTTGTTTAATCAGACCGGAGGACATTTCTCCAAAAAGTACGATCTTTGTCCCCATGTGCAGTTGAAAATCGTAGTCTGGCTTTTTTATGGCGGTTTAGGAGCCGAGCGACCTTTCAGGTTATGTTGATATAAGACTCGTTTTACTGTGAATATAGATACTTTTGTACCCGTTTCCTCCAGCATCTTCACAAGGTGGCAGGGTAGCCTAGGGGCGGCAGGGTAGCCTAGTGGTTAGAGTGTTGGACTAGTAACCGAAAGGTTGCAAGTTCATATCCCCGAGCTGACAAGGTACAAATCTGTCATTCTGCCCCTGAACAAGGCATTTAACCCACTGTTCCTAGGCAGTCATTGAAAATAAGAATTTGATCTTAACTGACTTGCCTAGTTAAATAAGGTTAAAAAAAAGTCCTTTGCTGTTCTGGGATTGATTTTCACTTTTCGCACCAAAGTACGTTCATCTCTAGGAGACAAGTCTCCTTCCTGAGCGGTATGACGGCTGTGTGGTCCCATGGTGTTTATACTTGCGCACTATTGTTTGTACAGATGAACATGGTACCTTCAGGCGTTGGACCAGACTTTTTGAGGTCTACAATGTTTTGTCTGAGGTCTTGGCTGATTTCCCCATGATGTCAAGCAAAAAGGCACTGCGTTTGAAGGTAGGCTTTGAAATACATCCACAGGTACACCTCCAATTGACTCAAATTATGTCAATTAGCCTATCAGAAGCTTCTAAAGCCATTACATAATTTTTTTGAATTTTCCAAGCTGTTTAAAGGCACAGTCAACTGAATATGTAAACTTCTGACCCACTGGAATTGTGATACAGTGAATTTTAAGTGAAATAATCTGTCTGCAAACAATTGTTGGAAAATTACTTGTGTCATGCACAAAGTAATGTCCTAACCGACTTGCCAAAACTATAGTTTGTTAACAAGAAATTGGTGGAGTAGTTGAAAAACAAGTTTTAATGACTCCAACCTAAGTGTATGTAAACTTCCGACTTCAACTGTAAATTGCATGGACTCACTGTGCAATAGTGTGACATTTTTGAATGACTACCTCATCGCTGTACCCCACACATACAATTATCTGTAAGGTCTCTCAGTCAAGCAGTGAATTTCAAAACACAGATTCAACCACAAAACACGTAATGAGTCAGCCTTGAGTCGATACATTTGCAAAAACATATTTTCACTTTGCCATCATGGGGTAATGTGTGTAGATGTGTGAGAACAACTCTAATACATTATTTTATTAATGCTGTAACAACCAAATTTGGAATAAGTCCAGTGGTATGAATACTTTATTATAAAGTATTATTATAATATGATTACAACCCAAAAGTAAATGTGAAAGGCACTCTTAACTTAGCTATAACAGCAATGTATTTAGACTACTTCACATTTATCTGGGCTTGCTAGAAGTAGCCACTAGCCAGCCAGCAGTCATAGGCGAAGCATTGCACCCTTGGAGTTGAAACGCACTCTGGGAATCGTAGTAGGCGGTGTAAAATCCATTGTATCTCACTGGTGTGTAGACTATTGCAATATAGAAGCTTTTCTGTGAACAAAGAGATTGTAAGGAAAAAAAAAAAAAACTTACTGACAACTTAAGACACTAAATAATTTCCACAAACGTGGTGATAATCTGAACCTTTTGCAGCGTGACAAACCAAAACATTGTGCTTGAACGCATTTGGTTTGAGAGTGGGTGTGTGTGTTTGTGAGAGTGAGGGTGTGTGCAATACGGTTGGGTGATGTCTGGAATGACACATCGTACAGGAAGATGGAACAAACATTTGTTTTGCCCGGTATACTGAAACTTCAGTACTTTTCCAACTCAAATATGTGCGAAATGCACTCATAACTTGCTATGACAGCAATATACACTGAACAAAAATATAAAAACGCAATCAAGTCAGTCCTGTTTCATGAGCTGAAATAGATCCCAGGTATTTCCCCATACGCACAAAAAGCTTACTTCTTTCAAAATGTTGTGCACAAATGTGTTTCCATCCCTGTTAGTGAGCATTTGTCCTTTGCCAAGATAATCCATCCACCTGACAGGTGTGGCATATCAAGAAGCTGATTAAACAGCATGATCATCACACAGGTGCACCTTGTGCTGGGGACAATAAAAGGCCACAAAAATGTGCAGTTGTCTCACACGACACAATGCCACAGATGTCTCAAGTTGAGGGAGCGTGCAATTGGCATGCTGACCACAGGAATGTCCACAAGAGCTGTTGCCAGAGAATTTTATGTTCATTTCTCTACCATAAGCCCCCTGAAACATTGTTTCAGAGAAAATGGCAGTTCGTCCAACCAGCCTCAAAACCGCTGACCACGTGTAACCACGCCAGCCCAGGACCTCTAAATCCGGCTTCTTCATCTGCGGGATCGTCTGAGACCAGCCACCCGGACAGCTGGTGAAACTGTCAGAAACCGTCTCCGGGAAGCTCATCTGCAGGCTCGTCGCCCTCACCAGGGTCTTGACCGGACTGTAATTTGGCGTTGTGAGCGACTTTAGTGGGCAAATGCTCACCGGCACGCTGGAGAAGTGTGCTCTTCGCAGATGAATACCAGTTTCAACTGTACCGGGTAGATGTCGTGTGGGCAAGCGGTTTTCTGATGCCAATGTTATGAACAGAGAGCCCCATGGTGGCGTTGGGGTTATGGTATGGGCAGAATTAAGCTATGGACAACGAACACAGATGCATTTTATTGATGGCAATTTGAATGCAGAGATACCGCGAGGAGATCCTGAGACCCATTGTCGTGCCATTCACCCGCCCTCCATTCGTTCTTGTTTCAGCATGATAATGCACAGCCCCATGTTGCAAGGATCTGTACACAATTTCTGGAATTTGAAAATGTCCCAGTTCTTCCACGGGCTGCATGCTCACCAGACATGTCACCCATAGAGCATGTTTGCTATGGTCTGGATCGACATGTACGACAGCGTGTTACAGTTCCCGCCAATATCCAGCAACTTCGCACAGCCTTTGAAGAGGAGTGAGACAACATTCCACAGGCCACAATCAACAGCCCGATCAACTCTACGCGAAGGAGATGTGACGCGCTGCATGAGGCAAAAGGTGGTCCCACCAGACACTGACTGGTTTTTTGATGCACGCCCCTACTTTTTTTCTCTTCAAGATATCGGTGATATGCAATCGTTTTTTTGACGTGGTATCGTTTCCGTATCGAGTATCGCTTCGGAAAAAAGTTACCCTAAACTTGTTATTGGTAATAAAGTCAAAATTCTTATATCGTGACAACACTAATAAACATTGTTGACATACGATTGTACCATATTTTTTCCCCCCCTCTGGAGGAGGATGGAAGGGTTAATTGGCGGGATAAACGCAATATAATGGATAAATTGCTAAACAGTTTTAGCCCTAGTTATTTTTTTTGTATCTCGTCTAGACTGCAGAATGATGATCAAATAGGTAGGCATGTGTTTCTCTTGTCCATAAAAATACCCAGATATCACCTAGTATTTCCTTACCTTTAAAAAAAAGTATATTATAGCAGTATCAAGTGTAGGCCATTGTATCTCACTGGTGTGTAGACTATTGCAATATAGAAGCTTTTCTACTACTCCAAAAAAAAAGGACAATATCCATCCAGACCTTTGCCACCTAGGAAAGGTGTGACCGAACCTTCTCAAATAGGCCTAAAAGTTGAGTATAGGATAGGCTAAAATATTCTGTCAAACCATGACTTAATTTTCATGTGTTCTTCCCCCCCCCTCCACTCTTTACTCTAGGTTATTTACCTACTTATTTGGTTTACACTCATTTCTTAAAACGTTGTAACTTGTAGGCCTATATTTAGGATTTGTACAGTTTGATCGGTAAAAAGACATATCCTTTTAACATAAGCCGTTGTTCATTTGTTTCTAAGTGTTATAAATGATCATTTGTTTTATCTGATTGTAGCACCATTTACTTTGCCTACACTTTGTCAAGCAGAAACATAGGGTTTGTTTAAACTTCCTATTCCATTAGTCTAATTTGCTTTTGTTTTGTTCTCTCTCGTCAATAAACGCAATTGTAAATTTGCCCAACCCTGTATGTGAGTGAGAGTATGAGGTACGGTGTGAGTGTGTGTGTGGGGGGTATTGTGTGAGTGTGTCTGTACAGAACTTACTCTGAGAGGCATGACCTCGTTGGTGACCAGGAAGAGGAGCAGGTGGAAGTCAGACACCATGTCCAGGAATACAGTAGAGGTGCACTGGGACAGGTACGTAGCTAAACTGTGGAAATCCTGTCACACACACAGGAAGGGGAAAACATGGAATATGATCAAGAATAATAACTTCCTATGACCCCCATAGCCCAAGGACTCTAAGGATGAACTGGCAGACAATCATGTGATCAGGTCAGATCGAAACAGAGACATAATGGCTGTTGCCAAACTGGGTTCAAAGTCAGAAAACAGCCTTCTGTATGTAGGTATTTATTTGACCACCGAAAGAAACAAAATACCAAACATCAGAACAACCATTTTTAGCTGTTATTGTGTGTGTGTGTCAATGTGTACCTGTGTCTCTCCCAGGATGTCTCTGTTCTCTATGGGAAAGCGTGGTGTGGAGCTGAAGGTGTACTGGGGGTCCTTGGGGAAGGTGGTGGTTATCTGGATGGAGATGGAAAGAAGGCATGAGGAAAAACAGTTAACTGACTGGAACCTCTTGGTCCTCCCACATCTTCCGCTGAGCCCAGTTAAAGCTTCTCTGTCCTGGCATCACAAATGGTGGAACCAGCTTCACCCTGAAGCTAGGACAGCAGAGTCCCTGCCCATTTTCCACAAAACATCTGAAACTATAACTCAAAGAATATCTTAAATGAATCCCATAGCGGCAGTCTGCTAGTTAGAGAAGAGTTAACTGACTGGTAGACAGTTCCATCTTGGAGAGCACCACCAGCCCCCCTTGGACATCAGCGAGATGTAGAGCCGAGACAACAGATGTCAGTTGAATATGAAAACAGAGAGGACCACGAGACGACAACAGAGAGGAATACCAGACGACAACCAGGCGAGTCCATCTAGTTCTTGATTTTCTTTGGCTCACCATTGGACAGAACAACCTCATGATGGGTTGGTAGGGTTATGGTGATTTGGATCTTTTTGTATGGCGTGGAGCTGCCAATATTTTACAACATTATTGTGGAAAGAGGAAAAGATCTTTACACCGTCGGGCAAAGCTTCAGTTGGACAATTTAGTTGTTCATAAAACACACATAGCAACTAGAAAATGTGTAACACTTGCTAGTTAGAAGGCATGGAGAATGTAAATGAACTAATATTAACGGACAGAAGCGTATTTCAGTTGACTGGCCCTGCTATGTACCCTAAACTCTAAAACCTGCCCTACCACTCCTCATCTCAACATGTCATTGGTTGATTCCCTTCTTTAACCTGCATAAAAAAGGCAATGTACACACCCACATTCTTTCATACTTACGTCTATGATAAGGTACTCCACAGGAAGGGGTCGGGCTAAATACGTGATGTCATTGCCAAATTTATCTTTGTCCTGTTGAAGGGGATGAAGAAAAATGACAATCAATGGAGAGAAATACGACAGATGTAACTGTTCAATAGTTCTTTGGTATTTTATTAGGATCCCCATTAGCTGTTTCAAAAGCATCCGCTACTCTTCCTGTGGTCCACACAGTACATCAAACATGACATAATACAGAACATTAGTAGACAAGGACAGACGTACATACAACGGCACATCAATACATACACAAAATATCTAGGTCAAATAGGGGGAGAGACGTTGTGCTGCGAGGGGTTGATATATCGTTTTGTTTTTTTTACCAGGTTTGCTGTTCATTTGAGCAATAGGAGATGGAAGGGAGTTCCATGGCTCTATATAATACCTACTGCTTTCTTGAATTTGTTTTGGATGGAGGACTGTGAAAAGACCCCTGGTGGCATGTCTGGTGGGGTAAGTGTGTGCGTGTCAGAGCTGTGTGCAAGTTAACTGCAAACCATTTGGAATTTAACACATTGTTTCTCATAAAAATAAGTGATATAGTCAGTCTCTCAACTCTTAACCAAGAGAGACTGGCATGCATAGTATTTCAATTAGCCTTCTGATTACGATTTAGAGCAAGACGTGCCGCTCTGTTCTGGGCCAGCCGCAGCTTAACTAGATCTTTCCCTGCATCACTTGACCGGTAAGACAAAACTCTTTGTTAAGGGTTTCATTGACTTCATTAGCTGTGGTTGCGGACACGTATATGGTTGAATCATCAGCATACACGGACACACAGGCTTTCTTTAATACTACTGGCAGGTCATTGATAAAAACAGTAAAGAGAAGAGGGCCAAGAGTGCTGTCGTGGTACACCATACATGTTTGACATTAGAGAAGCTTCCATTAAATTAAAGTTATATTCGATCGATAGATCTGAAGCCACAATATGCCATTGGTTGAAAAGACATAAAACATATGTTTTAAAACAGGTTATGGTCAATAATATCGAAGGCGGAACTTAAATCTAACAGTACAGCTCCCACAACCTTCTTAATATCAGTAACCGAAAGGTTGCAAGTTCAATTCCCCGAGCTGACAAGTTACAAATCTGTCATTCGGCCCCTGAACAGGCAGTTAACCCACTAGGCCGTCATTGAAAATAAGAATTAATTCTTAACTGACTTGCCTAGTTAAATAAAGGTAAAATATATTTAAAAAAATAAGCATGCTGAAAGTCTGTTGTCAATTTGTCAAAGAGCTGGCAGCAAGCTGATCGGTCTGCTGTTAGAACCGGTAAAAAACACTGCCACTCATGGGTAGTGGAATGACTTTGGCTTCCCTCCAGGCCTGAGAACGAACACCTTCCTCTAGACTCAGATTAAAGATATGACAGATAGGAGTGGCCATAGAGTCAGTAGCTTTCCAAGTTGTCAATGCCAGGTTTGTAAGTATTGATCAATAATAACTCACCTCTCCCACACTGACTTAACAAAATTCAAAACTTACAATTCTTTTCTTTACTTTTTTGTATGCATGAATACGATAGCGCACTGTGAGTTGTTGGCATTTCCTGCCTAAGTTTGCCACCTTCGCCAATGATGGAATCAAAATAATTTGCAACATCAAATGGTTGTGTGAGGAATAGATGATTCAATGAAAGATGAATTTGTTTTTCGCCCCATAATTTAAAAGTACTTTAATATTTTTTTTCTCCATCATTCATCTTGGCTTCATAATACAGTTTCTTCTTTTTGTTGCGTTTAGTCACAATTTCTCAATTTGAAGTAAGCCAGCCCCCAATCATCAATACATAGACCCTTAACAGTTCTAACAGTCAGTTTTTTAACAGGTGAATGTTTATCAATAAATTGGAAGAAGCAATTTCATAAATTCGTCAAGTGCAGCGTCTGGAAAGTCCTTATTAAATCACAGACTAACAAATATTTCTAACATCCACATAAGAGTCACAGCAAAATCTTTTGTATGATCTCTTACACACCATTTTAGGCACAGCTTTTGGAACTTTGGCTCTCCTAGATCACTGCATCTAATTAGGTACAAAATAAACTTTGTCTTGAGCAGACAGTTTGATGAATCAATATTCTGGTTCCCAATAAAGTATCTGTTTATATCACATACACCATCAAGCATTTCAAACATTATTTAGATACCGACTGTTAGCACATGGTGGCCTATATGTAGCTTTAGAAATAAGGTTAATGGGTAGCAGGGGTAGCCTAGTGGTTAGAGCGTTGGACTAGTAACCGAAAGGTTGCAAGTTCAATTCCCCCAAGCTGACAAGGTACAAATCTGTCGTTCTGCCTCTGAACAGGCAGTTAACCCACTGTTCCTAGGCCGTCATTGAAAATAAGAATTTGTTCTTAACTGACTTGCCTAGTAAAATAAAGGTTATATATATATATTTTTTTTTTACCTTTATTTTACTAGGCAAGTCAGTTAAGAACAGATTCTATAGATATCTATATATAATGAAAAATAAAAAAATATCAACACCCCAAAATTAAAGGCTTTAGATGTGCCAGATCTTCTCTAAGCATTACAGGGATTTGGCTCTGAATATATACTGAACAAAAATATTAACATGTTTATATGAGCTGAAATAAATGGGACCAAGAAATGTCCCATACGCACAAAAATATTATTTGCGCACAAATTGTGCACACAAATTTGGTTACATCCCTGTCAGTGAGCATTTCACCTTTGCCAGGATAATCCATCCACCTGACAGGTGTGGAATATCAAGAAGCTGATTAAACAGCATGATCATTACACAGGTGCACTTTGTCCTAGGGACAATAAAAGGCCACTAAAATGTGCAGTTTTCTCACACGACACAATGCCACAGATGTCTCAAGTTGAGGGAGTGTGCAATTGGCATGCTGACTGCAGGAATGTCTACCAGAACTGTTGTCAGAGAATTTAACTAGTTTCTCTACCATAAGCTGCCTCCGTCGTTTTAGAGAATTTGTCAGCACGTCCAACCAGCCTCACAACTGCAGACCACGTGTAACTACGCCAGCCCAGGACCTCCACATCCGGCTTCTTCACCTGCGGGATTGTCTGAGACCAGCCACCCAGCAACTGATGGAATTGAGAAGTATTTATGTCTGTAATAAAGCCCTTCTGTGGGTTAAAGCTCATTCTGATCGGCTGGGCCTGGCTTCCCAGTGGGTGGGCCTATCCCCTCCCAGGCCCACCCATGGCTGCTCCCCTGCCCAGTCATGTGAAATCCCTCGATTAGGGTATAATTAATTTTTTTCAATTAACCGATTTTCTTATACGAACTGTAACTCAGTAAAAATCATTGAAATTGTTGCGTTTATATTTTAGTTTTGGATAGATATATATAGCGCAACACCTACCCCATAAGCATTCATGTCTATTTTAAAATATGTTAAATCCTGGTATTGTTAATGCTGTATCAAAAGGAATGATCTAATTAAGTCTCAGAAATGGTTAATATATTAATGTTGTTATCTGATGTTACCAAGTTACTGATTTCGTGAACCTTATTTCTAAAGCTACATATTAATATGGGCTATTGTCAGCCCATTTCCTGGGTAGCCTCAGACATAATATGTAAAAGAACATAGCAGTCCATTAAATCAGTTGGTGTGTGTGTGCTGCCCGGTTGAAGCTACAAGCCCATAGGTTGAGCTCTCATCCCTTCCAGGCTTTTGGGAGGGAGGGTGAAAAAATAAAGAAATAAGAAACCTGCACACTGCTCTGGCTAGTATCACTGCTCTGGCTAGTATCACTGCTCTGGCTAGTATCACTGCTCTGGCTAGTATCACTGCTCTTTATTAATCTTTACGCATCGGCCTCAAGGCCAAGGGTGGACAATGAGCCTGACATAGCGGATGTAAGCAATGTCCCCACGCGCTCTGGCATCTTTCATGGCCGAGATAAGTTATTTTCTCTTCCTGCGCACATTTTCAGGATAGTCCTCGTTGAGGAAGATGTACTTTCCTCTCAAGTTCTTGGCTCTTTCCAGAACAGCTACCTTGTCCTTGAACCTCAGGAACTTGACCACTATCGACCTGGGCCGGTCACCTGGGCCGGTGGTGGGTTTTTCCAGTCCTCTGGGCACGCTCCACCTCAAATCTTCCTGTGATCCATCTTCAATTTCTCAGAGATCATTTCCCTCACTTTGTCCTCAGACTTCATCCAGGTCTTATGTTGAGATCCTGCAATTCCATCCATAACCATGTCGTTCCGCCTTCATTGTCCCTCCAGATAATCCGACTTCGCCGTCATTGTTATCATGGATTCACATACAGGATGAGAGGTTCTTATGCCCTAGGCAGAGAGAGGATGAGGGAGGTGCTTATCCCCTAGGTCAGGGGTGGGCAATTCCAGTCCTCAAGGGCCTGATTGGTGTCACAGTTTTGCCCCAGCTCCAGCTAACACACCTGACTCCAATAATCACCTAATCATTATTATCTTCGGTTTAGAATGCAATTTGATAAATCAGCTGTATGGTGGGGAAAAAGGGATGCTAGGGATGGGGAAAAAGTGTGACACCAATCAGACCCTCGAGGACTGGAGTTGCCCACCCCTGCCCTAGACAGAGAGATGAAGAACTTTGAGTTGCATTCAATCTGTCATTCTCACGTTCTTGGAAATATGTCTGGTCACATGCACAGACTGCTGCATTGTGATGTCATCGTTTCGTTAGTTCTATAAAACAGTACTCCATTAGGTTTACCTCAGGTCCAAGCTAGCACCACTTATTCACAGAGTTCCCTTTAGGCTAACTCGATCTACAGGATGACATTTTAAAAATAAAACATTTGTTGCTGCCATTTTAGCCTAAAAAGAAACATTAGGAGCAGTAAAAATGACTTGAGTGGTGAGAGATTTTCTTGAGTGGTGAGAGAGTCTCCTTGTTAGTGTGTCTCAGAATGCTGTACGAGTGCTGCAGACTTCCCCAGCTCCCGTGTTACCAAGTAACTCTACAAAGCAGCTGTACCTTGTAGAAGACGTCCGGTACGTACTGCTCCGTACTGGACTCTTTAGCGTAGCCCAGCTCAGGGGCGTCTCGGCAGGGCAGTAGACACTCATCTCTGACCAGGGCCATGCACTGGTTAGATACCTGGTAACCCTCAAAGTGCACCTGGTTATCAGGACCACCTGCAGGGAGAGGAAGTGAGGCACACAGTCACCCTCACTGAACATCTTAAATAGCACAAGATCAGGAAGTCATCATGTAAGCATGATTGCACCGTTATACAATAGTGCAGGCACAGGATAGCCACATTATAATCATATAATCAAAGCAAAGGCTGTGCTGAAATTTCCACATCTCATTAGTCCATGGGACAACATTTCATTCACACGCAAGTTCACATCCCAAACTTGAAGTGAGCCTTCAGGAGAATGCAGGCTAGAGGTTTGAGTCGGTTGGTGCAAACACTCGGACTCCCGAGTGGCGCAGCGTTCTAAGGCACTGCATCTCAGTGCTAGAGGCGTTACTACAACCCTGGTTCGAGTCCCATAGGGCAGCGCACAGTTGGCCCAGCGTCACCCGGGTTAGGGTTTGGCTGGGGTAGGCATTCATTGTAAAATAAGAATTTGTTATTAGGTGGCCTTGTTAGGTCTGTACCTGTGGCCACCACAGTGATAAACTTGGATCCAAAGTGTCCGTCGGGTGAGAGTCTGCAGGGGTTACAATGTTGGTTCTGGAAGTGTCCAGCCGTGATGCACTCCTCCGCACTAAGGAAGTACGAGTCCTTGTTCCTGGTGTATTTGACCGTGCCTATCCTGGTGTCCTCAGAGAGCAGGTCAGTGAAGATCCACCCCACCTACAGTAGAGGCCACAAAGCAAAACAATGGTCAGCAAAGTGAAGCTCACCAAACTCCACATTGTTGGACTAAGAATATAGGGATACTTTTGTCAAAGTAACCTAAATTCATAACATAATTCTCTGGTGTGGACAGCTATAGTAACATACAGTGCATTCTGGAAGTATTCAGACCCCTTGACCTTTTCCACATTTTGTTACAGCCTTATTCTAAAATTGATTAAAAAAAATAGTTTCCCACTCAATCTACAGACAACACTCCATAATGACAAAGCAAAATGTTTTTTTATTTATTAATTTTTGCCAATTTATAAAATTCAAAACGGAAATATTACATTTACATAAGTATTCAGACCCTTTACTAGTTACTTTGTTGAAGCACCTTTGGCAAGTACAGCCTCGAGACTTCTTGGGTATGACACTAAAAGCTTGGCACGCCTGTATTTGGGGAGTTTCATTCTTCTCTGCAGATCCTCTCAAGCTCTGTCAGGTTGGATGGGGAGCAACGCCACACAGCTATTTTCAGGTCTCTCCAGAAATGTTTGATCGGGTTCAAGTCCGGGCTCTGCCTGGGCAACTCAAGGACATTCAGAGGCTTGTCCAAGGCCACACCTGCATTGTCTTGGCTGTGTGCTTAGGGTTGTTGTCCTGTTGGAAGGTGAACCTTTACCCCAGTCTGAGGTCCTGAGCGCTCTGGAGCAGGTTTTCATCAAGGATCTCTGTACTTTGCTCTGTTCATCTTTGCCTCGATCCTGACTAGTCTCCCAGTCCATGAAAAGCATCCCCACAGCATGATGCTGCCACCACACTTTACCGTAGGGATGGTGCCAGGTTTCCTCTGGATGTGACGCTTGGCATTCAGGCCAAAGAGTTGAATCTTGGTTTCATCAGACCAGAGAATCTTGTTTCTCATGGTCGAAGAGTCCTTTAGGTGCCTTTTGGCAAACCAAGCTGGCTATTATGTGCCGTTTACTGAGGAGTGGCTTTCACCTGGCCATTACCGCAAAGGCCTGATTGGTGGAGGGCTGCAGAGATGGTTGCCCTTCTGGAAGTTTCTCCCATCTCTACAGACAAACTCTGGAGCTATGTCAGAGTGACCATCGGGTTCTTGGTCACCTCCCTGACCAAGGTCCTTCTCTCCCGATTGCGCAGTTTGGACAGGCAGCTGTGTTATTGCGGAATTTCAATGCTGCAGAAATGTTTTGCTACGCTTCCCCTGACATGCACTGTCAACTGTGGGACACCTTTCCAAATCATGTCCAATCAATTGAATTTACCACAGGTGGACTCCAATCATGTTGTAGAAACATCAAGGATGATCAATGGAAACAGAATGCCCCGGAGCTCAAATTTCAAGTCTCATAGCAAAGAGTCTGAATACTTATGTAAATAAGGTATTACTGTTTTTTTTATCCCTTTTAGAATAAGGCTGTAACATAAAATGTGGAAAAAGGGAAAAGGTCTGAATACTTTCCGAATGCACTGTATGGACAACAGCAGGAACACCGATTGGGTTCCTTTCTTAAAAATCCATGACGGTTGCGTAAACTTTCTACACATTACATACACTATGGCCTGGGGGCATATGGAAGCTGTTTAAAGCCACTAACATGTAAAGACTGAGGAATCTAGGGAATGCCCCATATTGATCAGTGCCTCATGGCCCCAGTGGTATATAATGATGGGCCAGTCAGACTGGACAGTAGCTGTTCTGTCTACAGCATCCTGGGCTTGACCCCAGATGTTCTCCTCAAATCAAATTTTATTTGTCACACAGACATGGTTAGCAGATGTTAATGCGAGTGTAGCGAAATGCTTGTGCTTCTGGTTCAGACAGCGCAGTAATATGTAACAATTTCCCAACAACATCCTAATACACACAAATCAACAAAAAAAAAGGGGGTGAATGAGAATATGTACAGTTGAAGTCGGAAGTTTACATACACTTAGGTTGGAGTCATTAAAACTAATTTTTCAACCACTCCACAATTTTCTTGTTAACAAACTATAGTTTTGGCAAGTCTGTTAGGACGTCTACTTTGTGCATGACACAAGTCATTTTTCCAACAATTGTTTACAGACAGATAATTTCACTTATAATTCACTGTATGACAATTCCAGTGGGTCAGAAGTTTACATACACCAAGTTGACCGTGCCTTTAAAAAGCTTGGAAAATTCCAGAAAATGATGTCATGGCTTTAGAAGCTTCTGATAGGCTAATTGACATAATTTGAGTCAATTGGAGGTGTAACTGTGGATGTATTTAAAGGCCTACCTTCAAACTCCGTGCATCTTTGCTTGACATCATGGGGAAATCAAAAGAAAATCGGTCAAGACCTCAGGAAAAAAAGTTGTAGACCTCAAGTCTGGTCCATCTATGGGAGCAATTTCCAAACGCCTGAAGGTACCACATTCATCTGTACAAACAATAGTACACAAGTATAAACACCAAGGGACCACGCAGCCGTCATACTGCTCAGGAAGGAATCGCGTTGTCTCCTAGAGATGAACGTACTGTGGTGGGAAAAGTGAAAATCAATGCCAGAACCTTATGAAGATGCTGGAGGAAACGGGTACAAAAGTATCTATATCCACAGTTAAACAAGTCCTATAGCGACATATCCTGAAAGGCCACTCAGCAAGGAAGAAGCCACTGCTCCAAAACCGCATAAAAAAGCCAAGACTACAGTTTGCAACTGCACATGGGGACAAAGATCATACTTTTTGGAGAAATGTCCTCTGGTCTGATGAAACAAAAAAAGAACTGTTTGGCCATAATGACAATCATTATGTACGGAGGAAAAAGGGGGAGGCTTGCAAGCCGAAAAACACCATCCCAACCTTGAAGCACGGGGTGGCAGCATCATGTTGTAGGGGTGCTTTGCTGCAGGAGGGACTGGTGCACTTCACAAAATAGATGGCATCATGAGGAAGGAAAATTATGTGGATATATTGAAGCAACATCAAGACATCAGTCAGGAAGTTAAAGCTTGGTCACAATTGGGTCTCCAAATAGACAATGACCCCAAGCATACTTACACAGTTGTGGCAAAATGGCTTAAGGACAACAAAGTCAAGGTATTGGAATGGCCATCACAAAGCCCTGACCTCAATCCCATAGAAAATTTGCCAGAAGAACTGAAAAAGCGTGTGTGAGCAAGGAGGCCTACAAACCTGACTCAGTTACATCAGCTCTGTTAGGAGGAATGGGCCAAAATTCACCCAACTTATTGTGGGAAGCTTGTGGAAGGCTACCCGAAACGTTTGACCCAAGTTAAACAATTTGAAGGCAATCCTACCAAATACTAATTGAGTGTATGTAAACTTCAGACCAACTGGGAATGTGATAAAATAAATAAAAGCTGAAATAAAAATCACTCTACTATTATTCTGACATTTCACATTCTTAAAATAAGGTGGTGATCCTAACTGACCTTAGACAGGGAATTCTTACTATCATTAAATATCAGGAATTGTGAAAAACTGAGTTTAAATGTATTTGGCTAAGGTGTATGTAAACTTCTGACTTCAACTGTACATATAAATATACGGATGAGCGATGGCCGAGCGGCATAGGCAAGGTGCAATAGATGGTATAAAATACAGTAAATACATATTATATGAGTAATGTAAGATATGTACACATTATTAAATTGACCATTTGTTAAAGTGGCCAGTGATTGGGTCTCCATGTAGGTAGCAGCCTCTCGGAGTTGGTGATTGCTGTTTAGCAGTCTGATGGACTTGAGATAGCTGTTCTCCTACACCTGTTCTCCCTGAGTGACGGGGGTACGACCCTACACCTGTTCCGCCTGAGTGACGGGGGTACGACCCTACCTCTGTTCCCCAATGAGGGGGAACAACCTAGATGTTCTTCTATACCTGTTCCCTGTGAGTGAAGGGGGTACGACCCAGATGAAGGGTTGTACATGGAAAAGGATACAACCCCTCCAACGCTGTGATTAGTTGTGACATCAAAATACAAAATGTGGCACCAAGTCAGCTGGACGCATTTTGAAGAGCACAATAGTTTAGAGATATGGAGGGAACTAGGCAGGTTCAAAATCTGGATCAGGGACAGGATACGGGAAAAGTCCATAGTTTTAGCTAGTGGTATCGTCTAACCTTGCGCAGGCCCAGCTTGGCTGCGATATCCTCCACTGCTGCAGCTTTAGGGTCCTCTACCAGCTCAAGACTGTTCTGGGTGGCAATCTGATGGACAGAGGAATTCACAAGAGTTCAAATTCAACAAACTAAATAAAACACATCTAGGACAAACATTTCTAAAAAAGTACACAACCTTACAGTTGTTTCCAATAGCCTAAGAAAATATATATATTTATCTCACACACACACACACACGTTCAAAAGTGTGGGGTCAATTAGAAATGTCCTTGTTTAAAAAAAAAAAATTGTCCATTTAAAATGACATCAAATTGATCAGAAATACAGTGTAGACATTGTTAATGTTGTAAATGACTATTGTAGATGTAAACTGGATTTTGTTATGGAATATCTACATAGGGGTACAGAGGCCCATTATCAGCAACCATCACTTCTGTGTTCCAATGGCACGTTGTGTTAGCTAATCCAAGTTTATAATTTTAAAAGGTTAATTGATCATTAGAAAACCCTTTTGCAATTATGTTATCACAGCTGAAAACTATCGTTCTGATTAAAGAAGCAATAAAACTGTCCTTCTTTAGACTAGTTGAGTATCTGGAGCATCAGCATTTGTGGGTTCGATTACAGGCTCAAAATTGACAAAAACAAAGACCTTTCTTCTGAAACTTGTCAGTCTATTATTGTTCTGAGAAATGAAGGCTATTCCTTGCGAGAAATTGCCAAGAAACTGAAGATCTCGTACAATGCTGTGTACTATCCCCTTCACAGAACAGCGCAAACTGGCTCTAACCAGAATAGAAAGAGTGGGAGGCCCCGGTGCACAATTGAGCAAGAGGACAAGTACATTAGTGTCTAGTTTGAGAAACAGACGCCTAACAAAACCCTCAACTGGCAGCTTCATTAAATAGTACTCGCAAAACACCAGTCTCAACGTCAACAGTGAAGAGGTGACTCCAGGATGCTGGCCTTCTAGGCAGAGTACCTCTGTCCAGTGTCTGTTGTTTTTCCCAACTTAATCTTTTTTTATTGGCCAGTCTGAGGTCTGTCTTTTTCTTCGCAACTCTGCCATAAACCCACCGCCACCATGGGGCACTCTGTTCACAACTTTGACCGCTCGCCCACACAACGCCATATACGTGGTCAGCGGTTGTGAGGCCAGTTGGACGAAATGCCATTTTTTTTCTAAAACAATGTTGCAGGGGAATTCTCTGGCAACAGCTCCGGTGGACATTCCTGTAGTCATCATGCCAATTGCACGCTTCCTCAAAACTTCACCTGTGGCATTGTGTTGTGTGACAAAACTGCACATTTTAGTGACCTTTTATTGTACCCCGCACAAGGTGCACCTGTGTAAAGATCATGCCGTTTAATCAGCTTCTTGATATGCCACACCTGTCATGTGGATGGATTATCTTGGCAAAAGAGAAATGCTCACTAACAGGGATGTAAACACATTTGTGCAGAACATGAGACAATTAAGTTTTTGTGCGTATGGAACATTTCTGGAATCTTTTAATTCAGCTCATGAAACATGGGACAAACACTTTACATGATGCATTTTTGTTCAGTGTAGATACAATGATCTGATTACTTAAGTCTGTGATAAAAAAAATACTGCTCCTGCAACAGCAGCACATTGTCAATACCCATTGCCCATTGAAAGTGAACCTACTGCCATCCTGTGGCTAACACATTTTATTACATCTACAACTCACTAACAAACCATTGGACTGACTCCAGAGAGCAGAACACTCACTTGCGGTGGTTCGTAGATGGCAGCGACCTCAGCTCTGATGGCCAGAGGGATGTCTTTGTGCTCCGTGTACCTGCCGTACAGGTAGCCCATCCTCTGGCTGCCCGTCTTCCTCCAGAAATCCAAGAAACGGTCTGCGATGGTGTGGTTCTCAAACATGATGTTGTCTATATGTCTGTATTTCTGTTGGCAGGGATGAGGCAGGTTATTAAATCAACATCTCCCCTAGGAATGAGTAGAGGTTGAGAAAGCTCTTGAGGTACATTTTAATAGGTTACAGTGGATTCCTCTCCTCATGTCCTTTTCTAATCTGAATTGATGTGACAGAACTGGACAGGTGAAAAACTGAAAACAAATAGCCTTGTAAGCGCCCACCCAAAATAGTGCCTTGTTATCACCCATCCTGTGAGAACCAATGACTAAAATGAAGCCAAGGAAACGAAAAGCTACTCTAGAAAAGGGTTAGCCAAACTCGGTCCTGCCTGCTCCCCCCCTCTCTGGGTGCACGTTTTGGTTTTTGCCCTAGCACTACACACAGGATTCAAATAATCAAAACTTGATGATGAGGTGGTTATTTTGTGTAGTGCTAGTGCATTTAAAAAAAACATTTTTTTTAAAAATAAATAAACCTTGCGTCAAGGGGAGGGCCCCAGGACCGGGTTTGGGAAACCCTGATTTAGACTTCCAGAGATGGACCCTTGGCAGTAAAGAGGCGTATTGCGATGGACCCTTGGCAGTAAAGAGGCGTATTGCGATGGACCCTTGGCAGTAAAGAGGCGTATTGCGATGGACCCTTGGCAGTAAAGAGGCGTATTGCGATGGACCCTTGGCAGTAAAGAGGCGTATTGAGATGGACCCTTGGCAGTAAAGAGGCGTATTGAGATGGACCCTTGGCAGTAAAGAGGAGAGAGTTATAGGGTTTACTTGTCTATTGAGGGTGATGGCGCTGGGCTGACACTTGGTGCAGATCCCCTCTGGCCAGGGAGGGTGGCCCTCGCAGCCTGACTTGATCTTACAGCTGATGTTCTCCAGGGCCACAAACTTCCCTCTGTTGAGGAAAATAAGATTTGAATAAAGACAAAGAGCTTGTGAATGTGGCCAATCCTCCTGCTAGAGAAGACTATACAGAGTGTATATTCTATTGATGTTGTCATGACAAACATGTTGCCAAGACAATACATACAGATCTGGAAACAGAACGTCTGGTGCCACTCACTTGTCAGCGCCTCCTGTCAGCTTGCGGATGTAGGCGTGGAATGACATGTGTTTGACAGGTGGCTCTAGATGGCTCAGGTACTCTTCGTCAAAAGGCTGGCAGACGGCAGACAATTCAAATTCACAGCAAAGTTGACAGGTAAAACAATTTTAAAGCAAACAGTAAATTGCTGGACGAATTAAGGTGGAAAGAGCGCTTACCTCTAGTGGCACACAGTGCACGCACTTTCCCATCGATCCATGTCGACACCTGAAACAAGAACTGAATCAATACACTGATACAATTGAATGCCTTAATGTATATAAATATCTTGCAGCTGTGAATCGATGCTCCTGTTAGGGGTGTGAACTTCTAAACTAAATTAATTCCTTAACATTAACAAAAAAAATACATCTCCACAAAATTCAAATCCCAGTGCAGTTACAACAAAACTATCACTAACAGCTGCCGATCATCATTATCATCGTAAAGGGAAAACCAACGCTGTAACTTTACTAGGAGGCCACCGTGGCCTTGCTGGCGTTACAGCACAGCCACCGTGGCCTTGCTGGCGTTACAGCATAGCCACCGTGCTTCTACATCTGCATTGCATTTTAGACTGGGTTTCTGTATAAGCACTTCATAACAACTGCTGGTGTAAAAAGGGCTTTATAAATACATTTGATTGATTAATTGATGCATCTTTCACATTTTTGGCCACAGATATAAAGAGCGGAGTATCTGCAGCATCAGCATTTGTGGGTTCGATTACAGGCTCAAAATGGCCAGAAACAAAGACCTTTCTTCTGAACTCGTCAGTCTATTCTTGTTCTGAGAAATGAAGGCTATTCATGCAAACAATTGCCAAGAAACTGAAGATCTCGTACAAAGCTGTGTACTACTCCCTTCACAGAACAGCTCAAACTGGCTCTAACCAGAAAATAAAGAGTGGGAGGCCCCGGTGCACAACTGAGCAAGAGGACAAGTACATTAAAGTGTCTAGTTTGAGAAACAGACGCCTGACAAGTCCTCAACTGGCAGCTTCATTAAATAGTACAGGCAAAACACCAGTCTCAACGTCAACAGTGAAGAGGCGACTCTGGGATACTGGCCTTCTAGGCAGAGTTGCAAAGAAAAAGCCATATCTCAGACTGGCCAATAAAAAGAAAAGATTAAGATGGGCAAAAGAACAGACACTGGACAGAGCAACTCTGCCTAGAAGGCCAGCATCCAGGAGTCGCCTCTTCACTGTTGAAGTTGAGACTGGTGAGATCTATATTGACATCTTCTCCCACTGGAAACGCCAGTCGGATGCTTTACATTTATACATCCAGTGAAATATCTGTCTCATTGTTCTATCTGTGCCTACAGTTAACTTCTTAGGGCTAGGGGGCAGTATTTTGAAGTTCGGATGAAAACGTGTCCGAAGTAAACTGCCTGTTACTCAGGCCCAGAAGCTAGGATATGCATATAATTAGTAGCTTTGGATAGAAAACACTCTGAAGTTTCTAAAACTGTTAAAATAATGTCTGAGTATAACAGAACTGATATGGCAGGAAAAAAGCCGAGCAAAATCCATCCGGGATGTCTGAATCAGTCATGTCACACTGTGACATAGGCCAGCTATTCAAAGCCTCATAGTTTAACCCCCTGATTGCAGTTCCTATGGCTTTCACTAGATGTCAACAGTCTTTAGAAAAACGTTTGAAGCTTCAATCATGAAAATCAAGGGAGTAAGACCACTTGTTTGAGTTCACGTCAAGTGTACTGGTTTTGGATTTTGCGCGTAACAGGGTTATATTCCATCTGAAATATTATAGTTTATATTCATTTCAGGGTATCTGAGTATTGATTACAAATGCTGTTTGACTTTTTCCGGTGAACTTTATGGGTACTTTTGGAATATCGTTTGTCTGCATGGATGAAAGCCTTTGGGCAGGTGGATTACTGAACAAAACGCGCCAACCAAACGGAGCTATAGGGTGATGAAGAGGAAGTTTATCAAACAAAAGGACCTTTTATTGTGTAACCTGGACGCTTGGGTATGCCATCAAAGGAAGATCAAAGGTAAGCGATTTAGTTTATGCTATTTTTGAGTTTTACACCTCTGCTGGTTATGTTATTATGCTAATTGAGTTTGAGTGGGGTGCTGTCCTCAGACAATCAAATGTTCTGCTTTCGCCGTAAAGCCTTTTTGAAATCTGACAATGCTGTTAGATTAACAAGAGTCTAAGCTTTTGAAGGGTGTGCAGCATTTGTGTTTTCATGAATGTTTGAAATTAGTAAATTTTGTCATTTGAATTTGGCACTCTGCATTTCGCCGGATGTTGTCAAAATCGATCCCGTTCACGGGATTGGATCCGTAAAAGGTTAACAGCATTAGAACGCTCAAATACTTCCCTTTTTAACAAATAGGCCTAAAAACCCGCACTTGGCGCGTTTTCTTTTTCCCTGTTTGATTAGTGAGTTTAAAAATAGATGGGCAGGCTTTTGTTAAAAAGAGACCCCCTATCCTGGATTAAGATCCCTGTCACTTAAAATAGTTTTGTGGGTCAAATAGCGCCTCTTTTGTGCACTTCCGGTAATACATTATACGCCGGTAGAGTACAGAAACGGTATGACAGTATGAAAATCTGGATACCACCCAACCCCAGAATGCGGTAGAGCACATTAAACACATTAAGAAAAGAAATTCCACAAATTAACAAGGGACACCTTTTAATTGAAATGCATTCCAGGTGACTACCTCATGAAGCTGGTTGAGAGAATACAAAGAGTTTGCAAAGTTGTCAAAGTGTGGCTACTTTGAAAAATCTCAAATATATTTTGATTTGTTTAACACTTTTTGTTACTACATGATTCCATATGTGTTATTCCATAGTTGTGATGTCTTCACTATTATTCTACAATGTAGAAAATATATTAAAACAATTTTTTTTTTTTAAATGGAGTGAATAGGTGCCCAAACTTTTGACTGGTATTGTATATAAATCTTACAGCTGTGGATCACTATTCCTCTAGATCTTTGCTTAAACACAACATACAGGAAGTATAAAAAGCTCTTACAGCTGTGGATCTTTGTTCCTGTAGATCTTTCCCTCCTGCTTGGCCAGGTACTGGTCGATCTCGTCCTCGGAGATGTGGGGCGCCGAGTGGGAGCGTGACATCACGGACGATGAAGAAGAGGACGAATGGGAGGTAGAGGGTAGTGATGACGAGTGAGGCGTGGCCACGTCCATGGTCTCTCCTGCCGGTCCCGGGGAGCCCGAGGGGTACAGGTAAAGCATGTCTCCATGTCTAGAGGGAGGTAAGAATTAGACACATTAAAACCACACACACAATGCTACTGTTATAGCCTCGCTACTGTTATTTTCACTGTTGTTTTTATTTCTTTACTTACCTATAGCTCACCAAATACCTTTTTTTTTGCACTGTTGGTTAGAGGCTGTAAGTAAGCATTTCACTGTAAGGTCTACACCTGTTGTGTTTGGAGCACGTGACAAATAAACTTTGATTTGACAATGATAACCCAAGGTAAAACTCTGAAGTGACAATACTGATGACAACATGTGTAGCTAGTTAAATGGAGCAGTCTAACAACTAGCAATCCATGTGTGTAATAGGTCTCATAGCAACAACTCACTGGTGCTCCTAACTCACTGGTGCTCCTAACTCACTGGTGCTCCTAACTCACTTGATCTTCAGCAGGCTGAGGGTCTTATTCTGGGACTGGACCTCGTCAGTCTTGTTACGGTTCAGGAAGACGGTGAAGCCGTTGGAGGGGAAGCCAAACTCTTTGCCCACCTGACAGTAGAAACAGAGTAATGACGATTAGTCCTGTCTCGCTTGCCAGACTCATGGCACGGCTGTGGGAAGAGACTAGGTAGAGACGAGTTTTAGCTGAGGGTTAAGTAGGGCCACTTGTTTCCTGGAGCATGGTACATCATGACTGTAGTATTAAGTAAAGTGTCTAATTGCCTATTAAAAGCCCATGAAATAAGAAAAAATAAAAAAAGGGTCAAAGATTGCAAGAAATCTGGTTGTGAAGATAGAAGGATTAGCGAGACATGAGCTATCAACTGTGTGTGTGTGTTTAACAAAGATTGTTCACGCCACTTATTTCCACTACCCATTAAACTGTCAAACAACAGGCTGACAGAGGAGAAAGTAAAGACTGTCAGAGTTGCCTGGTCTACAGTCATTAACGCAGAGACATCCAAGAACTAATAAGAGTCCTCTGAGCACGTCCACCGAGCCTAATTGAGCTTTCTTGCATTTAAATCAAATCCCTAATGCTTTAGTGGTGCAAAGAAAGTCAAACCTGCTGTAGGTCACATCTCACCAACAAAGGATCATTCAGAATTACAAGAGATCAGCAGGTAAAAAACAATAATGCCTGAGGAAGTTCATGTAGTCAAACAGGAAGGTTACAGCAAAGGTGTCACTAAGCTGGTTTCAATCCAACTTGTTTTATTTGAGTAAAGTACACACACACACACACACACACACAAAGGTATGTGGACACCCCTTCAAATGAGTGGTTCAGCTATTTCAGCCACACACATCGCCATAGACAAACATTAGCAGTAGAATGGCCTTACAGAAATGCTCAGTGAATTGGTGGAGGAGGAATCCTGGTCTGGGGTTGTTTTTCATGGTTCGGGCTAGGCCCCTTAGTTCCAGTGAAGGGAAATCTCAATGCTAAAGCATACAATGACATTCAGACGATTCTGTGCTACCAACTTTGTGGCAATTCCACAAATTAACTTTTAAGAAGGCAAACCGGTTAATTGAAATGCATTCAAGGTGACTACCTCATGAAGCTGGTTGAGAGAATGCCAAGCGTGTACAAAGCTGTCATCAAGGCAAAGGGTGGCTACTTTGAAGAATCTCAAATTCAAAATATATTTTGATTTGTTTAACACTTTTTTGGTTACTACATGATTCCATCTGTATTATTTCATAGTTTTGATGTCTTTACTATTATTCTACAATGTAGAAAATAGTACAAATAAAGAAAAAACATTTAATGAGTAGGTGTTCTAAAACTTTTGACCGGTTGTGTCTGTGTGGGTGTGTGTGTAATTAATATATATATATATATATATATATATATATATATCCTGATCTTTCTTATACATCTCTTGGACAGACACTTCGAACCAACTTCATTTAGATTTGTTTTTGGGGGCTATCTGTTGTTCCATGTAGTGAATATGTTATTCAATGCGCTAATAGCAAAAAGGCCCCCCCAAAAAAATTCAGAAAAATACCAAGTAAAAGATACCGAGGGGTCTTAAAATTCTAAATCAAATAGCAAAATGATCCTTGGTATAACCTTCTTAAACAATTCCATATAGTTTCCTAGACCCATGCCCTCCCCATCCAGCTTAGACTCTTATGGGTTAATTAATGCCTCTCTCTCCCCATCACTGACTGAGTGACTGTACATCAGAGGCCTGGGAATAAAAATATACCCTCATTGATCTGCAACACATTTCTTTTTTTAACTCAAAGACATGCATTTTTAATAGGGCACTGCCGCAGGCCCAGGCAACCGTTCTCCACTGTGACCGAACAGCCGGCCACTCCTGATTCAGCCATTGGAATGGAAATGGAATACAATTGTATGATAAGCGAACAACCCTTACTGGAAGGTAGCTAGGTACTCCCAAGGGGTTTTATCCTGGCAGGATAGCAAGCAGCTGCTGTAGTGAATCTATTAATAGCGCGCTGTTTAAAAACATTGCATTGCACACCATTCTCTCTCCACATAACTCACAGCTCTCCCTACACACACACACACACACACACACAGGTCTCTGCTGAGCCATGCATCGGATCCATCAACAGTGGATCCCATTAACTGTACAGTGCACAGGCAAAGGGGGACGACGACGACGACACTGCAGAAATACCTTCGCTTTCCTGCAGAGCTGCCTGCTTCATACATAAATTAAGGTTGAGCACAGGCTAGGCACAGGGAGATAAAGATGTATAAATGTCTATCTTCTGATGCTAGCTGGTCAATAGCACAGTTGGCCAGAATGTGCTATGAACATGACAACAGAATGACAGAAAGAACCACAAGTTTCCCATGTGTTTGTGGGATGTACTGTTTGTTGTACACGGCCCAATCATATAGCCTAGAGTACCACTGAGAGCCCATGTTTGTCTTCATATCATGCATCCATACTTTAATACCTTATTGAGGAAAGCGGCTGCCGTCTCCTTCTTGGTGGCAGGGATCTTCTTCATCCCGTTCGGGGACTGAACCCTGATGATCTGTAAATTAGGAAAAACATGACATTCTCCACACCATAATATAGTAGGGTTGTTTCCTTGAATTTAGATTGCTTTGCCAAACCAAATGCATCTATTGGGGAAACTATATTGGTCATGACTCATTAGCTAAGTCGATGAGCCATGAGCTGGCTAGGCTACATTTCTTGTTAAATGCAACCCACTGAAAACAATGACAATGCTGTAACTAGTTAGATTGTTCTGTCTCTTTCAGTGTCAGGACCATGACAGTGCATAAATGTGGCTGAGGGTGGAGGGTTGTTGACACCATTGTCCTTCATCTTTTTCATGACACACGGGGTCATAATTCACAAGCAATAATATGGTTGTGGTAGTAAATTAACAGTAGCTAGTTTAGTTAGTCCGGGAATGTTAAATGTCATGAGCAGCTTCTATCATGCAATGGGCCAACCAGTGACTGGTTTTCAGGTCATAAGCTAGCTAGTTGGATTGTTTTACCTCGAATGAGCAAAGATAACAACACTAGCTAAAGTTAGCTAGCCGATATTGTTGCTAACTAATGTTTGCTAGTCCATTCCTTTGCCACAAGTTAAATACAAGCTATGAACACTGACTAGCTTTCCCCCCCTCAAAAGTTAGCTAACTGTTGCTTCTTTCTTGCAAAAAAAAAAAAAAACTGGAGGCCAGGGTTATGTTGATGAAACCAGTTAGCTTGCTAACGACAGGTACTGTACGTAGCTAACTAGCTAGCTAGTTAACAAAGTCAACAATGTCCCCTTTCACAAAGTCAACGTCCACGCATTATTTGTTTATTTAAAAAAAAGATAGTTTTAACTAAACATTTTAATTGCACCATTTGTGTCCAGCTAAGCCTGCTAGCAGTGAGTTAGGCCTGACCTAGTGATGCTAGCGGCTCACAGTGCTGCCTCGTCACTCCGGTAACCGGACCGCGGTAACCTCAGCTACCCGGCCGCATAACGATCCGTACGATTACTACTATTGTCTACGATCAAATAACTACAATGTGTCGTCACACTTACAATGTTTTCTGCCATGACGTTCGGGGTTTGTGTTCAAGATGTCTTTTTTTTTGCTGTGTAACAAAATAGAGCGATGTCAGGAGACTCAACAACCAAAATAATAATGGACCGAGTCAACGAAACTCCATCCCACACCGGGCGTTACACCATAACAAGTCCGGAGCCTAGTGTCCCTCCTCAGAAATCGCCCGACTGAAACAATCAATATAACATAAGCTCTACCAGCTGCTATTACTCCACATCGCATCAAAATCTGTCCATGGGGGAATAAAGCGATAGGCAGACCGATAGGCAGACCGAGAAGCAGACCGAGAAGCAGACCGAGAAGCAGACCGATAGGCAGATCGATAAGCCGATTGCCTGCCTTCCCGCCTTTGGGACAAGACTCCCATTGTTAGGGCGGAGACATTCTCCTCATCATATACAGTATTGCTGGTGAGGTTCACGTGGGGTTATAGGTCACACTGGTCACACGTCCAATACTACACAGGTGACCAGGAAGTGTTAGCACAGGTGAGAAGAGAGAACATACAATCAGAGGAAGAGGCGAAGCTAGAGGATTTACTTCGCCCAAAATCTGTCTGCGTAAAATAAGCCCTTTTTGTATGGATGTATATGAGACAGTGTTGAATTACGTGAGGCTTATTTGATAGAATAGAGGTTTTGTAATAATTAGGCTGTTACAAATGTACTGCTATAAGTGGATACACCTGGCATTCCAGCAACTTTGAGGGCTTTGTGATGGCCACTCCAATCCCTTGACTTTGTTGTCTTTAAGCCATTTTGCCACAACTTTGGAAGTATGCTTGGGGTCATTGTCCATTTGGAAGAACCATTTGCGACCAAGCTTTAACCCTCACGATGCCATCTATTTTGTGAAGTGCACCAGTCCCTCCTGCAGCAAAGCACCCCCACAACATGATGCTGCCACCCCCGTGCTTCACGGTTGGGATGGTGTTCTTTGGCTTGCAAGCATCCCCCTTTTTACTCCTAATATAACGATGGTCATTATGGCCAAACAGTTCTATTTCATCAGACCAAATTTCTCCAAAAAGTACGATCTTTGTCCCCATGTGCAGTTGCAAACCGTAGTCTGGCTTTTTTATGGCGGTTTTGGAGCAGTTGCTTCTTCCTTGCTGAGCGGCCTTTCAGGTAATGTCGATATAGGACTCGTTTTACTGTGGCTATAGATCATTTTGTACCTGTTTCCTCCAGCATCTTCACAAGGTCCTTTGCTGTTGTTCTGGGATTGATTTGCACTTTTCGCACCAAAGTACGTTCATCTCTAGGAGACAGAAAGCGTCTCTTTCCTGAGCGGTATGATGGCTGCGTGGTCCAATGGTGTTTATACTTGCGTACTATTGTTTGTACAGATGAACATGGTACCTTCAGGCATTTGGAAATTGCTCCCAAGGATCAACCAGACTTGTGGAGGTCTACATTTTTTTTTTCTGAGGTCTTGGCTGATTTTCTTTTGATTTTCCCATGATGTCAAGTAAAGAGGCACTGCGTTTGAAGGTAGGCCTTTAAATACATCCACAGGTACACCTCCAATTGACTCAAAGGATGTCAATTAGCCTATCAGAAGCTTCTAAAGCCACAAAGTTTTCTGGAATTTTCCAAGCTGTTTAAAGGCACAGTCAACTTAGTGAATGTAAACTTCTGACCCACTGGAATTGTGATACAGTGAATTATAAGTGAAATAATCTCAGTAAACAAATATTCGAAAAATTACTTGTGTCATGCACAAAGTAATGTCCAAACCAACTTGCCAAAACTATAGTTTGTTAACAAGAAATTTGTGAAGTGGTTGAAAAACGAGTTTTAATGACTCCAACCTAAGTGTACGTAAACTTCTGACTTCAACTGTATGCCAGTATCTGTGCAGATCGGTCTATGGACCGTGGAGGGCAATGCTTTATCTAGAGATTAAATGAAATAAGATGAAAATGAAACTACAATTATGATAAAATACCCACTATGAATGATTGATCTCATGAGATGATGCAGAGGTAATGAAGAGGAAAGATTGTCTTCTACATGAGTACACAACACAAACTGCAGCGCACAACTACAAAATACATTGAACATAATGAAGACGAGCATGCAGCATAAACGCAATACACACGCAATACACACAGGACACACACAGGACACAATGCCAACATGCGATGGACAAAGTAAAAGACAAAGTAAAAGACAGAGAACATGCAATCATATAATACATACACCTATGAATGATATATGCTATTAAAATGGAACTGGCCATACGGGTACATTGTTCTCCGGAAATATGATTCAATGAGATATACAATTGAAATTGATATGGAACTACAATGAAACTCAAGAAAACTAAATTATGGTAAGCGTGATAATGAAGGAACGAGATTAATGAAATAGAGACCACATGCCCAACTATATAATATGTCAAAGAGACTTTAACATTGTTATAGATTTTATGGTGATGACTAAATGTTTGTACATCTAAGAATATTCCATTCTGAAAATGTATGCAATAGAGATAGGGTTATAAGACAGATGGTAGTCCAATTGATGTGTGTGTGTCTAGATATTAACTTTGTGTGTAAACCTGGAATAGTTAAAGTATGACTTCATTTAGGGAGTATCTGGGAGAACAAAGAATTCTTTGATTCTACCAGACACATGCGAGAGGCCCCTGTCCTTGAAGACGGGAGGGATAGTTAAAGAGCCGCCCAAGTTTGACTTATGTTGCAAAGATTGTGATAAGGAATGAACGGGTACTGTGGGAAGACACTATTTCTTGGAAATGGTGGGGCCCTTGTATCTTTGTTTTATATAAAAAATATAAAGTATTTTATATAAAAGACTGTGTACACCTTTTAGAACTCAGAGCTCTCCCGTGAATAAATAATCTACATTTGACCATTATAGATTGGGCCACTGTTTGTCTCATTTCAACCAGTATCTTACAAATACTGGGTAACAGACAGAGTTTGTTTAATTGAAGTTCAGTTTGTGAACATTGAGAACAAAATTTCTATAACAAACATGAGCATTGGGGAAGATGAAAAACCTACAAAAAAGAAGTACAACAACAACACGAGACATCACCAACTACTACTGCCCAATCACAGCATGGTAGATTATCAAGTGACAATCACATTTGGAATTGAGTTTGACATCTGAGATTTGTGGGTAATCTGTGCAGTGGCTGTCAGTGCCATCTACATCCATTGTAGTAATGTTGCACACACATTAATCTCCAATACATGTCAGTGGAGACTGGCGGGAGGAGCTATAGGAGGATGGGCTCATTGTAAATGAATAAAATGGTATCAACCACATCAAACATATGGTAACCACATGTTCGATTCCATTCCATTTATTCCATTCCAGCCATAACAATGAGCCTGTCCTCCACCAGCTCATCCCACCAGCCTCTACTGTCCCATGTATATCATGCTGCATGGGGTAAAACTAAAGACAGCAAAAGCCAACATTTCCAATGACAATGTGTTTTTTCCAAGCCATTAAACAAGCTTCTATCCCTGAGAATACTTAGTTAGAATATACAGAACCAGTCAAAGGTTTGGACACACCTACTCATTCATGTGTTTTTCTTTATTTTTACTATTTTCTACATTGTAGAATAACAGTGAAGACATCAAAACTATGAAATAACACATATATGGAACCAAAAAAGTGTTAAACAAATCAAAATGTATTTTATATTTCAGATTCTTCAAAATAGCCACCCTTTGCCTTGATGACAGCTTCGCACTCTCTTGTTATTTAATAGTCTTGATGTCTTCACTATTATTCTACAATGTAGAAAATAGTACAAATTTAAAAAAAACCTGGAATGAGTAGGTGTGTCCAAACTTTTGACTGGTACTGTACATGTTATATAATAAAGACAGTTATAAATCGCTTATTATAACAAATATAGAAAATCAGTGTAAGAAAATGAGAGGTAAAGAGTATGCCAGTGTTAAACAGGATTGAATGTTATAATCCCGCTTCTGTTAACTTGTTAGGGAGTGGCAGCTGAGGGGGTCGGTTTTGGAGAGCCTGGCGTGCCCAAAGTAAAATGCCTCCCATTCAGGCCCAGAAAATAGGATATGCACATATTTAGTACCATTGGATAGGAAACACTCTGAATTTTCCAAAAGTGTTAACCATTTGTCTGTGAGTGAAACAGAATGCATATGGCAGGCGAAACTCAGAGGAATTTCTGTCCTGGAAAAAGTGGTTTTGACAGAGTGCCTCATTGGGAACCCCTCCCTCATGAAAATGACCATATAAGGGCATATGAATGTAGTACCCATCGCTTCCTTTAGATATCAACAGTCTCGAGAAATTTCATTTTGGATGAATTAGACCAGAGAATAAGAGCAAACCAGGAAGTGACCTTTTTATGTAAACAGTACCCAGTGCGCGTTCCCGACAAAGCGCGCAGTGTCTTTTTTACCGTCTTTATCGATCAGTTTATATTCCGGTTGATTTATAATAGTAAATATACGTAAAAGTGTTCCTAAGGATACATTTAAAACTATGTTTGATTGTTCTTGGACAAGTTTATAGGTATAAGATGAACGAGTTCTCGTCACGTTTCAATGGAGTAGTGGAGGCTGTCGTTTCTGATTATAACGCGCGAACCAAATGGAGGATTTATGGATAAAATACATTACTTTTTCTAACAAAAGAACCATGGATTGTCTTTGTTGGACACTTAGGATGACCTCAGCAGAAGTTCTTCAACAGGTAATTGATTTGTTTTCGCTGTGAAATGTGTTATGTGTGTGCCATGATGGCTAATCGATCCATGGCTATGGGAAAAATTTGTGAGGTGCTACCCTCAAACAATCAAATGTGCTGCTTTCGCCGTAAAGCCTTTTTGAAATCTGACAACGCTGTGATATTGCCAAGAAACAGATCCTTTGATGAGTATGGAACACTTGTATATTGGTGGATGTTTAATAATTCAACTTTTGGATTTTGAATTTGGCGCCTTACATTTCACCTGGTAGTGTCGGGAGCAGCCCGCTGCGCCCCAGCAATCCCTGAGAGGTTAAAGGTGTGTGTGTGTGTGTGTGTGTGTACCACTAATGGATAGGTGAGACTGAGGGAGGGGAATAGAGGAGTGGGATGATGATGTAGCTTCATCCACATTGTCCCAGGGACAGATTACAGATTACAGATTACGCTCAGCAATGACCAGCAGCTTCTCATCTCTACAAGGAGTCATGTTTTATGTGTGTAATATTCGCCATAGATGGGCAGGCGTCTATGATGACAGCAGAGGTGCCGAGGCACATGAAATGAGAACCCACCCATTTCACGGGTATGTCACTTGTTTGTTTACTCAAGGTTGAGGCTGCTTTGTTTTTTGTAAGTGTCGTTTGTTGTGTTCCGTGTAAAGGAGAGGATAGAAGAAGAGAAGTGTGTGGAGATGGTGGAGGAGAGGAGGGCAAAATGGCTACCGGTTGCTGCGATAGACAGCAATACCAGAACCAGAGTCCTAATCATGAGCAGACATTTTGTATGATGTGAACTTTCGCTGCAGAAACAAAACAAGAAACCAGTGAAAGGGTTCTTCGGCCGTCCCCATAGGAGAAACCTTTTTGGTTCCAGGCAGAAGTAGAACCCCTTTGGGTTCCATGTAGAATACTCTATGGAAAGGGTTCTACATGAAACCCAAAAGGGTTCTACCTGGAACTAAAAGGGTTTTACCTAGTAGCAAAAATGGGTCTACAAAGGGTTCTACAACGGGGACAGCAGAATAACCTTTTTAGGTTCTAGATAAGAGTGTAGACGGTTCTTTTTCTGTAACACTTTATTTTTTTGCAGACAGTTCTTTGCTTTGGTTAATGTTTGATAGTTCCAGTCAATTCCAGTTAGCGTGCTCGAGGCAGATGTATGGTTAGAAGTAGATGGAGGTGGATGCAGAAGACTGTGGGATGGATGGTGAAGGTCTGGATAACTTAGATGATACCATATTTGGCCAGCTCGCTAAGCTCCAGGTGGTTGAAGGCCTCCCAGGGGCAGATGACTGTGATGTCTGCAGAGGAAACACATGTTACGTTCAGTAACAGTCAGTAGGCCAAGCAAACCCTACAGTATGGCTTTCTACAGTTTTTAGGGAAGGCGCAGGTAGAGTAGATGAACAGTATTAATGAACGTACCAGTGCCTAAGCCCTCCATTCCAGGGATATCATCACCAAAGCTGTAAAGAAGACAGAGATCATTTATTTACAATCAGACCTCATGAAAATGTCATTATGCACTTGTTGAATGCCTGTTTGAGACTAAGAAACCCATTGAAAGTGGCCTTACCCCTGGATTCCCTTCTTTGGGGGCTTGCTCTTGAACTGGCGAGTCTGCCTCTGCTTGAATTTAGGTGGTCCCTTGCGTGGTGTTGCAGGGCCTCCAGTGACACGGGTGGCAGACTTGATCTCCAACTTGGGGACCTCGAGATTCATGGTTATTAGTTAGCTGGTTGGTGTGTGCAGGTGGTTATGTGTTCAATCCCTTTCTGAAGTAAAGTCGTCTTGATGAAATCTCCTCAACTGGGGAAATGAGAGAGAAACACCTGATTGTATTACACCCACACTTCATGATAGAACTCACATTGTCATAGCTTGGTATTATCAATTCAGTATTTACTCTTTGGAGTAGAGGTAAGATTCAGTATTGACCGTTTAGAGAATTGACTGGCTGCATCACTGCCTGGTATGGCAACTGTATGGCATCCGACCACAGAGGGTAGTGCGTACAGTGATGTACTGGGGCCGAGCTCCCTGACATCCAGGAACTCTATACCAGGCGGTGTCAGAGGAAGGCCCTAAAAATTGTCAAAGACTCCAGCCACCCAAGTCACAGTCTGTTCTCTCTGCTACCGCACGGCGAACAGTACCGAAGCGCCAAGTCTGGGACCAAAATGCTCCTAAACAGTTTCTACCCCACAGCAATAAGACTGCTAAACAGTTAATTAAACGGCTACCTGGACTTTCTGCATTTCACCCCCTACCTACATGTACATAGTACTTCAATCAATCACCCCAACTACTTCGTATCCCAGTACACTGACTCAGTACCGGTGCTCCTTGTTTACAGCCTGCGAATAGCCTGTCTATAGCCTCGTTATTGTTATTTTATTGTGTTACTATTTTATTTTGATCTATTTGTTAATTTTCTTACTTTTTAACTGCATTGTTGGGAAAGGTCTCGTAAATCAGAATTTCACATTAATAATAAAATGCATTTAAAAGACTAGTCCCTGGCCCTTAACTTTGTCTGACATATAGACCTCATTCTTAACCCCCTTACTGATCGTATTGCCCTTGTAATTAAATGTCCGATGAATGTCTAGCTCGAAAACCCCCCGAATTGACCCAATTTCATCATGTAATCCCCAGTTCACGTAAATAAGCACCCCCTCCCCTTCCCACCACATCCTCCTTCCTCATTTCAAGCCAGTGGCCAGCCATCTACACTCGGGCTAATCGTATTAGTACAAGGACAACACAGAGAATACGCTGAGCAGGCAGATAGGGTCTAAGAAGACCAATCCTATTATCTACCCCTCATACAATGGTGTTCCGAAAGCTAACAAGGCTCTAGAATGTTTCTTACTGGAATCAATTGTACATTTTGATTAACTCAACAGGAAGTCACTTTCAATGCACAATGATGCATTGAGCAGCAGTTGAGAAAATGAGCCATAAATCAGCCATATTTCCATTCTCATTGACTGACGTACAGTACAAAATACAAGAATGTTCAGAAATTTAAACTGCTACGTGTAGCAGGTACATTAAATTTTTTTAACAGAACTGAAAAATGTATCCACACTACAAAGTCATAAAACAGTTCTCTAAATCCATTCAAGAAACTCCCGATATAAATATAACTGCTCAAAACTCTCTCCCTTCACACATTCCCTGTTCAACCACACACATTCCCTCTTCGACCACACACATTCCCTCTTCGACCACACACATTCCCTCTTCGACCACACACACATTCCCTCTTCGACCACACACATTCCCTCTTGACCACACATTCCCTCTTCGACCACACACATTCCCTCTTCGACCACACACATTCCCTCTTCGACCACACACATTCCCTCTTCGACCACACACATTCCCTCTTCGACCACACACATTCCCTCTTCGACCACACACATTCCCTCTTCGACCACACACATTCCCTCTTCGACCACACACATTCCCTCTTCGACCACACACATTCCCTCTTCAACCACACACATTCCCTCTTCAACCACACACATTCCCTCTTCGACCACACACATTCCCTCTTCAACCACACACATTCCCTCTTCAACCACACACATTCCCTCTTCAACCACACACATTCCCTCTTCGACCACACACATTCCCTCTTCGACCACACACATTCCCTCTTCAACCACACACATTCCCTCTTCGACCACACACATTCCCTCTTCAAGTGCCAACTATTCAGCATGTAGCATATTTTCTTACTACTTGAAAAACTGCTCTCCTCTCCTCTCTTATTCTACGAGGTTCAACAGTACAGTTCCAAAATCCATCAAGTCTCTGTCATCATGGGCTATGTGTCTGAATGGATGGTGGGCGTACTCACCTGCTGCTTTGGTGAAGGCTAGCCAGAAGAGTGGGCGTGGGCGCTGAGCGCAGCTCTCTCTAGCAGATGTGTGGGTCTCTATGCTAGGTTGGCTCTGAGGGCCAGGCTGAGCTGACCGGACTTCTTATATTCCTCATGGCCCCTCTGCAGATTAGGAGTGTCCCGCCTCCCATCACTGACCCCTTGTTATCGCGGCTCTGGCCTGAGGTGGGGGTCAGGGGGTGGGGAGCATAAGAGAGGGTGAAGGGTGATGTATGGAAGTTAATTAGAGCGCCAAGTGTCCGGGACAATTGGTTGGTCAAATGGTTGTTTTATTTCAAATGAATAGAGCATTCTGTTAACTATTGTGTGTGTGTGTTCTACTGAGGATGGGGCCTCTGGGAGATAACACTGAGGAGATTTACGATGTCTTTTGGGGTGATAAAACCTAAAGAGCATTCCAGAGCATGGGTTAATGTTTCTGTTCTATATGGTACCAGAGAGAGATGGCTCCAGTTTGGAGTTGGAGGGCCAGACACTGGTCTATACAATGAAAACTGTTGACACAGCAGATACTGTCTGCTATGCATTATAGGTATCTTTCATACAGATCTTAACCTTGTGACCCATTCTATATATCTGTTGTTGGTCATGTAGGTTGAAAGGGGTGTATCTTGGCTATGTGTTGGCGCCAACACTTTTGTGTTGGCGCTCTCAACGGACCATCAGAGAAAGTGGTGAATTCCTTGAGAAGCCGTTGCAATTGCAAAGCTCTTACTATTAAATATGTATTTTAAGTATAACTCTTGACTTGTGTGATAAGTTTGTCTCTCCTCATTTGATAGTAAAGAAATTAACCACCACACAAGGCAGCAATAACCTGAATGCATTTAGTGTTGATTGTATTCTAGCATGTTTTTCCAACCATAAAATCCAAGATGACACCTTCAATGGTCTTTTATCTACAGTCTTCAAAACCCATTCAAACTAAATGGAGACATAATAAGGGGTACCACAATGCATTGGAGGTGTGGATTAATCAACTGGATGAATGACGTCATCGTGGCACAGAGAACCAAATCAGTTCCTGGATTTAATGATAAAACTGTCACGAGAGATTATGAATTATGTAGCTAATAATACATTATTGACTTGGATGGTAATGAAGATTCTCCATATGTCCAGAACCTTCCAGTCCTATCCCTACTGACCAGAAACTTTCAGGCCTAGCCCTACTGACCAGAACCTTCCAGTCCTATCCCTACTGACCAGAACCTTCCAGTCCTAGCCCTGCTGACCAGAACCTTCCAGTCCTATCCCTGCTGACCAGAACCTTCCAGTTCTATCCCTACTGACCAGAACCTTCCAGTCCTATCCCTACAGTCCAGCCCTCCCACCTGTTACGTAACCCTCACTCCATCCATCTGCTAGGCAGGTTCTCTGGGCTGGCCTGGCCAAGGGGTGTCAGCAAAGGCTCAATGCCCATCCCTCAGGAGTATCTCAGATTGACTGATCTATTACTCAACACACCAAATAGGCTAATCCTCTACGGTGAGTGTCTTCGTGGTAGGCTACTCACCAGATTACTCACTTGTACCTCCCTCTAAAGACACTCCATATGCTCTCGGATGGTTGCACACTTGACTGCCTGCAGCCCCCCTCCCTCACTCTGAAAAACAGAAAGCAATTACTCTGACTGGAGTTGTGGATTATAGTGGCTGGCTTCTATTATCTGGTTAATTAATTACATTGGGTAAACCCACAGTGCGCCCGGGATTATTTCACCTCAGTGGGATTATTTCACCTCAGTAGTTATTGGCCAATCGGTTTTAAATTTAGCTCATCATCTACATGCATTATATTTGAAATGAATGACAGACCAAATAGATTGCATGTGGTTCTGCATCAATACCATCTCCTCTGCATCAAAACCATCTCCTCTGCGTCAATACCATCCCCTCTGCGTCAATTACATCTCCTCTGAGTCAATACCATCTCCTCTGCGTCAATACCATCTGCTCTGAGTCAATACCATCTCCTCTGCGTCAATACCATCTCCTCTGAGTCAATACCATCTCCTCTGAGTCAATACCATCTCCTCTGCGTCAATACCATCTCCTCTGAGTCAATACCATCTCCTCTACGTCAATACCATCTCCTCTGAGTCAATACCATCTCCTCTACGTCAATACCATCTCTTCTGAGTCAATACCATCTCCTCTGCGTCAATACCATCTCCTCTGAGTCAATACCATCTCCTCTGAGTCAATACCATCTCCTCTACGTCAATACCATCTCCTCTGAGTCAATACCATCTCCTCTACGTCAATACCATCTCCTCTACGTCAATACCATCTCCTCTGAGTCAATACCCTCCCCTCTGCATCAAAACCATCTCCTCTGCGTCAATACCATCCCCTCTGCGTCAATTACATCTCCTCTGAGTCAATACCATCTCCTCTGCGTCAATACCATCTGCTCTGAGTCAATACCATCTCCTCTGCGTCAATACCATCTCCTCTGAGTCAATACCATCTCCTCTGAGTCAATACCATCTCCTCTGCGTCAATACCATCTCCTCTGAGTCAATACCATCTCCTCTACGTCAATACCATCTCCTCTGAGTCAATACCATCTCCTCTACGTCAATACCATCTCTTCTGAGTCAATACCATCTCCTCTGCGTCAATACCATCTCCTCTGAGTCAATACCATCTCCTCTGAGTCAATACCATCTCCTCTGAGTCAATACCATCTCCTCTACGTCAATACCATCTCCTCTGAGTCAATACCATCTCCTCTACGTCAATACCATCTCCTCTACGTCAATACCATCTCCTCTGAGTCAATACCTTCCCCTCTGCGTCAATACCATCTCCTCTGAGTCAATACCATCTCCTCTGAGTCAATACCATCTCCTCTGAGTCAATACCCTCCCCTCTGCGTCAATACCATCTCCTCTGAGTCAATACCATCTCCTCTACGTCAATACCATCTCCTCTGAGTCAATACCATCTCCTCTGAGTCAATACCATCTCCTCTGTGTCAATACCATCTCCTCTGAGTCAATACCATCCCCTCTGAGTCAATACCATCCCCTCTGAGTCAATACCATACATGCATAGTGCACACATTGTCTTCTGAAAGTATTCACTCCTTGACTTTTCCCACGTTTTGTTAGGTTAGAGCCTTATTCTAAAATGTATTAAAATAGTTTTTCCCCCTCATCAATCTACACACAATACCCCATAATGACAAAGCAAAAACAGAAATATCACATTCACATAAGTATTCAGACCCTTTACGCAGTACTTTGCTGAAGCACCTTTGGCAGCGATTACAGCCTCGAATATTCTTGGGTACGACGCTACAAGCTTGGCACATCTGTATTTGGGGAGTTTTTCCTATTCTTCTCTGCAGATCCTCTCAAGCTCTGTCAGGTTGGATGGGGAGCGTTGCTGCACAGCTATTTTCAGGTCTCTCCAGAGATGTTCGATTGGGTTCAAGTCCGGCCTCTGGCTGGGCCACTTAAGGACATACATAGACTTGTCCCCAAGCCACTCCTGTGTTGTCTTGGCTGTGCGCTTAGGGTCGTTGTCCTGTTGGAAGGTGAACCTTCTCCCCCGTCTGAGGTCCTGAGCGCCCTGGAGCAGGTTTTCATCAAGGATCTCTCTGTACTTTTCTCCGTTCATCTTTGCCTCGATCCTGACTAGTCTCGCAGTGAAAGACACTCCCACAGCATGATGCTGCCACCCCCATGCTTCACCGTAGAGATGGTGAAAGGTTTCCTCTGGACGTGACACTTGGCATTCAGGTAAAGACTTTAATCTTGGTTTCATCAGACCAGAGAATCTTGTTTCTTATGGTCTGAGAGTCTTTAGGTGCCTTTTGGCAAACTCAGAGTTGGCTGTCATGTGCCTTTTACTGAGGAGTGGCTTCCTTCTGGCCACTCTACCATAAAGGTCTGATTGGTGGAGTGCTGCAGTGATGGTTGTCCTTCTGGAAGGTTCTCCCATCTCCACAGAGGATCTCGAGAGCTCTGTCAGAGTGAGCATCGGGTTCTTGGTCACCTCCCTGACCAAGGCCCTTCTCCCCCGATTGCTCAGTTTGGCCGGGCAGCCAGCTCTAGGAAGTCTTGGTGTTTCCAAACTTCTGCCGTTTAAGATTTATGGAGGCCACTGTGTTATTTGGGACCTTCAATGCTGCAGAAATGTTTTGGTACATTTCCCCAGATCTGTGCCTCGGCGCAATCCTGTCTCGGAGCTCTACGGACTATTCCTTCTACCTCATTACTTGGTTTTTGCTCTGACATGCACTGTCAACTGTGGGACCTTATATAGACAGGTGTGTCTCTCCAAATCATGTCCAATCAATTGAATTTACCACAGGTGGACTCCAATCATGTTGTATAAACATCTCAAGGATGATCAAACAGGAAACAGGATGCACCTAAGCTCAATTCTTGAGTCTTATAGCAAAGGGTCTGAATACTTATGTAAATAAGACATTTCTGTTTTTTATCAATTAAAAAAAATATGTTTTTGTTTTGTTTTTATGGGGTATTGTGTTTAGATTGCTGAATACTTTTTATTTGTTGAATCCATTTTAGAATAAGGTTGTAACGTAACAACACGTGGAAAAAGTCAAAGGGTCTGAATACTTTCCAAAGGCACTGTATTTACCTATGTTTGAATGTCTTCTAACCAGAGAACTATTGCATCATATGGGCACCACCCTGAGGATGTGTTTTGGTGGTTTACTTGGGATGAAGGGTGGTGGGAGGTTGAGGAGGGGGCTATGCTGCCCTGAGGATGTGTCTGTCTGGTCTGGCTGTGCCTGGTCACTTCTAAACCCTCAGTGGGAGGTTATTACCTCTCTATGCATGGAGTTAATGAAGGGTGAAGGATCACTCAGGAGATACAGCAGACAGAGGGCCACAATCAATGGAAAACAATTACTATGCTGTCAGGGATCAGTCCATGTACCGCACGCTAATCGATAGCTTATGAGAATAACGCTGGGACAATAATTATTCCTCCACACACAAGGCATATGAACAGTTCCTCCCCTCAGATCGATTCATATTCTCCAGACTTGTAGTATTACTCCTGTCACTGCTAGAACACCTTATTCTGGTTGTAATGTAGTTTTCTGCCAAGTGCCCATGTCATAATGCTACGTCACAATGCCCCTTACTGCCAAGTGCCCATGTCATAATGCTACGTCACAATGCCCCTTACTGCCAAGTGCCCATGTCATAATGCTACGTCACAATGCCCCTTACTGCCAAGTGCCCATGTCATAATGCTACGTCACAATGCCCATTACTGCCAAGTGCCCATGCCACAATGCTACGTCACAATGCCCCTTACTGCCAAGTGCCCATGTCATAATGCTACGTCACAATGCCCATTACTGCCAAGTGCCCATGTCATAATGCTACGTCACAATGCCCATTACTGCCAAGTGCCCATGCCACAATGCTACGTCACAATGCCCCTTACTGCCAAGTGCCCATGTCATAATGCTACGTCACAATACCCATTACTGCCAAGTGCCCATGCCACAATGCTCGTCACAATGCCCATTACTGCCAAGTACCCATGTCATAATGCTACGTCACAATGCCCCTTACTGCCAAGTGCCCATGTCATAATGCTACGTCACAATGCCCCTTACTGCCAAGTGCCCATGTCATAATGCTACGTCACAATGCCCATTACTGCCAAGTTCACATGCCACAATGCTACGTCACAATGCCCATTACTGCCAAGTGCCCATGTCATAATGCTACGTCACAATTCCCCTTACTGCCAAGTGCCCATGTCATAATGCTACGTCACAATGCCCATTACTGCCAAGTGCCATGTCACAATGCTACGTCACAACGCCCATTACTGCCAAGTGCCCATGTCATAATGCTACATCACAATGCCCCTTACTGCCAAGTGCCCATGCCACAATGCTCGTCACAATGCCCCTTACTGCCAAGTGCCCATGTCATAATGCTACATCACAATGCCCCTTACTGCCAAGTGCCCATGTCATAATGCTACATCACAATGCCCCTTACTGCCAAGTGCCCATGTCATAATGCTACATCACAATGCCCCTTACTGCCAAGTGCCCATGTCATAATGCTACATCACAATGCCCCTTACTGACAAGTTCCCATGTCACAATGCTACATCATAATGCCCCTTACTGCCAAGTGCGCATGTCACAATGCTACATGTCCTCAATGCCCATTACTGCCAAGTGTCCATGTCACAATGCTACATGTCCTCAATGCCCCTTTCCTGTGCATTTATTCTCACATGGAAACAAAACTTGAATGTCAGAGGTGTCAAAAAAGTATTTGTTATTCAGATGATAACTCTGTACTATTGAACTAGACCACCCTACAGTGGTCAATATCATATCAGATTCAAAATGGTCAAAGAAAATGACCAAGAGATCATTCAGTCATACAAGTACAAGATTTATTTCAAAACAAATGTTGTCCATCATCAACCTACACTTAAAATGTATATTTAAATAATAGATAAGAACAACTCATCCACCACCAACTGATACAAAAATAAAATCAATCCATATACTTAAAAATGTTTAAATCCATCAAACATAATTGTGCATATTGTATTTCAAGTGTCAGGGAAATATATTTTTCAGGTTTATTTGTCACAGCATAGCAGAAACTAACACACTGTCAGATGGCATAAATAAATTAAACACAACATCAAATGTATTGTGATTATGTGAACATTTAAATCATTAGGCCTACCCTATTGAATGCCTCAACAAAGCAGGCCTATGGCACTAGGCTATATCTATACATGAATGAAATTATAAATCATACATGATTTACTCGTGTAAAATACTATAGATTAGGTAAGAATATGTAAGATTATGCGATTAAAAAAACTAGTTGAAATGACTAAGTGACTCCATGACTAATAGACACATCCACTAAAATGCATACCAGTATTCAAATCTGAGGGAGTGGTTTTAAAGTGCATATAGTGTCAGAAGGCCCTCGATGTCCCCAATCCCTCTCTGCCACACAAAAGACACAATAAAAAGTCTACTCCTTCATCATCCTGATCTCCATCTTCAGGAGGGCTTTGAGGTTCTCATCCGATACGTTCTCCTCAATAGCAGCCAGGGCACTCTCTTTCCCAAACCCTCCATTACGGTAGTAGGCTAGGAGCTGCTCTGCGTGTTCGATCCACACACAGTTATGGCAACCGCTCATACAACAGTGGGTGGGGGCGAGTGGAAGGCCAACGGCCTTGGCAGGAGGGGGATCAGAGTTACAATGGCCAGGGCTAGACTCACGGCTACTGTCTGTGGTGGCCGAGGTAGTCAGAGCAGGAGGAGTTGGAGTGGTTGATCCCAGTTCAGTTGTGACTCTACGGATAGTTCCTAGTCTGAGGTAAGGTTTAACCCATGGCAGATGAAACTGTTGAGAGATCCGCCCTCCCAGGTACAGGACACACCGCTGGTAGAAATACAAAACATATCGGCTAATTTCATCACTGTCATGTGATAGTGACAGAGAAGGGTGGGAGAGAAACGGGATGGTGTGGTAGATGGCTAGCTAGTTCAAGAATCTACTGTTAAGGAGTGTAGGCTTTGGTGAATGAGAGCTAGTAGCTTAGCTAGCCCTTGATCACGACTCTCAGTTCCATTATATTACATATATAGGGTTAGTGTTGCCACATGGCCATACCTACATGTTACAGTGAGTTCACGGAAAACAGACAGAAGACAGTTGACTACCTGTGCTAAACCTCAACCTTCATCTCTCACAAGTGACATTTCTGATCCCCAGCTCCAGGGGCACCCCTACAATTAACACATTCCACTACTTTCCCCAATACTACACAATCCTTTGTCTCACCTTGGACCCTCCCCTCCTACCCACCGCTGCCACATGCCCATAAGCTTGACACCTGTAACATCTTAATGTATTTGGCACATACGCTCGTACAGGATAACTTTTATATCCTAACTTCACTTTTGTCAGGCAAAGGCTCAACTTCAAAACTCAAAATAACAGACAATGACTCGTCTGTTTCTCCACTGTCTGCATCGTATCAAACGATGAGCATCACATACACCGGGAATCTTTGCCATCTTTGCTGGTCAACGTTTATATCTACCCCACTCATCACTCCTTTCATTGGTGCACTTTTCTTGCTCCCATTTGTTTTACTTCGGGCGTATTCTTCATCTGCCCAACAAAAACACAAACAATTATCACTAGACCACTTCTAGTTACCCTCACCCATTCCACATGACCCAACTCTTTTTTTCACCCACCATGAAACCACAAATGGATCAGCCAAAAGGCAAGAGTCCACTTTTTCCATAAACGTCACTCCTACTGTCAGACTCTTCTTCATCCTGATCCTTGGTGCATGCCTCGGTCTCCGATAACTTTACCGCACCTACCACCTCCGATACTTCACCCTCATTCACTTCCATTTCTCCTCCTGTCTTCAGCTCACTCTCCGTACACTTTCTACCATTCTTCTTTGACAAAGCATCCCCCCACAATTTTTATCCGCTCACCCTCACTCTCTTAGACCTCTCCTCCCTCCATTCCTTCTCCGTTTTCCAAGTATGACATGATAACACTGCCGCTCCAAACCTGACACCCATATTGTACTTGCTTTCTCTATGGACTCCCATTTTCCGCTTCCGGAATTATGCTCATCTCTTATTTCGATGTGATATGAGAGTAGAGGATTTATGTTTCTAGAACCGTACCGCAGTCGAGAATCAACATGCGTTTAGATGGGAGTATTTTGCTGTTTTGGCTTGAAGTTCCAGAGCCAATTCACCCGTAAACAGAACACCTAGCCAAGGTCCTTGGACTATAAGGAGTAATGTTATGTACCATAAGTCCAATATTGGACAAAACACACAAATACTCCCATCTAAACGTGAATCGATTCGCAATTGCGCTACGGTTCTAGAAACATAAATCCTCTAGTTTCATATCACGTCAAAATAAATACAAAATGCACATTTACTCTACACCTTTTGAACCAGTTGTAGCAGTATTTTTCTCCGGTTTCCAGGTGTTAGGAGAGCGGTCATCAGCGGTCATCGGCTTTCCGTAAATAAGCGCTGTAACATGGAGATGTGGCCGTGTGGGAACACTAACCCCGGTCTGTATACATTTAAACCGGTTTTTATTTGTTTAATTATTATTTCTCGCTGATATGAAAGATAAGGTCCTCACGGTTCCAAACCGGTACAGCAAGCGATGCGTTTTAATGTTCAGACCTTAACAAAACTCCCCATACAGACGAATGACTAATTTTCAATGGTACTGAGAGTCATGACCAAGGGACAGTGCTTCTGTGGATAACCAACCTTCTGTAAAGACAACGATGATCCCGTGATATTTCCTCTCAAACGAAACATCTTTCTGATTTCTATGTTACTAAATATCTGAAGACTTAATTTCCTATGTAGAGTACAATCGACGCATCTATTCCCCCGAGGTGTTTCAGCTACTTGAATAACCAGCCGTGAAATTCCGCCGCGTTGGAAAGAACTATGACCGTCAGTGACTGTGAGCAACGTTGCTGATTGGCTGAAAGGAAACATAGGGCGGGCTGATGTTCATGACTGCATTGTCAACTTGTGTCCAGCAGATGTCATTAAAGAATATCTATTGATTTGGCCCTCAGTGTTGGATTTTGTCAAGAAAAACCGGAGCAAACGAATGTACAACATAATGGCACATTTATAAACAACGGATGCTTCATCAGATTTGTAATGAAGACGTTAGATACATTTTTTATAGACCCTGCTGGCTGTAGGCTACATCAATATCTGTACTTCCAACAAAGAGAGACTCGTGCTTCATCGCTTCTACATCAAGCTGAGGATGGATGGAGGGTGTGAGTATTTTCCGATGGACGTCTTGTTGCCAAGGACTACCTGCTTAGAGAGTTGAAGAGCTATGCATCTGCCCTGTCAGGATTCTCTCATTAGTGCATGAGAAAAGAGTCTAACACATTTCGCCATGACATCATTTGATTCCACTTGTGAGTGTTAGATTCATAGAATTAGAACATCATATTAAATGTGAGCTCTATGGTTCAGCTTTGTAAAAAATAGTTTCAGTTCGAGTCATATATAATGCTTTATGTAGAGGGCTATCCCTTTGAGCCAAAACCGTTGAAAATATGTATTTCTGAGTGAAAATACATATTTTTGGTCTCGTTCTCACTGGGATGTTGTTATTCAAGTATTACATTTTGTAGCAGCACACCAACAAGTCTCCTCTGTTCTAAAGTATGCCAACAACCTACATTGTGTAACATACTGATGCCAGCCCACTGATTCACTTCCTTGCAATTACTCACACCTGCAAAAGAAAACGCTTTCCTTTGACTGCGTTACAATGGTTGGCAAACATATGCAGCACAATTGTACATCTCGTCCAGAGGTCTGTTGGCATTAGAATACTAACCTGCCTCTGTGTGTGACCGTGAATCATGGAAGTCACTTTTACACCAACAGGATTCTCTCTCACTGTATAGCCAGTCTAAAGACTACAATAAGTTCAGGTATTTCTCCATACAGCCTAACCTGCTACAGAATATAGTAACAACCTGAATGGTTGGCAAACATAAGCACATTTGTGCCACACGCCTAGAGGTCTCTAGACCGGTATTACCTCTGTGTGACATGACTGAAGTCAATATGTTCAGGTTCTCTGTGCACAAAAGTAATATGTTTGTTATTTCTTCATAGTGTCTATAGCCTTTGAGGCTTGCTGAAATAATCTCAAGACTCTTCGTTTCTCATAGGTTGCATCCCAAATGTCATACTATTTCTTTAATGGGCCCAGGTCAAGAGTATTGCATTATGTGACCTTGCCGCAGGAAGTAGGGGTCCTGAGGGTGCTGCAGCACCCCCTGAAAAATCAGAATATATATATTTTTATATTCAATAAATGTCAAAATCTTGAAAATAATATTTTTTTCACAAAAGTAGTGAACTGGGCCTTTACTAGTACTGTATTAATTGCCATTGCGGACAAAGACATTTGTCCAGCCCCCTGTTGGAGAAAAAAATCATCACAGCACCCACACTCCTAAACTACTTCCCGCAGCTATGGGCAGGGGAATTTGTCATGATTTCGGGGCATGTTGTCACGTGAAACCTATTGAAGCCTCTGCCCCTGCATATCCATTGCATGGGACTGAAGGCTCACATTTAACTAATGTTAAAACTCTCTCTCTCTCGCTCTCTCTCTCTCTCGTCGCTCGCTCACTTTCTCTCACTCAAACACACACACACACACACACACAGAGAAAAGAACGCCACACCCCCACCATCCAACTACTTACCGTGGCTATGCTATGTGGGGAATAGGAGGCCATTTGGGAAAAGGTCAGTCATTATTTTTGAACTCCCTGAGAGGAGTTCGCTGACCGGCTAATCTTATACATTTTATTAAGAGCATTAGAGTGTTACTGGTTCAGATTTGGTCACTAATAAATGGCTTCATTATGTTCATGTGTGATAATACGTTTCTTTGATGTGTTTATTCTCTGTGAGAGTAGGCAGGCCTGTGGCCACAGCCCATGCTTTGTTACTCTATTTGACCACTTCTGCGATGCATGACGAGGTATGTTAGTGATGTTGTGTGTGTGAGTGGGGATCTCTATGGGCCTTAATGTTTGCCACTTCCATGGAGACTCTGTAGCATGGAAACACTCTAGTCAGATAATTGACTGAGGCTTTATCTGAGATACCAGGTGACCTACAAGTGTGTCACCTACAGTTCTGTCACCTACAGGTGTGTCACCTACAGGTGTGTCACCTACCTGGGAAAGGTCTTGAGACACGATGGAGCCACTCATCTAGCATGTTCTATCATGATTCATTCCACAGGTTAAAAGGTACCCAAATGTATCATGGGACGGTAACAATGTCAACACATGATGAAGTCACTGATCAAACTGTGGGAGATAACAAGTGGACTGCGGACTGATCCTTTAGTGTTATTAGTTGTAGTGTAGTACAGTCACAATGACTCTGGAATGTACGGACAGATATCTGTTGTCAGGTGGGGTCGTCTGTCATTTAGATTTATCAGTTAGAGGTGGCGCCTCGCGTTGTTCTTTATCATGGGCTGGACAACCTGAATGGTAATCCTGTTGCGTTCCACAACTCTCCACCTGTTGACCAATAATTGAGACGGGGTAGACGTTACTTTTGATTGCTCCATCCGCCACAATCTGTCAACTTAGTAATTAAAGTATTTATATTTGGATACAAAGGATCAGGTTCTGGGACAGAGTAACCCCCATGACATATCTGTGTTTAAAGAGCCATAACTTTCAAGTGAGCAGACATACTCCAGTGAAGTGCTGTCCAGAGAGTTACTCCAGAGAGAGAGAGAGAGAGAGAGAGAGAGAGAGAGAGAGAGCAAGAGAGAGAGACAGAGAGAGAGAGAGCAAGAGAGAGAGACAGAGAGAGAAACCCTGTAAGTATGTCAAATATGTCTCTATTAAAAGGGGGAGGAGAAGGGTACTTGTTCTCTCACACTGCCATATCGTTTGCATCTGAAGCAGGCAGTCAGCTCCCGGCCCCGCCCACCCCCCTACCCAGCTGGATATAGTTTCTCTCCACACCTGTTCCCTTGGAAACCAAGGAACTTCAGTTTACCTCAGGCAGGTATTTCCTTAGGGCTCTCCGCTCAGAATGCGGGTCAGATTGGCCGAGACATATGCATGGTAACACGAGAAAAATTTAGAAGAGGACTTTAACAAAGAAAAACAAATATGTCTGTTACAATACACCTGACCATCATGTTACACATGTGGCTACAAGTTACAGGACAAAGAGCTTCAGCTGTCTTGTGTTTGAAGCCTTCTGACTGTGGTCCACACAATGGGCCTGGCTGGCAGCCTTTTCCGACAACTTATTTTCGGCCAAAACACTCCCGTTCTAGTGACTCTAGTGCACGCCGTGACCAAAGTTAGAGGTTCTTAAACTGAGGCAGATAAAATCTCATTGTCCCTCCCCTTCAACAGTTGACGATGCCGCTGTTTTTCTCTATGACAAAAGAGGTTCAAGGGGTACATCTGTGCGACTGCATGGCATGCATTAGTTGTAGTTCTACCTACTCTGATGTAGCCTTCCCATGACAGTCTGACAGTGTAGTACCTGAAAGAAGAGGGTAGCCCACAGCATCTGTGTCAACAGGCTGGGCAAACACCTGCAGACCTCTCCTGGTCGCTCAAACGGGATAGTCAGAGGAACATTACTGGGTAACACAGTATTACTGACTCATTAAGCTCTTTCCCTTGCACCCACTCCTACCCATTCACTCCTACCCACCCACTCCTACCCACCCACTCCTACCCACCCACTCCTACCCACTCCTACCCACTCACTCCTACCCACCCACTCCTACCCACCCACTCCTACCCACTCACTCCTACCCACCCACTCCTACCCACTCACTCCTACCCACCCACTCCTACCCACTCACTCCTACCCACCCACTCCTGCCCACTCACTCCTACCCACCCACTCCTACCCACTCACTCCTACCCACTCACTCCTACCCACCCACTCCTACCCACTCACTCCTACCCACCCACTCCTACCCACCCACTCCTACCCACCCACTCCTACCCACTCACTCCTACCCACCCACTCCTACCCACTCACTCCTACCCACCCACTCCTACACACTCACTCCTACCCACCCACTCCTACCCACTCACTCCTACCCACTCCACTCCTACCCACCCACTCCTACCCACCCACTCCTACCCACCCACTCATACCCACCCACTCATACCAACCCACTCCTACCCACTCACTCATACCTACCCACCCACTCCTACCCACCCACTCCTACCCACTCACTCACTCCTACCCACCCACTCCTACCCACTCACTCCCACCCACTCACTCCTACCCACCCACTCCTACCCACCCACTCCTACCCACTCACTCCTACCCACTCACTCCTACCCACCCACACCTACCCACTCACTCACTCCTACCCACCCACTCCTACCCACTCACTCACTCCTACTCACCCACAACTACCCACCCACCCATACCTACCCTTTCATTGCTACCCACCCACTCCTACCCAAGCACATCTACCCACTCACACCTACCCACTCACACCTACCCACTCATTCATTCCTCACCCTCGCTCCTTCCCACTCAAACCTACCCACTCAATCCTACCCACTCACTCCTACTTCTATTCACTCTTACTCATACCACCTACTCCTATGTTTTAACAACTTGACAGCTACGACCACAATGAGTGATTCGAAGGTTGCTGTCAAGAAGTTTTCCATTTGTCTCTAAATGTGTTCTTCACCTGACTCTTCAGTTCACCTGACTCTTCAGTTCACCTGACTCTTCAGATCCCCTGACTCTTCAGTTCACCTGACTCTTCAGTTCACTTGACTCTTCAGTTCACCTGACTCTTCAGATCACCTGACTCTTCAGTTCACTTGACTCTTCAGTTCACCTGACTCTTCAGATCACCTGACTCTTCAGATCACCTGACTCTTCAGTTCACCTGACTCTTCAGATCACCTGACTCTTTCTATTGGCATTGGTTGATGCTTTGAAAGGATGTAGCCTACAAGCTGAACATCTAAGGTTTTGGGTTACGAGATTATCTGTTCAGGGGATGACACTGTGGTTGTCCGCAGGACAGGGGGCTGTTGTGGTTCCCTTCCTCAAGGTCCTGGAGTCAGTAGAATATATTCCCTGTCCCTGCCTTCCTCTGACTCTCCTCTCTCACAGGACCAGCTCTGTCCCAGACACACAAAGACCAGACTGTTCATCTCCTCTGGCAGATCCAAAATGACATCTTAGTGACACCCCAGACTCCTCAGCTGACAGGAATCAGGATGGCCACAGGCCACAGTGTGAAGAGAACGCAGAGGGAGGGTAGACAGGATTAGGGGAAGAGGAGGACAGAGACCTGCCCTGAGAGGATATTTTTGAGCATGTCTGTTCCTACTGTAGTTGGATGTATTTATTCATATAAGTGCATCAAAAACATATATTTTTTTTGCAACTAGCGCCGCCGTTTGGATTTTTCTACTATATTCTTCTCATGCCTCAAGACCATGCCATTGATATGTTGATATGGTATAACTCTGTGGTTATCACCCCACAGTTGTCCATCAGTAGTGTGAAGATGTTGTCTGTCATGGTAATGACTGTGGCGGCGATGACCTGAAACAACAATGCCCTTCTCCACAAGGAGGTAGTGCCCAGAGCAGATGAGGTAAACAAAGGAACACTGCAACACGTCAGAACACTGCAATTAAGCACATAAGTAGAGAGACAACCCTAAGTAGTAGAGAGCCAAGTACCCCTCAGGGATAGGTAGTAGAGGGTCAAGTACCCCTCAGGGATAGGTAGTAGAGGGCCAAGTACCCCTCAGGGATAGGTGTTCTATTCCCCAGAACATCTATGTGGAAAAGCATCCGGTGGATAATCAAGAGTTCACTTAGAAAAAGAGTAGTCTCACACAGGAGATTTGGTTCTGGGTTCAGAGGAATGTTTTTTTGCTCTCTATTTTTACTCATGTCAAACATTTGCCTTCACTGTCATCTATACCAAATTACTCAATCTGTATCACTGTTGCTAATGTTGCTATGGTTTCTTCAGTGAATTAACTGCTGCTAATGTTGCTATGGTTTCCTCAGTGAATGAACTGCTGCTAATGTTGCTATGGTTTCTTCAGTGAATTAACTGCTGCTAATGTTGCTATGGTTTCCTCAGTGAATGAACTGCTGCTAATGTTGCCTCAGTGAATGAACTGCTGCTAATGTTGCTATGGTTTCTTCAGTGAATTAACTGCTGCTAATGTTGCTATGGTTTCCTCAGTGAATGAACTGCTGCTAATGTTGCTATGGTTTCCTCAGTGAATGAACTGCTGCTAATGTTGCTATGGTTTCCTCAGTAAATTAACTGCTGCTAATGTTGTTTCCACAGTGAATTAACTTTATCAATATATATATTTTACATTTATTTAACTAGGCAAGTCAGTTAAGAACAAATTCTTATTTTCAATGAAGGAACAGTGAGTTAACTGCCTTGTTCAGGGGCAGAACAAGCCTCCCCAAACTGCCGCCCCAAACTGCTGCTAATGTTGCTATCGTTTCCCCAGTGAATTAACTGCTGCTAATGTTGCCTCAGTGAATTAACTGTTCCTCACAGTGCTTATGTTTACTGATACAGTGAATTGAGTGTCCTTGGCATAACCCTACCATACAATCAACACAATGTCACGTAGATGTACACAGAAACAGCCGTAATGGTTTGTTTACAACAGGGCTCTGATATAGACCATTAATGACTGTAGTTGTGAGTCTGTACTGTATTTTATTTTATTTAATTTATTTCACCTTTATTTTAACTAGGCAAGTCAGTTAAGATCAAATTCTTATTTACAATGACTGCCTACACCGGCCAAACTCGGACAACGCTGGGCCAATTGTGCGCCGCCCTATGGGACTCCCAATTACGGCCGGATGTGATACAGCCTGGAATCAAACCAAGGTGTCTGTAGTGACGCCTCAAGCACTGAGATGCAGTACCTCAGACGGCTGCACCACTCAACAGGTCTCTCTCTGTTTGCTTTGACCACAGATATGTTTTAACTGTCCCCAGCTTTTTGTAAACTGCTGGTAAATCATTCCAGAGTGAGAGAGTCACCTTCCCTCTAGGTCAGGGGTGGGCAATTCCAGTCCATGAGGGCCTGATTGGTGTCACAGTTTTGCCCCAGCTCCAGCTAGCACACCTGACTCCAATAATCACCTCATCATTATTATCTTCAGTTTAGAATGCAATTTGGTAAATCAGTTGTATTTGCTAGGGATGGAGAAAAAGTGTGACACCAATCAGGCCCTCGAGGACTGGAGTTGCCCACCCCTGCTCTAGGTCATAACTGAATTCCAAACCGATCCCCATATTTATTTAGTAACTTGCACTGAGGGTGGCTAAAACTCACTGTAAGTGTGTTTTCTAAATGACACCCATTTTCCCTATGATGTAGCTCATGGGCACATGGCTCTGGTCAAAACTAGTGCACTATATACTGTAGGGAATATGATGCCATTTGGCAAGCAGCCTACGTTTCTCCTGTTATGTACTGGATAACATTACTGACCGGTGACCGCATAGTGACGCTGCATAGCAACGCTGCATAGCAACGCTGTCAGTCTGTTAGGAGGGGCAGGGGCCCAGTGGAGCTGCTAGCGGGAGTGATGTAAGCCCGTTGGTAAACATGACAGAGGTTCAGCCCAGGTTCATGAGTCCAAAATGAGAGGCTTCCTGAACCACGTAGCTGAGGCTCAAGAAGAGAATCTGTCAAACACCACTTTAAATGTTAATGAATGTCAAAGAAAAGTAGGGAGAGAGTTATAGCTTCAGTAAACAATAACAAAAACACTACAATCAATTTATCGTAATCAGTGATTTGTATGTCCAGATTGTGCCATTTAGTTTATTGCCTGGCTTTATTTGATAGATCCATTATGCCCATGTTTGTAGTCCATAATGCCCATGTTTGTAGTCCATTATGCCCATGTTTGTAGTCCATTATGCCCATGTTTGGAGTTCCAGGGTAGGACTGTCTGTCCGTCCAGAAAGCTTCTGAAATGGGTTAGCCAGCTAGCTCCTGATGTGACCACACTCATCAATGGCTGGAGTTGGTCCTGGCTGCTGGTGTTTCTCAGTTTGCTTACTGAGGGGCCCTCGGCACTGGCGTTAGGCCTGTGGCAGTGGATGAGAGGTGGGCTTGAGGCTGGCTGAAGGGGGGCTGGCCTGGAAGGGACTGTTATTGCACTGGGACAGAGGGCCTTTGATAGGAAGTCTGGCCTTGCACTGCCAGAGATTGTGTGTGTGTGTGTGTGTTTGTGTGTGTGTGTGCGTGCATGTGTGCCTGTGCTTGTGCGTGTGTGTGTGTTGTACCTGTCTTACTCTCATCTCATTCAGTCAGAGAGACAACATGTTCCTGTTTATCAGGCAAAGCTCTGCAGAGCCTAAGGCTAATGTCCTTTCTCACGTAGGCCCTAGGCTACAAATAAATGTATCGCATTTCAAATCATTTTGCTGATGCTTTTAAACCAAAGTGTGTACAATGTAGTGTGTGATATGGTGTCCAAGTGTTTGAGGTCATTTTGCAAAAGTTTTCAATCAAAGTCTGTGTTCAGTAATTGTGGATTCAAATGAGGATATCATTAACATAGACAAAAGTTGTTTAGCAAGCCATTTATCCGTCTGTGCCCTTTCCATGTGGTACAGCGAGCTGTGATGTAATACAGTACAGACTGACACCTTGCCTTTCATGGGAACACAGATATTTGCATATTGTTTCTGTTGTTGTGAGCGATACTAAGGCTTCAGTAACCAGAACACACACACACATGCTTTACTTCAAGTGTTCTTCGGCACTGCTAGTTTTACGGTGATGGTGAAATTTGGACAATTATTTACTTGATTCTAGGCAGCTTTTATCAAAGTGCAGAAATGCATTCTTGACATTTAAGGGATGCAAAGTAAACCAGGTGCAATTAAGTGACAGTGAAATACAAGCCGTGGTTTTAAAGTGGCTGGGGTGGGGTGAAAGTGCTTGTCAAGTTGGTGTGGCGAGAGTGTGAGAGTTTGTGTGAGTGTGTGTGTGAGTGTGTATGTGTGTGAGTGTGTATGTGTGTGAGTGTGTATATGTGTGAGTGTGTATGTGTGTGAGTGTGTGTGTGAGTGTGTATATGTGTGAGTGTGTATGTGTGTGAGTGTGTATGTGTGTGAGTGTGTATATGTGTGAGTGTGTATATGTGTGAGTGTGTATATGTGTGAGTGTGTATGTGTGTGAGTGTGTATATGTGTGAGTGTGTATGTGTGTGAGTGTGTATGTGTGTGAGTGTGTATATGTGTGAGTGTGTATGTGTGTGAGTGTGTATATGTGTGAGTGTGTATATGTGTGAGTGTGTATATGTGTGTGAGTGTGTATGTGTGTGAGTGTGTATGTGTGTGAGTGTGTATGTGTGTGAGTGTGTATGTGTGTGAGTGTGTATATGTGTGAGTGTGTATGTGTGTGAGTGTGTATGTGTGTGAGTGTGTATGTGTGTGAGTGTGTATGTGTGTGAGTGTGTATGTGTGTGAGTGTGTATATGTGTGAGTGTGTATATGTGTGAGTGTGTATATGTGTGAGTGTGTATGTGTGTGAGTGTGTATGTGTGTGAGTGTGTATGTGTGTGAGTGTGTATATGTGTGAGTGTGTATATGTGTGAGTGTGTATGTGTGTGAGTGTGTATGTGTGTGAGTGTGTATGTGTGTGAGTGTGTATATGTGTGAGTGTGTATATGTGTGAGTGTGTATATGTGTGAGTGTGTATATGTGTGAGTGTGTATGTGTGAGTGTGTATGTGTGAGTGTGTATGTGTGTGAGTGTGTATATGTGTGAGTGTGTATATGTGTGAGTGTGTGTGTGTGAGTGTGTATGTGTGTGTGTGTGTATATGTGTGAGTGTGTATATGTGTGAGTGTGTATGTGTGTGAGTGTGTATGTGTGTGAGTGTGTATGTGTGTGAGTGTGTATGTGTGTGAGTGTGTATGTGTGTGAGTGTGTATATGTGTGTGAGTGTGTATGTGTGTGAGTGTGTATGTGTGTGAGTGTGTATGTGTGTGAGTGTGTATGCGTGTGAGTGTGTGTGTGTGTGTATGTGTGTGAGTGTGTATGTGTGTGTGTGTGTGTGTGTGTGTGTGTGTGAGTGTGTGTGTGTGTGTGTGTGTGTGAGTGTGTGTGTGAGTGTGTGTGTGTGTGTGTGTGTGAGTGTGTGTGTGTGAGTGTGTGTGTGTGAGTGTGTGTGTGTGTGAGTGTGTGTGTGTGTGTGTGTGTGTGTGTGTGTGTGAGTGTGTGTGTGTGAGTGTGTGTGTGAGTGTGTGTGTGTGTGTGAGTGTGTGTGTGTGAGTGTGTGTGTGAGTGTGTGTGTGTGTGTGTGTGAGTGTGTGTGTGTGTGTGTGTGTGTGTGTGTGAGTGTGTGTGTGTGTGAGTGTGTGTGAGTGTGTGTGTGTGAGTGTGTGTGTGTGTGTGTGTGTGTGTGTGTGTGTGTGTGTGAGTGTGTGTGTGTGTGTGTGTGTGTGTGTGTGTGAGTGTGTGTGTGTGAGTGTGTGTGTGTGTGTGAGTGTGTGTGTGTGAGTGTGTGTGTGTGTGTGTGTGTGTGTGTGTGTGTGTGTGTGAGTGTGTGTGTGTGAGTGTGTGTGTGTGTGAGGTGGCTAAGTGAAGGTGCTACCATAAGGTTTGTGTTGATTAGTTTTAGTTTCCATGGTTTCAAGAACTAAAAGTCAGTTTATGGGGACGAGGATAGAGGACAGACAACACATTCAAACACATTCATACCCTCCTCTCAGTCTATCCCTATCCTTTATAGACCTGGGACTATAGCCCCGTATAGGGTGGTGCCAACATAACAGACATGAGTAGCCCATCCCAGATACAGGAATCTCTCCACTGACGCTGCCAAGGATAACAGATAAACAACTGGGGCATGGCTGAGTGTTTTACTCAATCACACTCACCTCTGGTTATTAACACCAACACTGGGGTTCTTTTACACCACTGAGTGTTAATTTTAACTCCTAAATTAACACCCCCCCCAAAAAAAATGTACACTGAAAAATCAACACTGTAAAACTGGTCAATTTGCTGTGTACACTTCTGGTTCACTCATACGCCCTTCTATTCTCCTACACTGCTAAATAAAATAACAGAAAATACAAATAAAATTTAAAAAAACTGAAATCATGCAAAGATATCAACTACGTCAACTACTACTGTCAGTACTGTATATGTAAAATCATTAAGGGAATACTAGATACATGCACAAATATTCCCAATACAGGTACAGTTTAAAACATTCTCACACCTATCTTTTTAAACTGATCAGAGTACTCAACTCCTGATGTTAAAGTTGAAGCACTAATGGTAAACACTAATGTTCAGGCACTATTTAAAAGAAGAAGAAAAATACGTAGAACCCTTCTTGCCTTCCAAAGAATCAAAGAACCATTTCTTCCCCCCAAAAAATGGTTCTTAGGATGTTAAAAATTCTAGGTAGAACCCTTTGCCTTTTTTTAAGAACCCTCGTTTTCCAAAAAGGTTCTTCAGATGAAAACGGTTCTTGGTAGAACCCTAATCCCTCCTTTTTTGTAAATCAACACACGAGTGGATATTCTGGACCATAAACCAGTACTATACTATATCCTGTCTTTAGGCCTCTCTTGTGACGTCATAATACAACCAGGGAACAGGACTATGGATAGATGTATGGTAACCTTCATATCAGAGGCATAAAAACGATTATATACAAACGTAGATAAATGATTTCCATCCCCTTTGATGACTGGTATCGTTCCATCCATCTAATAGCAGTCAGTGTAACTGGCACATTGATATGACCACGTACGGTACATTATGTAACGACACGCTATTATGAAAATAACCACGACTGCTTTTCCAATTCTCTCTCGTCACTGGTGGATCAGACCGTCTGGGTATCGGTAATACACACCTAGAAAATAATGCTGCAGAAATTACCTTCTCCCAAACAATTCTTCTGTCATTTTTGTGTACAATAGCAATTTATGTTATCCTTTTCCACAACAACCTAACCTAACCACATTTCCCATGCACTGTCCCAGCTACTCGATAATATGAACAGTCTTTAATAAGAGACTAGCAACCTGACTGTGCAGTATATGAACTTATCTGTTCTATTCAAATACACACCGGCTCTTCATGTGAGATTTATGGTGTAGTAAAATTACAGGCAAAACAAATGAGGGGAGTGAAAGTCAGCACAACAGAGGCCGGCTCTGTTACAAAACGAAAGCACATTCTTGGCTGTGAACTTAACACACCGTCTTACATCCTTCTAGCAATCTCACTATACCACTCTCCATGTTAACATAACTTCTGGACTGTCTCTCTGTGTTGTTATACCTTAACTGACCTGATGTTGGAGCCTTCTAGCACATGAAGACTCTGGTCAAAAGAAGTGCACTATATAGGGAATAGGGGGCAATTTAGAAGGCATACTCAGTCTGAAGCAGATACCCTGAGGGGAGGTCCACAGACGCCCTTATCACAGGTGGCTATGGAAATGACGAGAGAGAGAGAGAGAGAGAGAGGGAGATAGAGAGTGTGTGAGAGAGTGTGTTAGTGTGTTAGTGTTCTGGCGGCTCTGTTATGGTGTGGGGTGAATTTTCCTGGTATGGTTTAGGTCCATTCAACCCCTTAGAGGGCAAGGTAAACGTCAATAAATACACAGCCAGTCTGAGTGATCACCTTTAATCTATGGTGAATCATTTCTATCCAGATGGGAGTGGTCTCTTCCAGGATAACAACGCTCCCATCCACAGGACACGAGTGGTCACTGAACGGTTTGATGAGCACGACAACGATGTAAACCATATACCATGGCCGTCTCAGTCACCAGATCTCATCCCAATTAAACACTCGTGGGAGATTCTGGAGTGGCTTATGAGACAGCGTTTTTCACCACCAACCACAAAACACCAAATTATGGAATATGTTGTGGAAGAATGGTGTCACATCCCTCCAATAGAGTTCCAGACACTTGTAGAATCCATGCCAAGGTGCATTGAAGCTGTTCTGGCTCGTGGTGGTCCAACACCCTACTAACACACTTTATGTTGGGGTTTCCTTTATTTTGGCAGTTACTGTACCTGTATCTAGTCTGGGAAATCCCATACCTAGGGCAACAGTATGTTGGAACATTGTTAATGTGAGAGGCAACCCATCTGCATAGGGAGACTAGCATATACAGTGTGTTTGGGAAGTATTCGGACCCCTTGACCTTTTCCACATTTTGTTACGATACAGCCTTATTCTAAAATGGATTAAATAAAATAAAAACTCAGCAATCTACACACAATACCCCACAATGACATCACAATACCCCACAATGAAAAAGCAAGAACAGGTTTTTAGATATTTTTGCAAATGTACTAAAAATCTTTAAAAAATACCTTATTCACATAAGTATTCAGAACCTTTTCTATGAGACTTGAAATTAAGCTCAGGTAAGCTCAGCATCCTGTTTCCATTGATCATCCTTGAGATGTTTATGCAACTTAATTGGAGTCCACCTGTGATAAATTAAATTGATTGGACATGATTTGGAAAGGCACACACCTGTCTGTATAAGGTCCCATAGTTGACAGTGCATGTCACAGCAAAAACCAAGCCATGAGGACGAAGGAATAGTCCGTAAAGCTCCAAGACAGGATTGTGTTGAGGCACAGATGTGGGGAGAGGGGACCAAAACACTTCTGCAGTATTGAAGGTCCCCAAGAACACAGTGGCCTCCATCATTCTTAAATGGAAGAAGTTTCAAACACCCAAGATTCTTCCTAGAGCTGGCTGCCCGGCCAAAAAAATAAAAAATCTGTTTTTGCTTTGTCATTCTGGGGTATTGTGTGTAGTTTGATGAGGAAAACAATTTAATCCAGTTTAGAATAAGGCTGTAATGTAACAAAATGTGGAAAAAGTCTAGGGGGTTGAATACTTTCTGAATGCTCTGTATCTATCTTCACACAACGGCAACAGACCAATGAACTTACAGGCCTGGGTCATAGCCTTGTTCTCGCATTTCCCATGACTTATCATTTGCACGCCACACACCGTAAATAACGGCCCCGTTGACAACTGTAATATAAATATATTTTATATATATATATATATATATATATATATATATATATATATACATATTATGTGTTATCTGATGTGGGTTATAACAGTATATCAGTATTAGGGTAAATAACAGTATTAGGTATTAACAGTATTAGTGTAAATAACAGTATCAGGTATTAACAGTATTAGTGTAAATAACAGTATCAGGTATTAACAGTATTAGTGTAAATAACAGTATCAGGTATTAACAGTATTAGTGTAAATAACAGTATTAGGTATTAACAGTATTAGTGTAAATAACAGTATCAGGTATTAACAGTATTAGTGTAAATAGCAGTATCAGGTATTAACAGTATTAGTGTAAATAACAGTATCAGGTATTAACAGTATTAGTGTAAATAACAGTATCAGGTATTATATTGATTTTATTATGATAGATTCTCTGGACTGTATGTACTTCACCATTTTTTTTCAGACATCAATGGCTGTTGATACAATATAATCAATCAATTGTTGATACAATATAATCAATCAATTCACTCAATGTGGCTTTACAGCTTCATATTAGATTGAAAATTCAAGATTGCAATTACAAAGTGTTGGCTCAAAACTGATTAGAAGAAAAGTAATTACTGTAAATAGCTATGTTTTAAAATATCCTATTTCAAACTCATACAACAATTCATACAACAAGTGCTTCCTTGCATGTGTAGTGAGAAGCCATTCATTGGCATGGCATTAACATGAACTCATTCAACAACCTTTAGCTACAATTGAAATAGCAATTTGAACTTACTGAAAGTGATGCCCATTCACAAGCCAGGCACTACACATTGACATAATAATATCGACACTTCATTCAATTGAAAGCTTGAAAGTGCAAGCTTTCTGTATGCTAAATCTATAACTGAGTGCATTAGTGTTAGGTAGGTATCCCCCCCCGTGACAGAAGAGTCATTTGCCAAGATTCCATGGAATCAAAGAGGTGTTCCAGGTATGGAATGTTCCACTGTTAAAGGGTTCTCTTCTGAGAACACTGGGATGACAGGTTTATCCCATCACACCAGTTGCCCCCTCTCTTGACTGATCCTGTTGTTGGCTGCACTTCCACGTAACTACTGTGTGTGTGACTATTGTGAGTGAGTGAGTGAGTGAGTGTGTGTGTGTGTGTATATATATACCTTTGTAGCCTAAATACAACCCCCCATGCTAAGAGAAAGTGAGACTAGTATTTTCCACCATTCCTGGTGGCATGCTCACATTTCATCTGTCACAGTGTGTCCAGCGGAGAGCTCAGCTCATAGTCAGAGGTGACCTCTGCAAAAGGTATTGTTCTCTCCCAGTGCCATGGGCCTGCTCCTCAATCGGTGGGTTGCTTTGACTTCTGTCAGACAGACAGATGGGCAGGGACTGGAACAGGGACAGACAGACCTGTAGGCACTGTCCATCTATCGATAGAGGGTTATGTCGTACACAGGACTGTCCACCTTTAGGGGTTGTACAAAGGGCAAACTGTTTGTGTCGTTCACCTAAACATCACCTCTGGAGTCTGATAGGTCAGAGTTCAGGTAGGCCTCAGAGTGATGGGTCCCCGTTAAAACCAGCTCATATCAAGGATGCAATGGACAACAGCAAAATAGAGTCAACATGAGGATACTGTATCATTAAAAATGTCTTGAGAAGAGAGGTGTAAAGTAGTCTGTGTTCACCACTGGGATATCTTGTGCAGTCCATTACCCTGAAAAAAGAAAAAGATGGAGAGAGGATGTTGTTAAAAAACGATATAGGTCTAATGTCATATAACCAGGCGTAGTGTAATGACAGCGCTAACGCAATATGTGTGTGTGGGAAAAAAAAGGAGCTGAAAGAAGGTCAAAGGAAAGGCCGTTTAACACCGGGGAAAAAAGTCTGAAACCCAACAGGACGAATGAAGTGAAAGAGACGACTGGTACAAAGCAATAAGAGAAACAGACGGATGGACTAAACAACAACAACACATTTCCTAGGAATGTAGAGATAGAAACCATCCAATAAGACAAGACGACAGCACAAGACCAGGAAGAAACTTAAGTGACAGGCTTGTCAAGGTGAAACGTAGAGGGGGAGGAATGCACTGTGATTGTGTGTGTTGACTGTTGACTTTGTAGCCAAAATACCCCCACGCTAAGAGAGTAAGACTAGTACTGTATTTTCCACCATTCTCAAGAGGGGAAGAGGAGAATGGACAAGGAGAGAGGTGAGGAAAATGTGTCAGCGGGGACACGTCCCAAATGGCACCCTATTCCCTATTTAGTGCACTATTTTTTGACCAGAGCTCTGGTCAAAAGTAGTGCACTACAAAGGAAATAAGGGTGCCATTTTGGAACGCATCACAGGGTCTTTCTATCTCCACCTACACTGTGGCCCTGCTGCGTCTCAGTGTCTGCCGTCTTGTCGGTGCGTACCGACAGGATACTCCCCCCGCTGTTGGCCGCGGAGCTGTTGTTGGTGGAGGCTCGGGGGATGTGAGACATTTCCTGCTGCAACCAGAGATACACAAGGACCACAACATGCTCATCATGATCCAAACAAAAGAGAAGGGAAGAATATTTAAACAAAATGGATATGAATAAAGATCCCTCTTTCTTTTTAAGAAAGAATTGAAAAACACAACTACAATCTGTGGCAGTGTGTGTGTGTCGCACCCTTGTGTACGCGCGTGTGTCTGTGTGTGTGTGTGCATGGACAAACAATTGACGGCCAGTACTCACATTCCCCATTCCCCTGCTGATGAGAGCCAGCTCAGTGGGCTGGTAGACAGAACGGTGGATCTGGCCACTATAGCCGCTGTACGGAGATACAACTTTGGGACCTGAGAAGAAAACATTAGACAACATTAGATCCCAATAACACACTGAATGACTTTCAATGACATGGACTGAACAGGTGAATCCAGGTGAAAGAAATGATCCCTTATTGACGACACTTGTTAAATCCACTTCAAAGTCAGTGTAGATGAAGGGAAGGAGACAGGTTGTAAAAGGATTTTTAAGCCTTGAGACAATTGAAACATGGATTGTGTATGCCTGCCATTCAGAGGGTGAATGGGCAAGACAAAAGATTTAAGTGCCTTTGAACGGGGTGTGGTTGTCACGCTCAACAGTTTCCCGTGTGTATCCAGAATGGCCCACAAGCCAACATGACACAGCTGTGGGGAAGCATTGGAGTCAACATGGGCCAGCATCCCTGTGGAACGCTTTCGACACGTGTAGAGTCCATGATCCGATGAACTGAGGCTGTTCTGAGGGCAAAAAGGGGTGCAACTCAATATTAGGAAGGTGTTGCTAATGTTTTGTACACTCTGTGTTTATGTCGGGACAATGGATACTTTCTTTAGATCATCACGTTTTCAAATCCTAAATCTCAATCAATTCCACGTAGTCAGACATCCACGGGCGCTTTCAAGCAGTATCCTCTGGGTACTCAGTGTACCCAAGCAACCAGTAATAGTGTTCTATTCAACCACCATGACAAGATCATAAACAACAGATGCAGGCAATACGTCTATCTCTGCTGTGCAGTCAAATGTGCATCCTCTATAAAGGTAGGATGGATAATGCTTGGTTAATGTGAGACAGTACATCCTCGATGAAGGTAGGATGGATAATGCTTGGTTAATGTGAGAGACAGTACATCCTCTATAAAGGTAGGATGGATAATGCTTGGTTAATGTGAGAGACAGTACATCCTCTATAAAGGTAGGATGGATAATGCTTGGTTAATGTGAGAGACAGTACATCCTCAATGAAGGTAGGATGGATAATGCTTGGTTAATGTGAGAGACAGTACATCCTCTGTAAAGGTAGGATGGATAATGCTTAGTTAATGTGAGAGACAGTACATCCTCTATAAAGGTAGGATGGATAATGCTTGGTTAATGTGAGAGACAGTACATCCTCTATAAAGGTAGGATGGATAATGCTTGGTTAATGTGAGAGACAGTACATCCTCGATGAAGGTAGGATGGATAATGCTTGGTTAATGTGAGAGACAGTACATCCTCAATGAAGGTAGGATGGATAATGCTTGGTTAATGTGAGAGACAGTACATCCTCTATAAAGGTAGGATGGATAATGCTTGGTTAATGTGAGAGACAGTACATCCTCTGTAAAGGTAGGATGGATAATGCTTGGTTAATGTGAGAGACGGTGCATCCTCTATAAAGGTAGGATGGATAATGCTTGGTTAATGTGAGAGACGGTGCATCCTCTATAAAGGTAGGATGGATAATGCTTGGTTAATGTGAGAGACAGTGCATCCTCTATAAAGGTAGGATGGATAATGCTTGGTTAATGTGAGAGACGGTGCATCCTCTATAAAGGTAGGATGGATAATGCTTGGTTAATGTGAGAGACAGTGCATCCTCTATAAAGGTAGGATGGATAATTATTGGTTAATGTGAGAGACATTTTTGTTTTCCCCCAGGTGGAAATGCCTGGTCCCCCCTGTGAAATATCTGCCTACCATGATACTGTTGCCACACCTTGTTTGCTATTGAAACAGCACAGTAACGCAAACACAAACAGTGATGTTGGGGCAAGCTGATGAGTGTGTGTTTGTGTGTGTGTGTTTGTGTGTTTGTGTGTGTGTGTTTATGTATGCATGGTACACTGGTTAGGTCACTGTTTTGTCCTGGACATCTAAAACAAGGCGCCGTTACTAAATCCCATTGAGTCACCTGGTAGATCGGTGGGAATGGAATGTATGTGTGGGAGAGAGAGGATTTGGTTGGTTAATGTTTAAATAAGTCCTCAGGATAAACAAAGACAATGATTTTTCTTGTTTCATAGCTCTCTCTCATCATCATGAAGGATATCCTCCTTCGTTCTCAGTCTCTCCCAGAAAAGGTTGATGAGTTTTAAAACAAACATAATTTCCCGTTAAAATTTAATAATAGTTAAATATGAATATAAAAATCGCCAAATATGGAAGGGTTCTTTTTGTCAAAACATTCTCTGTTCTCACTTCATTATTAGGTTGATATGGCAACTGATGGGTCAGAGGACAAATAGCAGAGGGCTCATTATATTTATGTTCCTTTGATTTTATCAAACATGATTCTCCACTCAGTATAAACTGACTGAACACCGTATGTCCCTCTATGTTCTAATATTGTATTGATATATTCTCGGAAATCCCAGACCTTGGGCAACATGCTGGAACATTGGTACATTGTGGGAGATAAAATCTAACCTCTGTCTAGAGACTAGTCACCTGGTGCCAGCTGATCTCAACAGAGCAGGACACACAGTAGGTTAACCTCAGTCAGGACAGAGCTGCTAACTCCCAAGGCGCCACCCTCATTAACATGTGCTATTATCCCTCCCTCCCACTCTGACCTAAACCATTGTCTGCATCCCAAATGGCACCCTATTCCCTATGAAGTGCACTACTTTTGACCAGTGCCTTTGGTAAAAAAGTAGTGCCCTATATAGGAAACAGGGTGCCATTTGGTGGTGAAGAGATAAGGCCAGGGCAGGCCGAGGGCAGGTGGAGCAGCATCAAAGAGAGTGGGAGGAGAGGAGAGGAGAGGAGAGGAGAGGACAGGACAGGAGAGGAGAGGAGACCTGTCCTGTCTGGCTCTGCTGCAGCATGCAAGATCAGATACTGGTCACCAATAGGATTAAAACCACATCAGCATATCAAATTCTTTAAAGTATGCAGATTGTACTGTATACTGGATATGAAATTCAGTACTGGTTCAATCATATTCGTTGGGTTTTGTCCATCTCGCAGTTTCTTTTCAACTTACTGTTTTCAAAAGATATTTTATTTCAGACTCAGGGTCATTTAAAATAATGTACTGTATTAGATGATGTGATGTGCCAGATATATTAGATATATTAACTGTATGTAATGTGCCAGATATATTAGATATATTAACTGTTTGTAATGTGCCAGATATATTAGATATATCAACTGTATGTAATGTGCCAGATATATTAGATATATTAACTCTATGTGATGTGCCAGATATATTAGATATATTAACTGTATGTAATGTGCCAGATATATTAGCTATATTAACTGTATGTGATGTGCCAGATATATTAGATATATTAACTGTATGTAATGTGCCAGATATATTAGCTATATTAACTCTATGTGATGTGCCAGATATATTAGATATATTAACTGTATGTAATGTGCCAGATATATTAGATATATTAACTGTTTGTAATGTGCCAGATATATTAGATATATCAACTGTATGTAATGTGCCAGATATATTAGATATATTAACTGTATGTAATGTGCCAGATATATTAGCTATATTAACTCTATGTAATGTGCCAGATATATTAGATATATTAACTGTATGTAATGTGCCAGATATATTAGATATATTAACTGTATGTAATGTGCCAGATATATTAGATATATTAACTCTATGTGATGTGCCAGATATATTAGATATATTAACTGTATGTAATGTGCCAGATATATTAGATATATTAACTGTATGTAATGTGCCAGATATATTAGATATATTAACTGTATGTAATGTGCCAGATATATTAGATATATTAACTGTATGTAATGTGCCAGATATATTAGATATATTAACTGTATGTAATGTGCCAGATATATTAGATATATTAACTGTATGTAATGTGCCAGATATATTAGATATATTAACTGTATGTAATGTGCCAGATATATTAGCTATATTAACTGTATGTAATGTGCCAGATATATTAGCTATATTAACTGTATGTAATGTGCCAGATATATTAGCTATATTAACTATGTAATGTGCCAGATATATTAGCTATATTAACTGTATGTAATGTGCCAGATATATTAGATATATTAACTCTATGTAAAGTGCCAGATATATTAGATATATTAACTGTATGTAATGTGCCAGATATATTAGATATATTAACTCTATGTAATGTGCCAGATATATTAGCTATATTAACTCTATGTAATGTGCCAGATATATTAGATATATTAACTCTATGTAATGTGCCAGCAAGTGGAGAAAGCATCCTGTCATCTAGTGAAGTGTACTTATTAGTGAATCCAGGTCATTTATGTAGGTCACAAAGTGTGTATGTGTGTGTGTGTGTATTGTACAGTATGTGTGTGTGTGTACGGTACAGTGTGTGTGTGTGTGTGTGTGTCTGTGTGTGTGTGACTACATACCGAAGTTGGGCTCATCCATAGAGAAAGCCTTGTTCTCCATAAACATGCTCTGGGCTGCTTGCTCTCTCAGGACATTCTCATAGCCCACACCTCTGCTCAGGTCCCCCTCGAAAACTGGCATGCCCCCCTCTTCTTCCCCGGTCAGAGAGCATATCTCTGGGATGGTGTAGAGGATCAGGAACACCCAGGCGTTGCTGACCAGGGCAATGGCCAGGGTAGGGTCATCCCAGCTGGGTCCGCCGGTCCTCAGGTTCCCCCAGACGTACATGGTGATCCAGGCCACCCAGATGAACACAGAGAGGAGACCCGTGACGAGGATGAAGGCTCCCTCCTGGCGCCACTGATTGAATTTCCCGCACAGGGTGGGTAAGGAAGCCACTACGACAGCTAGGAGAAGATTCAGTACATAGATCAGCGCCATGACAAAGTCCCGGTTGGTGATGTTACAGGGCCTGTCTGAGGCTGTGCCATTTGTAGCGTTGAGTAGCATGAGAGGATCTCGAACCAGAGTGATGACTAGCCACTCCGTGTTGATGACCACCTCCACCAGCCAGAGTCCCAGGGCTCCCAGACACAGCACCGAGGCCCGGGGCCCCCGATCTCCCCTGCGGGCCAGGATGTTCAGCTTCACACACTGCATGAGAAGACACGCGAAGCACCCGGCGAACAGCACCCCGAAGAGGAAGCGTCGAGAAGCACAGGTGGCAAAGTCCTTCCCTACGATGAAGGAGAAGGTGAGGCAGAAGAGGCCCAGGGTACTGATTAGGAAGCAGGCATGGAGGCCCACGGAGCGCATCCTGTTCTTGTCTCTGATGAAGGGCAGGCTGGCCAGGAGGACAATGAAGAGGATGATGGAGGCCAGCACGCCGGCCGCCGCCAATGCCTCCAACACGATGCCCCATACGGCACTGAGGTCACACAGGCTGTAGTACAGGGAGCCTACGTTGGAGCCACACCCCCCTGGGGTCACGCTGGCGGCCATCGAGACAGGGAAAGACCAGAGAGTGATGGCGGTCGGGACTAGAAGGAGATGAAGTCTCTTGAGTGTGTGGTCCATGGAGTTGAGCAGCACCTGTTCACACAGAGATAGAAGGAGAGACTGAGTAGGTTGGCATATGAGGAGGTTCTTAAGAGGGAGAAGTGAGAAACCAGTGACGTTGTCATACATTGAAGAGTCACTCTTGATACACCCAAGCAGGAAAACATGAGTCAGGAGCAAACAGATAAAATCATACTGTAATCAGGATGTAACGGCGTATACCCACTTCACACAAACAACAGATGGAAAGATTTGATTTCTGTTCAAAATGGCTTAGATGTAAATCTTTTCTTTTTTCTACGTAAAAATACCAGACCCTTAGAAAGTATAAATAAGCCAGCAAACACAACAACTGAAGGTATTTCTCAAGCTGGCTCTTATCCAAGCCCTTTTTGAGAATCATTGATAAGAGTTTGAAACAAATATAGAGTGAGTCCACTGTGTGAGCATGATAACACTTAGGAATGTCAGTTGAGACACTCTTTTACGCTCAGAGGATACAGTATAGTACGGCACACACACACACTCACATTATAAATCCACTCACAAGACACCACACATACTATACACACAGTGTACAAAACATTCGGAACACCTTCTTAATATTGAGTTGCAGCCCCACCCCCCCTTTTGGCCCTTAGAACAGGCTCTATTCATCAGGGCAAGGACTCTACGAGATGTGGAAAGCATTACGCAGGGATGCTGGCCCATGTTGACTTCAATGCTTCCCACAGTTGCGTCAAGTTGTCTGAATGTCCTTTGGGTGGTGGACCATTCTTGATCCACACTGGAAACTGTTGAGGGTGAAAAACCCAGCAGCGTTGCAGTTCCTGACACACTCAAACCGGTGCGCCTGGCACCTACTAGCATACCCCGTTCAAAGGCGCTTCAATCTTTTGTCTTCCCATTCACACATACACAATCCATGTCTCAAGGCTTAATAAGGAAACACAAGTCACTTTAATAATGTTTAAATAATGTTTACATACTGCTTTACTCATCTCATATGTACAGTATATACTGTATTCTATTCTACTGTATTTTAGTCAATGCCACTCCGACATTGCTCATATCTAATATTTATATATTTCCTAATTTCATTATTTTACTTTCAGATGTGTGTATTTGTCACGATCGTCTATATTGACGGACCAAGACGCAGCGATGCTTCCAGTATACATATTTATTTTTTACACGTAACACATGCCGATCATAACTATGGTGCACATATAACTCAAACCAAAACATCAAACAATACCCACAAAACCCCATTGAAAAAGCACAAACATATATAGGGTTCCCAATTAGAGGTAATGACCATCAGCTGCCTCTAATTGGGAACCATTAACCCAAACATAGAAATACAACACCTAGAACACAAAAACCTTACAACCCAAAACACAAACTAAACACCAGCCTGCTAAACCAGTCCTGGACGTGACAGTATTGTTGTGAATAGTGTTTTAGATATTACTGCACTGTTGGAGCTAGGAACACAAGCATTTCACAACACACGCAATAACATCTGCTAAATATGTGTATGTGACCAATAGAATTTGATTTGATCTATTTGGTTATAAAATGTCTGCTCAGTGTAAAGTAATCTGATTGAGACAGAGAGAAATGGCATGGCACAGCATTCAAATAAGTATGGGGATGCTGTAGGGTTACTGTAGGGATGCTGTAGGGTTACTGTAGGGATGCTGTAGGGCTACTGTAGGGATGCTGTAGGGCTACTGTAGGGATGCTGTAAGGCTACTGTAGGGATGCTGTAGGGCTACTGTAGGGATGCTGTAAGGCTACTGTAGGGCTACTGTAGGGATGCTGTAAGGCTACTGTAGGGATGCTGTAGGGCTACTGTAGGGATGCTGTAAGGCTACTGTAGGGCTACTGTAGGGATGCTGTAGGGCTACTGTAGGGCTACTGTAGGGATGCTGTAGGGTTACTGTAGGGATGCTGTAGGGCTACTGTAGGGATGCTGTAAGGCTACTGTAGGGCTACTGTAGGGATGCTGTAGGGTTACTGTAGGGATGCTGTAGGGCTACTGTAGGGATGCTGTAGGGCTACTGTAGGGATGCTGTAGGGATGCTATAGGTGCTACTGTAGGGATGCTGTAGGGCTACTGTAGGGATGCTGTAGGGCTACTGTAGGGATGCTATAGGGATGCTGTAGGGCTACTGTAGGGATGCTGTAGGGATGCTATAGGGATGCTGTAGAGCTACTGAAGGGATGCTATACGGATCCTGTAGGGCTACTGTAGGAATGCTGTAGGGCTACTGTAGGGATGCTGTAGGGATGCTGTAAGGCTACTGTAGGGCTACTGTAGGGTTACTGTAGGGATGCTGTAGGGCTACTGTAGGGATGCTGTAAGGCTACTGTAGGGCTACTGTAGGGATGCTGTAGGGCTACTGTAGGGATGCTGTAGGGCTACTGTAGGGATGCTGTAGGGCTACTGTAGGGCTACTGTAGGGATGCTGTAGGGCTACTGTAGGGCTACTGTAGGGGGACTGTAGGGATGCTGTAGGGCTACTGTAGGGCTACTGTAGGGGGACTGTAGGGATGCTTATTTTCAAAAAGCTTGGCGGTTGTTTAGATGAGTTTGACAAACTCTTCACAAGGGCAAATTTTGGTTTAAAAATATAAGCTTTAAAAGGCTCATGGCACACAATCTCAAATTCAAGTTATAGTTGGAGCAATGCATGTACACTGAGTGTACAAAACATTAGGAACATAAGTGACCAGGTGAATCCAGGTGAAAGTTGTGATTACCTATTGATGACACTTGTTAAATCCACTTCAATCAGTGTAGATGAAGGGGAGGGGACAGGTTGAAGAGGGATGTTTAAAAGGATCGGACCCTTTTTTTGACATACCCAAATCTAACTGCCTGTAGCTCAGGACCTGAAGCAAGGATATGCATATTATTGATACCATTTGAAAGGAAACACTTTGAAGTTTGTGGAAATGTGAAATTTATGTAGGGAGAATATAACACATTCGATCTGGTGAAAGATCTGGTGGGCTTTTTTGTGTGTTTATTTTCATAATCTTTGAAATGCAAGAGAAAGGTCGCAATGTTTTATTCCAGGTTAGGCGCAATTTCGATTTTGCAGTGTATGTGTAACGTTTTAGACTGATCCAATGAACCATTGCATTTCTGTTCAAAATGTTGTATCAAGTCTGTCCAAATGTGCCTAATTGGTTTATTGCTACATTTTCAAGTTCATAACCGTGCACTCTCCTCAAACAATAGCTTGTTATTATTTCACTGTAATATCTACTGTAAATTGGACAGTGCAGTTAGATTAACAAGAATTTAAGCTTTCTGCCCATATCAGATATGTCTATGTCCTGGGAAATGTTCTTGTTACTTACAACCTCATGCTAATCACATTAGCCTACGTTAGCTCAACCATCCCGCGTGGGGGGGACACCGATCAAGTAGATGTGGCCAGTAATTCCAATTCTATGTATATAGGGCAGCAGCCTCTTAGGTGCAGGGTTGCGTAACCGAGTGGAAGCCGGCTAGTGATGGCTATTTAACAGACTGATGGCCTTGAGATAGAAGCTGTTTTTCAGTCTCTCGGTCCCAGCTCTGATACACCTGTACTGACCTCGCCTTCTGGATGATAGCGGGGTGAACAGGTCGTGGCTCGGGTGGTTGATGTCATTGATGATCTTTTTGGTCTTCCTGTGACATTATGTGCTGTAGGTGTCCTGGAGGGCAGGTAGTGTGCCCCTGGTGATGCGTTGGTCAGACCACACCACCCTCTGGAGAGCCCTGCAGTTGCGGGCAGTACAGTTGCCGTACCAGGCAGCGATACAGCCCGACAGGATGCTCTCAATTGTGCATCTGTAAAAGTTTGTGAGGGTTTTAGGGGCCAAGCCAAATTTCTTCAGCCTCCTAAAGTTGAAGAGGCGCTGTTGCACTTTCTTCACCTCACTGTCTGTGGTGGTGAACCATTTCAGATCATCAGTGATGTGTACGCTGAGGAACTTGAAGCTTTCCACCTTCACTGCAGTCTCGTCGATGTGGATAGGGGCTCGCTCCCTCTGCTGTTTCCTGAAGTCCACGATCAGCACCTTTGTTTTGTTGACGTTGAGAGAGAGATTATTTTCCTGGCACCACTCTCCCAGGGCCCTCACCTACTCCCTAGATGGTGTTGTTGTGGTAGCGAATGCGGTTCAGTTTCCTGCCATGAAGCCACTGCTCAGCCGTAAGAGAGACATACTTCTGTATTTCCATGTGCCTTAATTCAATAAACCTTGTGTAATATAATTTTCTTGGTAATTCTGCCAATAATAAGTAGTAGGGAGTATGTAGCAAAACAGGTAGTCAATTGTTTGTGGCGGGAGGAAGTATGGAGAGCCAAATGTTGAGTTACAGAGTTGGACCTCTTGATCTTATCACACATACAAACATGTGCACAGGCATAGGGACACACACAGAGAGAGTTAAAGAGAGAGTCAATTTCTCGGTGGCATGCAGTAACCAAACAAAAGCCCATGGATATGTTAACCCGGGGGTTCTCAATGTGGAGATACCGTCTACGTTCTCCATTCGGGGTAAACTGTATCTTATGTCTGCGTCCAGTTGCAGTTGGTTCTACACAAAACCAGAGAAAACACAGAAAGATATTAAATCCATGTTTTGTATTGGAGTTAAAAAAAATGCATCTTGCATGTGTGTAAATCTTTGTTTCGGTCGCACTGGGAAATTCTAAATGTGAGGCAGCTATGATGGCGAGGAACTCCGCAACTGGCGAGAACCACTTGCAACTGGAAACAGGCATTTATAAGATTCATTTTACCCACAATCGAGAACGAAGACAGTACCACCAAGGGAAAGTTAGTTGAAAAATCTATGGACGGAGTCTCTTGTATAAGCTAACCTGTGACAGCTAATGGAGCAATCACGTTAGCCCATTACAATCTGCTAGCTATGGTTTCACCAGGTCCAGTGTGTGAAATGTAGATGTTATGAGATGCTAAACCTGAATAGTTCCTGACTTTTAAAGACATTTTAAGGGCCTTATACAAGAGTACAGAGAAGCCTACCGACTGTTTTGGCCAATGTTTTCAAGGAAGTCACAGTGAGCACAGTACTAGCACAGTATGGGACTTGTCCTTCATTTCTCAGGTAGTATTCTCAATCCACGGCCAATACGAAATCTCAAATCGTGGCTCAAGCCTTGACAGGCAGCAGCTCTGACAAATCACTCCAGAATATCACTCTTTCAAACCAATTAACCAATAGTAAAATACCCAAAAAGGAAACTTAAGAATGGGAACCATAGAAATAGTGCACATAAAACAGATCTACCGAATGACAGATTTATAACTCACATTTCTATGTGAATATGGTGGGGTCACCCAAACAAAGTTACATTTTGCAGCTTTAATTTATGTTTTAATTGATGTTTTATATTTTTATCAATTCCCTTCCTGCATAAGGACCCAACCCTACGGACAATCGGCAGAGTAAATTGAAATAGAATTGTATTTAGTTTCTGGCAGACTATTCCGTTTTTTTTTGCAAGCTGATTCCTAGCAACGCTAGTGTGTACATAGTGTTGCTAAAAACAGCTAAGCGGATCCCTGAGGCTCAATTATAGGCTTTTAACCAACTATTAAATATTTATATTTTTTGGAACACTTTTCAAAAAGTCATAGTCTACCTATTTTGAGTGTCGCTAGTAGACCGTGCGTATCGTTGTACCCCCACTACCTCTTTTCACTATGAAATTAATCTGTAGAGGACCTTACCTTCAGCTGTCTGACGAGTGTATTGTTCTTGTCGGTCTTTGATAATGTCGCTATTTGTTCACCTGTTCTAAGCCACAACCATAGAAAACGCGCTCAACATCGTCTCCAGGTATCCTATCCAGTGGGTTAAAAGGTAGTAGTTCTTTGAAAATGTCGTTTATATTCCGTTTCTAGTTGTTTTTAATTAGCCCCAATGACACTGCACTCACTGCTTTAGTAAAATGTTAAAATATTGAAGTCAGAGTTGGATCTCACAAAACTAGGCGACTAGTGCTGAAGTCCTGTGGCTGTGATGTGGACAGAGGAGCGATTGGTCCCTGGATAGCGACTGCCTTCTCTCTCTCTCTCTCTCTCTCTCTCTCTCTCTCTCTCTCTCTCGCACACACTATTGTGATGAGTAGCCTACTAACAAGGTAGAGTGGGAGAACAGTTAGTGGTTCTCTGAATTGAACAACACACGTCACTTTTTGTCTTTTTAATTAAACAGGGATAAAAGGTGTCCAGTTCGAATAATTAATTCGTTCGCACAGGAAGTAGCGCACAAGTTTTGCGCGCCTCTTGTGCGCTCTATGTCCAAGCTGCTGCATTTGACCGAGGTGAGTCGAACATACTGTGTCTTTGCCATTGGGTCATCAAGACTACAAATAGACCATTGTAAATAAAGTAGTCGAGATATTCGTGCCTCTCCTCCGATCATGTATAGCCTATGATGAAATATATAGAGACCCCCAATGTGTCAATAGCTTAGCTGTGCATCTGCACACACACACACACACTATTAGAGAGAAAGATGTATTTCTTCAGAGGAGGTGTAAGGAGACACCTGGTGGCAATGCAGTGTTTACCAGGCTACTAGTCCGACTGTTGATCATTTTGACATCAGAGTCACAGGGTGGCAGGGCACTCCATGTGGGCTACTAGTTAACATGTCACATGGAAGACTACTAGTTAACGTGTCACACATGGAAGACTACTAGTTAACATGTCACACGTGGAAGGCTACTAGTTAACGTGTCACACATGGAAGGCTACTAGTTAACGTGTCACACGTGGAAGGCTACTAGTTAACGTGTCACACGTGGAAGGCTACTAGTTAACGTGTCACACGTGGAAGGCTACTAGTTAACGTGTCACACATGGAAGGCTACTAGTTAATGTGTCACACGTGGAAGGCTACTAGTTAACGTGTCACACATGGAAGGCTACTAGTTAACATGTCACACATGGAAGGCTACTAGTTAATATGTCACATGGAAGGCTGCTAGTTAACGTATCACACATGGAAGGCTATTGGCTTTTTTTCACCCATTGGCTTTTGATTGTGATAACCATAGTACCCTCCAAACTTGTCATTAAGCTCGAGACCCTAGGTCTCGACCCGGCCCTGTGCAACTGGGTCCTGGATTTCCTTATGGGCCGCCCCCAGGTGGTGAGGGTCGATCCTCTGGATCCCCACAAGGATGCGTTCTCAGCCCTCTCCTGTACTCCCTGTTCACCCATGACTGCGTGGCCATGCACGCCTCCAACTCTATCATCAAGTTTGCAGACGACACTACAGTGGTAGGCTTGATTACCAACAACGACGAGACGGCCTACAGGGAGGAGGTGAGGGCCCTCGGGAGTGTGGTGTCAAGAAAATAACCAACTCAACGTCAACAAAACAGAGGAGATGATCGTAGACTTCAGGAAACAGCAGAGGGAACATGTAATAACATGTAATACCATGATAACCTGTAATAACATGTAATAATATAATAACATGTAATACCATGATAACCTGTAATAACATGTAATAATATAATAACATGTAATACTATGATAACATGTAATAACATAATAACATGTAATACCATGATAACATGTAATAACATGTAATAACATGATAACATGTAATATCATGTAATACCATGATGACATGTAATAACATGTAATACCATGATAACATGTAATAACATGTAACAATATAATAACATGTAATACCATGATAACATGTAATACCATGTAATACCATGATAACATGCATTACCATGTTAACATGTAATAACATGTAATACCATGATAACATGTAATAACATAATAACATGTAATACCATGATAACATGTAATAACATAATAACATGTAATAACATGTAATACCATGATAACATGTAATAACATGTAATACCATGATAACATGTAATACCATGATAACATGCATTACCATGATAACATGTAATAACATGTAATACCATGATAACATGTAATAACATAATAACATGCATTACCATGATAACATGTAATAACATGTAATACCACGATAACATGTCATAATATAATAACATGTAACAACATAATAACATGTAATACCATGATAACATGTAATACCATGATAACATGTAATAACATGTAATACCATGATAACATGTAATAACATGTAATACCATGATAACATGTAATAACATGTAATAATATAATAACATGTAATACCATGATAACATGTAATAACGTGTAATAACATAATAACATGTAATACCATGATAACATGTAATAACATGTACATATATTTATATGTACATATTCTTATTCATTCCTTTACACTTGTGTGTATAGGTAGTTGTTGTGGAATTGTTAGATTACTTGTTAGATATTACTGCATGGTCGGAACTAGAAGCATAAGCATTTCACTAAACTCGCATTAACAGCTGCTAACCATGTGTATGTAACAAATAAAATCTGATTTGATTTGTAATAATATGTAATAACATGTAATAACGTGTAATAACATGTAATAACGTGTAATAACATATTATCATGTAATAACATGCAATAACATAATAGCATGTAATAACAATAGCATGTAATAACATGTAATAACATAATAACATGTAATAACATAACATGTACTAATGTGTAATATCATAATATCATGTAATAACATGCAATAACATGATAGCATGTAATAACATGTAATAACATAACATGTAATAGCACAATAACATGTAATAACATGTAATAACATGTAACATGTCATGACATATTAACATGTAATAACATGATAACATGTAATAACATGTAATACCATGGTAACATGTAATAACATAATAACATGTAATAATATAATAACATGTAATAGCATGTAATACCATGATAAAATGTAATAACATGTAATAACATAATAATATGTAGTACCATGATAACATGTAATAACATGTAATAATATAATAACATGTAATACCATGATATCATGTAATAACATGTAATACCATGATAACATGTAATACCATGTAATACCATAATAACATATAATACCATGTAATACCATGATAACATGTAATAACATGTAATAATATAATAACATGTAATAATATAATAACATGTAATAACATAATAACATGTAATACCATGATAACATGTAATAACATGTAATACCATGATAACAGGTAATATGTGTAATAACATAATAACATGTAATACCATGATAACATGTAATAACACGTACATATATATAGTAATAGCGTATAATAATAACATATAAGAATAACATAATAATAACATGTAATAATAATATGTAATAATATATAATGTGTGAAAAAATTATTTAGATAGTAATACATTTAAGCTTTTTAATCGGTGGGCAGAGCAAGGTGGAAAAAAACAGTGTTTTATACAGCAATTGGATTTTGTGGTAGAAGTTTGGACTGGTACACTGAGTTCACAGTGTCTCAGCAGAATACTCTATTACCAACTTGTCTATCCTTTATTAGCCTGATACACTTCAAACAATATCATATTACTAACACCACTATGTGAGTTCAATACGTCATGAAGTTGTTTTCTAGTTGTCGTATATATTTTTGTTATAACATATTACACTGTAGTATAGGTAAGACAATGTTTGCATTGTCTCTCTTCAGCTCCTCCACCTCTGTCTCACTGGCTGCCAGTCCACCTCTGTCTCACTGGCTGTGTTCTCTGTCTCCAAGTCTTCCACGGTTCTTGTAGTGAGAACCAGATTGATGTTCATCTCGTTCACCTTGTCCTCGCTGTCCCTCAGTCTGGTCTCCATGTTCCTCAGCTCCACTCTCTGTTCCACCACCATGTCTCTCAGCGCTCTCAGCTCACCCCAGACCGGGTTGGCTTGGGTTGTTACTGGAGCCCCTTCCCGCCCCACAATGTAGTGCGCTATATAGGGGATAGGGTGCCATAGGTCTCTAGTCAAATGTAGTGCGCTATATAGGGGATAGGGTGCCATTTGGGATGCACATTTCCTCTTCCATGTAACTTCTCCCATTCCTTTTCTCTCTCCCTCTCTCCCCTTCTCCTCCAGAAAGGAGCATAGTAATCATTACCAAGCTGCTTTAACCCAGCAAGCGTTCATTAGCATCCTGATCAGAGCCCTGATATCTCACCAGCGCGTTAACGTCTAAACTCTAAACTGTTTTCTCCCACGATCCCTCGTGATATCTCTGACGTCCCCCCGCAGTGTGCTTTTCCCCCGTGGTCGCCGCGGTTACACGCTCTATCGTCCCCCTCGCTTGGTAAGACAGTGGGGCAACGTCTTCAGATAAACGTTTTCTAACATCAGCGTCTGTACCCTGGTTACCCTGATGCCCGTCTGTGGGCTAGTCATAGAGGGGATGGCTCTAACCACTTTCACACATTGTATGTTAGAGTCTATTAGAGAGTGACTTGTCAATGGGTGGGGATGAGATGGTGGCACTTGGAGACATGAAAAATAATTTATATGCTTCTCTAATATTGGCGTTGAACCATATACTGTACGTATCAAAGAACGACATTCCCGTTAGTTGACTGAACTGCCTAACCCTATAGTAGCATATAAAACATGTACTGTACATTCACGTTAGTTGACTGAACTGCTTAACCCTATAGTACCATATCAAACATGCACTGTACATTCACGTTAGTTGACTGTCATGCTCAAAGAAGCTTACAGAGATTGGTATTTGGTTGGTTGGTCTTGTGCTCATGTGTGAATGCTGTAGATATTACATTAATAATAGTGCCATAGTGCTTAGTGCCATTTCTTTACTTGATTGGTTTGGGTGTGCTGCTCAGCGCGCAGGATGTTCCGCCATGTTCATGTCCACTCCATAGTAAAGCATAACACACCGTATGAACATAATGTCTCACTGTTATTTAGCTTATGTTCTGTGCCTGTGCCTTGATATGATCAATGTGTAACTAGATGAAGGACTCACATGAAGTAGCATGCACATGAAAGCGTCATCTCTTTTCAGTGTCTAATTCTCTCTGTGTGCTAACCAAAGCACTTTGAGCAAGCACCTGCTGCAAAAACGGACCTAAAACTTCAAAATAAAACAATGTCCATATGTAATTCTCTTTCAACAATAAAAAAATATCATGTTGTGTAATTATGACTAGCCACCGTATATGGTAAACAGCAAAACGCCAGGACAAGTGCTCATAATGTCACAAGCCAAATGTTCCCCTTAGGGAAAAATAAATAGTTTGTGTGCCATTTTAATTGGATTCCCGCTGGGACATCATAAAATCATCAATAACACATTAATCAGTTACAAAAAAAACATACTGCTTAGTTTTCAGTCCAACAACAGTTCAGTTAAAGGCTCTTTGAGAATGTTCCGCTCAGAGGGCGATTGTCAGCTGTCCACAGAACATGGTTGGAATACACTCTGTGGTTCAGAGGTCATAAGTGCTTAGGGAGACCGTGGGATGGAGGGACGGGGAGGGTTGGTTCTCAATTAGGGGAGGTCTCATGGTCAAAGTCTCATGGTCCGTGGGATGGGGTGTGTTGGGGGAACCGTGAAGTGGGGTGTTTGGGGGGGACAAAAACAGATGGAAGAGGTGACATAGGGAAGAGGGTATTGTGTTTGTCACAATTAGGAGGGACCCAGGGTTAACGTCAAGGTTACATTGTCTGTGGGATGGGGGGATGGATGGGTTGGACGAATGGGCTGTTCTCAAATAGGGGGTCTTGTCCCATAGTCAAGGGCCAAGGTCAGAGTCACACCCTGCGGAGTGGTAAGGGGGTGGGGTTGGTTGAGTCTCGGTGCCAGCCGTAGCCATGCCAGCTGGGGCCCACCGCCACCACACTCCTCCTGGCACGGGGCCTGTCTCTGCCGCGCTCCCAGCCCGGCGAAGGATCAGCAAGTTCAGAACCAGGAAGATGCTACACAGCAGGAAGTATATTATAGTCACGTGCGTCCATATGAGGGCAGAGTCAAGGGAGGTGGGCGGTCACATGTCAGACCACCAGAAGAACAGCGTGCCAGGAATAAGACAATGGCGATGATCCGCCGCACCACAGCGCCGGGTAGCTAATCTGGCGGTGGAGGAGGGAGTGGTACTGCGCCACTTAGCGGTCCATGGTAAGAGGTACGGTGGCCCAGATGGCGGTATGGTTGTCAGTGAACTCCGCCACGCTGACCTAGTGCAGCAGGAGGGTGGGGACCCGAGAAAATCAGTACAATACTTTATTGTCCATTCCTTAACCACTGGGCTGCCTACCTCCCGGTGGAACACGGCTGTTTCCAGCAGGAAGCCCACCAAGATGATGAGGAGCTGGGAGGAGAGGATGTCAGAGCCGGTTAGCGCCAGCAGGTACTTGTACAGAGCTTTCTTAGAATGGTCTGCCAGCTGGGATTGAGCCACCGGAGTCAGGATGTTTACTGAGAGATGGAGGGGGAGAGAGGGGGTGGGGTAGAGGAGAAGGAGGGAGGGAAGAGGAGAGGGGAGAGAGAGGGAGGGAGGGAGGGTGAAGAGAGAGGCTGAGGGTGGAGAAAAAGAAGGGGAAGTAGGAGAACATTTACTAAAACACCATTTGAAGTCCATTAAACTTGGCTTGTGGCTGTATGTGTGTGTGTGTGTGTGTGTGTGTTCAGTGTGTGTGTGTGTTCAGTGTGTGTGTGTGTTCAGTGTGAAATACAGGAGCTACATTGATGTGTATTCCCTTCAACATAAAGAGCTCATGTATCCTCCAATGGATAATATCACTGTCACAGCCTTGTCAACAACAGGATATTCCCACTAAAGTCAATTGGAGCACATTGTGAGCACAGTCAGTCTCAGACGTTCGACCTCAACACAGACCTCTCAATGCCCACTGGAGGAAATTAGAAATTAGTGTCTTGGGGTGTGTGTGTGTGTGTCCTTGGTTAATTCCAAAAGGTAATCTGGAGGATTGAGAGTGAGCAACACAGGCAGCTGATCTCAGATGACCCCCTCCCTGAATCACAGCCAGATGGCTGCTACATTACTACTCCACACTGAACCACAGCCAGATGGCTGCTACATTACTACTCCACATTGAACCACAGCCAGATGGCGGCTACATTACTACTCCACACTGAACCACAGCCAGATGGCTGCTACATTACTACTCCACATTGAACCACAGCCAGATGGCGGCTACATTACTACTCCACATTGAACCACAGCCAGATGGTGGCTACATTACTACTCCACATTGAATCACAGCCAGATGGCTGCTACATTACTACTCCACATTGAACCACACCCAGATGGCGGCTACATTACTACTCCACATTGAACCACAGCCAGATGGCTGCTACATTACTACTCCACATTGAACCACAGCCAGATGGTGGCTACATTACTACTCCACATTGAATCACAGCCAGATGGCTGCTACATTACTACTCCACATTGAACCACAGCCAGATGGCTGCTACATTACTACTCCACATTGAACCACAGCCAGATGGCTGCTACATTACTACTCCACATTGAACCACAGCCAGATGGTGGCTACATTACTACTCCACATTGAACCACAGCCAGTGGTTCAAGTACGTTTTTGTTGCATGAGAAATATAAGGATAGCCATTACTGCTGTCAGTACCGGCATTGTGAAAAACACAAGCCTCGTCTTCAATGAATTGCGTGGTATCCGTTTGTAGTTTATGATGATGTAGTGATGCCCCATTCCCTGGATTCTAATGGCTCCATGTGTTGCTTCATCCCTCATGACCTCAATGTGTTTCACTGGGGGGAAGTTTCATTCTCCATATGAAGTGCACGTACTCCTGTCTGGCTTCATCCTTCATGACCTCAATGTGTTTCACTGGGGTAAGTTTCGTTCTCCATATGAAGTTAGTCCTGTCTGGCTTCATAATGTTAGATGAGATTCATATGAGTGTTGATAAAGCATGATTCATATGTCATTTGTATTGCATTTATTATGATTCCACATTAGCTGGATGTAGCCTACATGCTCACGGTGTAGACTACATTAGCCATAATTGGTAATGTGTTGGTGGGGGAGTGTGATGGTGATGACCAGGTAAAAGGCTCAGTGAAGAGTGACTAAGGATGTTTTCCAGATGGAAGCTGTTTTAATGGTGAGTGAGGTCGTACTGAGGCCATGGATCCACCCCCATCTCTACCGGTCTCTCTCTGGAGTACCTCTCTTTCCTTCCATCTCTCTCTCTCTCTCTCTCTCTCTCTCTCTCTCTCTCTCTCTCTCTCTCTCTCTCTCTCTCTCTCTCTCTCTCTGTCAGCAACAATGTTCAGATACGCTGTGGAGTTAAAACGTAGATCAATTGGTATCAAGGGACCTAACGAGTGCCAGGAAAGCATTCCCCACACCATTACACCATCGCCACCAGCCTGTAGGGTTGACACCAGGCAGGATGCGGAATTGGACTCATGCTGCTTGCGCCAAATCCTGACTCTGCAATCAGCATGACGCAACAGGAACCGGGATTTGTCGGACCAGGCTATGTTTTTCCACACCTCAATTGTCCAGTGTTGGGGGTCGCGTGCCCACTGGAGCCGCTTCTTCTTGTTTTTAGCTGATAGGAGTGGAACCCAGTGTGGTTGTCTGCTGCAATAGCCTGACAAGGACTGACGAGTTGTGCATTCTAAGATGTCGCTCTGCCCACCACTGTTGTACTGCACTGTTATTTGCCCGTTTGTGGCCAGCCTGTTAGCTTGCACAATTCTTGCTCTTCTCCTTTGACCTCTCTTATCAATGAACTTTTTCCGCCCACAGGACTGCCGCTGTCTGGATGGTTTTTGTTTGTCGCACCATTCTCAGTAAACCCTGGACACTGCCGTGCGTAAAAAGCCCAGGAGGCCCGGCCGTTTCTGAGATACTGGAACAATTATACCACGCTCAAAGTCGCTTAGGTCACTCGTTTTGTCGATTCTAACGTTCAATCGAACAGTAACTGAATGCCTCGATTCCTGTCTGCCTGCTTTATATAGCAAGCCACGACCACGAAGGAGCGAACCATTTTTGTGAACGGGGTGGTGTACCTAATTAACTGGCTACTGAGTATTTCAGTACAGTATGTCATCAGTGGTTTTGCAGATCAGAGATGTGTACTTAGCCATTTTAATGAAGGAAATATATACACACGTATGTGTGTGTATATATATATATATATATATATATATATATATATAAATTCAGCAAAAAAAAGCATCCCTTTTTCAGGACCCTGTCTTTCAAAGATAATTCGTAAAAATCCAAATAACTTCACAGATCTTCATTGTAAAGGGTTTAAACATTGTTTCCCATGCTTGCTCAATGAACCTTAAACAATTAATAAACATGCACCTGTGGAACGGTCCTTAAGACACTAACAGCTTATAGACGGTAGGCAATTAAGGTCACAGTTATGAAAACTTAGGCCACATTTATCGACAAAGGAATGAGCGTTACACCGAGGCCTGTACTCTGGAGCGGGATCGATTTGGAGGTGGAGGGTCCGTCATGGTCTGGGGCAGTGTGTTACAGCATCATTGGACTGAGCTTGTTGTCATTGCAGGCAATCTCAATGCTGTGCGTTACAGGGAAGACATCCTCCTCCCTCATGTGGTACCCTTCCTGCAGGCTCATCCTGACATGACCCTCCAGCATGACAATGCCACCAGCCATACTGCTCGTTCTGTGCATGATTTCCTGCAAGACAGGAATGTCAGTGTTCTGCCATGGCCAGCGAAGACCCCGGATCTCAATCCCATTGAGCACGTCTGGGACCTGTTGGATCGGAGGGTGAGGGCTAGGGCCATTCCCCCCAGAAATGTCTGGGAACTTGCAGGTGCCTTGGTGGAAGAGTGGGGTAACATCTCACAGCAAGAACTCGTAAATCTGGTGCAGTCCATGAGGAGGAGACGCACTGTAGTACTTAATGAAGATGGTGACCACACCAGATACTGACTGTTACATTTGATTTTGAACCCCCCTTTGTTCAGGGACACATTATTCAATTTCTGTTAGTCACATGTCTGTGGAACTTGTTCAGTTTATGTCTCAGTTGTTAAATCTTGTTATGTTCATACAAATATTTACACATGTTAAGTTTGCTGAAAATAAACGCAGTTGAGTTTATATGTATGTATGTATATATATATATATATATATATATATATATATATATATTATATATAGTGTGATGGGATGTATAGACATTTATGACAGTATATTAATAGAATATATATCTGTAGAATATTATATGTACAGTAATAGATAGGATAGGCCTTGACTAGAATACAGTATATACATATGAAATTAGTAAAACAGTATGTACACATTATTAATGTGATCAGTATTCGATGACTATGTACATAGGGCAGCAGCCTATAAGGTGCAGGGTTGAGTAACCGGGTGGTAGCCGGCTAGTGACTAAAGTTCAGGGCAGGGTACTGGGCGGAGGCCGGCTGGTGGTGACTGTTTAACAGTCTGATGGCCTGGAGATTAGAAGCTGGTTTTCAGTGTCTCGGTTCCATCTTTGATGCACCTGTACTGACCTCGCGTTCTGGATGGTGACAGGGTGAACAGGCCGTGGCTCAGGTGGCTGAGGTCCTTGATGATCTTCTTGACCTTCCTGTGACGGGTGCTGTAGATGTCCTGAAGGGCACGCAGTATGCTTCCGGTGATGTGTTGGGCAGACCGCACCACCCCTTGGAGAGAGAGCTGCGGTCAGCATTTTGTTGTCTCCAATAATGTAGTATTGGAAAGGTCATTGTGTTTTACACCAGAAATTACTCTCAATTTGACTCTCAATTAGAGATGTATATATGTATGTGTGTGTGTGTATATATATATGGCAAATGTGTGTGTATATATATATATATATATATACAGTTGAAGTCGGAAGTTTACATACACTTAGGTTGGAATCATTAAAACTCATTTTTCAACCACTCCACAAATGTCTTGTTAACAAACTATAGTTTTGGCAAGTCGGTTAGGACGTCTACTTTGTGCATGACACAAGTCATTTTTCCAACAATTGTTGACAGATTATTTCACTTATAATTCACTGTATCACAATTCCAGTGGGTCAGAAGTTTATATACACTAAGTTGACTGTGCCTTTAAACAGCTTGGAAAATTCCAGAAAATTATGTCATGGCTTTAAAAGCTTCTGATAGGCTAATTGACACAATTTTTGTCAATTGGAGGTGTACCTGTGGATGTATTTCAAGGCCGACCTTCAAATTCATGGGAAACCACGCAGCCGTCATACCGCTCAGGAGATGAACGTACCTTTGTGCGAAAAGTGCAAATCAATCCCAGAACAACAGCAAAGGACCTTGTGAAGATGCTGGAGGAAACAGGTACAAAAGTATCTATATCCACAGTAAAACGAGTCCTATATCAACATAACCTGAAAGGTCGCTCAGCAAGGAAGAAGCCACTGCTCCAAAACCGCCATAAAAAAGCCAGACTACGGTTTGCAAATGCACATGGGGACAAAAATCGTACTTTTTGGAGAAATGTTCTCTGGTCTGATGAAGCAAAAATAGAACTGTTTGGACATAATGACCATTGCTTTGTTTGGAGGAAAAAGGGGGATGCTTGCAAGCCGAAGAACACCATCCCAACCGTGAAGCACGGGGGTGGCAGCATCATGTTGTGGGGGTGCTTTGCTGCAGGAAGGACTAGTGCACTTCACAAAATAGATGGCATCATTAGAAATAAATGATGTGGATATATTGAAGCAACATCTCAAGACATCAGTCAGGAAGTTAAAGCTTGGTCACAAATGGGTCTTCCAAATGGACAATGACCCCAAGCATACTTCTAAAGTTGTGGCAAAATGGCTTAAGGACAACAGAGTCAAGCTATTGGAGTGGCCATCACAAAGCCCTGACATCAATACCATAGAAAATGTGTGGCAGAACTGAAAAAGCGTGTGCGAGCAAGGAGGCCTACAAACCTGACTCAGTTACACCAGCTCTGTCAGGAGGAATGGTCCAAAATTCACCCAACTTATTGTAATTGTGGTAAGTTTGTAGAAGGCTACCCGAAACGTTTGACCCAAGTTAAAAAATGCAAACTATGAACATCCCACAGAGCACTGTTAAATCTGTTATTAAAAAATTGAAAGAATATGGCAACACAACAAACCTGCCAAGAGAGGGCCGCCCACAAAAACTTACGGACCAGGCAATGAGGGCATTAATCAGAGAAGCAACAAAGAGACCAAAGATAACCCTGAAGGAGCTGCAAAGCTCCACAGCGGAGATTGGAGTATCTGTCCATAGGACCACTTTAAGCCGTACACTCCACAGAGCTGGAGATACTGAAGAGTGGCCAGAAAAAATCCATTGCTTAAAGAAAAGAATAAGCAAACATGTTTGGTGTTTGCCAAAAGGCATGTGGTAGACTCCCCAAACATATGATAGAAGGTACTCTGGTCAGATGAGACTAAAATTGAGCTTTTTGAACATCAAGGAAAACGCTGTCTGTCACAAACCCAACACCTCTCATCACCCTGAGAACACCATCCCCACAGTGAAGCATGGTGCAACGGCAGGGAAAGGGAAACTTGTCAGAATTGAGGGAATGATGGATGGTGCTAAATACAGGGAAATTCTTGAGGGAAACCTGTTTCAGTCTTCTAAAGATTTGAGACTGGGACGGAGATTCACCTTCCAGCAGGACAATGACCCTAATCATACTTCTAAAGCAACACTTGAGTGTTTTAAGGGGAAACATTTAAATGTCTTGGAATGGCCTGGTCAAAGCCCAGACCTCAATCCAATTGTGATTGCTGCAAAAGGTGTCTCTACAAAGTATTGAGGGGGGTGAATAGTTATGCACGCTCAAGTTCTCCGTTTTCTTGTCTTATTTCTTGTTTGTTTCACAAGAAAAAATATTTTGTATCTTCAAAGTGGTAGGCATGTTGTGTAAATCAGATGATACAAACCCCACCAAAAAATATATTTTAATTCCAGGTTGTAAGGCAACAAAATAGGAAAGATGCCAAGGGGGGTGAATACTTTCGCAAGGCACTGTAGGTAGGGCATAGGGTGCTGTTTGGGATGCATTCTAGTATCCAGGTGTTTAATAGGAGAGCTTGGGGTCCCAGGAGGGCTGACAGGAATACAAAACACGCATTTTCCCTTCTAGCTATCGATTCATTCGACCTGATGAAGATGGATAGAGCAAGGTCTGATTTATGTGTAAAACCAGGCATTGCAGACTTTCCTGGTACAAGGCAAAACACACATTAGGCATGAAATGCCTACGGATTGAAACAGGGAGGGACTACCTGGACTTTCTTTTCCTATGCAAAATACTTTCTTTAACGTTGTGCCTTAATCAAATCACAATCAACTTTTGTTGTTTTGTTATTTATTTATTAAACATTTTTTGAATGTGGACACAATTAAAAACTTTGTTTTTGTTACAATCTTTCTGAAATGTTTTATTCAAACATTCAAATGCATTTCGTGCAAAATTCATTTTTCTGGACACTGGATGAAGTCAGCCTAAATATATTTGTTTCATTTTGCTAAGACACTCCAGGACCATCCAGAGCAGATTGTAAATAAATACTTTTTAAAATCTTTCTATTTGTAGATAATAGGTAGAATATATTGCACACCCAAAGCTGACTTGTGAAGGTGCTGGAGGGACCTTCCTATCTGTAAAATACAGTTCTCTCTTCTCTCCCCAGGGACCTCCAGCCATTCCAGAGCTAGCACACCCGATTCAAGTTAGTAAACACAATAATAAAACCTATGGAATTATAAATTGGCTATTCAACCAGAATGAAAACCCCTGTACGGTTCTACAAAGAACCTTTGCGATTGAGAAAAAGTTATTTATAGAATCATTATCCATAAAGCTTTTTGTAAAGAACAATAAAAAAAAGGTGTAACCGTAGCAGAACACTTTTCTGGTGCTATATAAAACCTTTTTTTATGTTCTTTATAAAACCTTAGGAAAAGGTTATTTAGAGCACCATACAAGGTTCCATGTAGAACCAAAAATGGTTCCGCTATGGTTACAAGCCAATAAACCTTTATTTGGCACACTAGATCGAACCATTTGTTTTTAATGTGTACTCAGAGGTATCGTGGCAAGGACAAACAGCATTCTGTTGTCATCCAGAGTCCCATTTGTAGTATTTTCAATCTAGGGGTCCTAGCTACATGGTCTGTACACTGACTCGTTATGTCTAGGGGCCCTACATACAGCAGGTTTTTAAAGGACTAAAGAGTTTGGTTTGCTTCGTGTTTTCATTTTGGCCATGGAAATTCAAGTATTGGGATATCCTGATAGTGGTATAGAGACATCCCGATACTGGTAGCGTCACAACCCTACTATTGGGACACACAAAATGATTATTGGCATAAGTGATTTCTCTGACTCGCAGTAATCTGATTTGCTGTGAGAATGAATTAATCTGTTCATCTACAATGTGTGCATACACTAATTGGATTGGTTATGGAAGAACATACACAGAATTAATTTAGTTTTTAGTTAATTCAAATGGATTGAGTCAGCAGGGGTTTAAAACGGGTCTAAACATGTAACGCAAACACATGCACGCACACACATGGACGTACGCGCACACACACACACTCAGATGGAGAGAGCTCAGATAGAGAAAGCTCAGATTAGAGAGAGCTCAGATAGAGAGAGCTCAGATTAGAGAGATGTATCACAGATAGACATCGTTATCTTCTTACTGTTTCCATGGCGAACGCAAGGCCCGGTGCAATGCCCAGAATTAGATAGCCTTTGTAGCCTCTGTGCTGCGACTCCTTCTATCATACAGACGGTCAGGCAGTTTCCGTTATATATGAAGTGAGCCTGCTCTCTTGTGGCAATGAGATGCTAGTGTTGATGATCGGCCAGATTCAAGACTCCCATGCAAAATGTATAATCAAAACCAATGGGATTATTGAATATTTTCTGTCAAATAAGTTCTGCAATTTCTTGTTGTTGTTGCATATGAACACACATTATAAAAAGACGGAAGAAAATAGGAGAGATGTCTCTGAGACCCTTCCGGGTTTCTTGCTCAGGTTGTAAAAGTCCATAATGCACTCTCTGTCAACCAGACGTTTGTACTTTGGGATCCCAGCCAGACAAGGTTACCCTCTCTCATACTGTATCTCCTCTCCCAAAAACAGATGGAGGCAAATAAACCCCCTAAAGACAATGTGACTTCCTGCTGGTGTGGTCATCGACTTTGACAGGTTCATCACGCGTGATCATTAAATCTCCCCAGGACAGCCAGAATAGATTAGCGTCAACATTGACATGATACTAGACTACTGACTGCTCATGCTTCTGCTACTTTAGCAGCCAGACGTTGATTATATTCTGTCTCAGTCTCTGCCTGGACTTTGTGGGATCTTGGGGTAAATTAAAGCCAGTGTATATTTAATTAACTGGCAGAAAATGAGTGGTGGCAGATGGCGCTAAGCTAACCGCATGTTAATTCTGATGCCTTTGCCCAAACCTTAACCTGAGCCTGAAACTACTAAACCTTAACCTAAACCTAAACCTAACCCTTGTTCTTTAACTTAATTTGAACTCTTACCTTCTGTAGTGTGGTCACAAGACCTGGGTTTCAACCACATTCCAAAAGATGTTTGCAAGACACAAACAGATGGAATAATTGGTCATTGATCATGGCATTTATTTTGCATCTAATTAATTAAACGTGCTTCTCTCTTGTTGCCTGTAGCAGCACATACGTTAATACCATGGGTCGCCGTGTCACGCTTATGGACCGATCTAGCTGTTTACACAATCACATGTGCCAACAATCAAATGTGCAGACTATCACTACCACAACTAGTCCAATAAGTTCTATGGCCTCAATTGTCCCCTTTTGTAGGCCTTAAGCACCAGATGTTACCAGCATATTAGCTTTAATCCTCTTGAATCGATCAGATGCACAGTATTTTGTTGGGTTGATAATAGGCCTACAATGTAACAAATTGCTGTACATTTACAGCAAAACTTTCACAGTTAGCTACTGTAATTCTACATTACAGTACAGTACTGTAAAGAGCAATGCATTAATGGAGGCTCAATGGTGTTCCGCTACACTGCTACACTACAATTTTACACTAAAATACTGTATCTGTTCTGCTTTATATTTACAGCAGCATACTGTGAATTATGGTGCATTTGGGGAAAATGTAATATGTCGGGCTCATTAGCGTATTTTGAGGCGAGCCTTTTAAGAGGCTTTATTGGTTGCACACATTAGTGAGAATGCTGTACCCAACAGAATACAGTACCATAACTTTTTTTTAAATATTTGTCGTGTAAATCTACACTAACTTACGAACGATGTGCTGCCAGGAATTTACTGTAATTCAGTACCACCCCCAAAGAATACAGTACCATACTGTAATTTTGGAGCACCCAAAACCTTTTGTGGGTGCATGGGATTGTTGTGGCTCATTAACAAATGTTGAGGCGTGCCTCTTATTGCAACCGTTAACGAGAGTGCTGTACCAATTGAAGTGGTATGTGGTAGTGGTTCCCTAACAATGAAATGTATGTAGGGGACAGATCGGAGTGGCAGCAAGTCTCAAACCTTTAATGGTTGAGTGTTTATGTCACGATCTCCGTGAGGGACAGACCAAGGCGCAGCGAGGTATCCAGTATACATTCTTTATTAATCAACGTAACTGGCAAAACAATAAACAAAACGAACGAAGATCGTAACGTTGACCCATAACTTAACGACAACAAAGCTATGCACAAACAATAACCCACAAAATCCCCTCTGAAAACTACAAACATATATATGGTTCCCAATTAGAGGTAACGACACTCAGCTGCCTCTAATTGGGAACCACTACTCCAACATAGAAATACAACACCTAGAACAAAAAAAACTTTCACCAAAAATGAAACTAAACACGCCAGCCTAAAAACTCTGGCCTGGACGTGACAGTTTAGCCATGTCCTTGTGATCTGTTCTCTAGTCACCAGTACCAGTTTAGCAGCCTTTGTTAAAGGTCCTATACAGTCATTCGGAAAACTTTTTTCTCTACTTTTTTCTCTCATGGCTAACTACCAGGATGTTGAAAAGACAGGATGAGTGGGCGGGGATCTTATATTCATGAGCTCTCCTTGACTGACAGCTCTTTGAAATGCCTATGTCAAGCAACTTGGATACAGTGAGCAGTGCTGCAGTAAAACCTCGTGCCCTCAGAGCATGTGCAGGCTGTTGTGTTCTCTAACATGTTCAATCCCTCCCTAGCTCAGGCCTCTATACCCACCCGCTTCAAGATGTCCCTGTGCCCAAGAAAGGGAAAGTAACTGAACTGAATGACTACCGACCAGTAGCACTCTCTTCTATCATCATGAAGTGCTCCGAGAGGCTAGTCAAAGACCATATCACCTCCTCCCTACCCGACACACTCAATCCTCTCCAATTCACCTACCGGCCTGACAGATCCACGGACGACACAATCGCCATTGCACTGCACACTGCCATTATCCACCTGGACAAAAAGGTTGTGATACAGCCCAGGATCGAACCAGGGTCTGTGGTGACACCTGTAGCACTGAGATGCAATGCCTTAGACCTCTAAATACAGAAAATACAAAATATATGTATAATTATGCATCTAATTAAACTGTTACAAAATAGGCTTCATGAATTGTAGGACAGGCCAGTGAAATACCAATGACAAAACAGGTATTGAAAGTATTGAAATACTTATATTGAAATACTGTAACAGTAATGCACTGTAAATTCTAGAAATTCTACAGCATGTTACTGTAGTCAGGTGTTCCATTAATATGCTGTAAATTTGTGATATAGTTAAGGTCCTGTAAATCTACAGTAATTTATTGGTTACTGTGCTGCCAGTAATTTGCTGTAAAACACTACAGGATTTGTTTTTTCAACATACCACCAATATGTTCTGTTCAACCTTGACAATTCTGCCCTGCTTGAACTTGATCATTCTGCCCCCAACCCACCACCCCTCCCCATAGCCTGCTCTGACATGCCCCAGCAGCACTACACCCAAAGAAGAGACAGAACTATACAAATCAAAATGGTTGTCATGGCAATGGCCTACCCAGGCAGATTCATTTCACCAATCAATGGGGGTTCTATTCTATCATGTGCAGCGCACGTTGGTCTGAATGGGAGGATGTGTCTATAGATCTAGAATAACCAATGTCCCACATACAGAACCCTCTTTCCTCTTTCAGCATTAGGCCAGACAGACCGAGCAGGACACCACAGGATACTACACGCCCAGCTGAGGTCAAGGAGAGAGAGAGAGAGATGGAGAGAATAGACAGAGAGAAAGAGTGAATAGACGGAGAGAATAGCTGGAGAGAAGAGGAGAGAGAGAGAGAGACGGAGAGAATAGATGGAGAGAGGGAGAGAATAGACGGAGAGAATAGACAGAGAGAAGAGGAGAGAGAGAGAGACGGAGAGAGGAGGTTAGAGACGGAGAGAATAGCTGGAGAGAAGAGGAGAGAGAGAGAGAGACGGAGAGAATAGATGGAGAGAGGGAGAGAATAGACGGAGAGAATAGACAGAGAGAAGAGGAGAGAGAGAGAGACGGAGAGAGGAGGTTAGAGACGGAGAGAATAGACAGAGAGAAGGAGAGAATAGATAGAGAGAGGAGGTGAGAGACAGAGAGAGAAAGAAATGGAGAGAATAGACAGAGTGGGAGAGCGAGAGGAGAGAATAGACGGAGAGGGAGAGAGGGAGAGAGAGGAGAGAGAGAGAGAATAGACGGAGAAGGAAAGAGAGAGAGAATAGACAGAGAGAGAGACGGAGAGAATAGACAGAGAGGGAGAGCGAGAGGAGAGAATAGACAGAGAGGGAGGGAGAGAGAGATAGATAGAGAAAGATGGAGAGAATAGATGGAGAGGGAGATAATAGACAGAGGGAGAGAGAGAGAGAGAGAGAGAGAGAGAGAGAGAGAGAGAGAGAGAGAGAGAGAGAGAGAGAGAGAGAGAAAGAAAGCGGAGAGTATAGACAGAGAGGGAGAGGCGAAAGAGATGGAGAGAATCGACTGATAGGGAGAGACAGAGAGGGATAGAGAGAGAGAGAGAGAGAGAGAGAGAGAGAGAGAGAGAGAGAGAGAGAGAGAGAGAGAGAGAGAGAGAGAGACAGAGAAAGAAAGAAAGAGACGGAGAGTATAGACAGAGAGGGAGAGGCGAAAGAGATGGAGAGAATCGACTGATAGGGAGAGACAGAGAGAGAGATAGAGAGAGACAGAGGGATTAAGAGAGAAGAAAGGTACTTTCTGGAAGAGAAAAATAAGAGAAGATATGTCTGTGGCCCTTCCCAGACTCAAAGGGCCCCTGGCTCAGATCAACCTCATGGGATACTGTTGTTGTCTCTGTGTCTCCACACCGGCCCCGTCACTGGAGGTAAGGCCACCCAACACCACCCCTGTCTGTCTGTTCCCATTGACAACTCACCTTGCAGGGCAGGATGACACAGAAGCAAACGGGGTAGAATTGAGGTAACAAAACACTTCAGTGTGATGTATTGTAGAGGGTCATTTCAGCTGCGTATAAACCGGTGACATGGAACAGTTGGAGTGTTTGATTTGTAGTTTGTATTTGTTTGATCATTTATACAGAGAGACTAAATTTTTCATTTATTTGATATAGTAGTTTAACTAATGCTTGAAAAATAAAATGCCCCCCCCCTCTGCTTTTTAACTTCAGGTATTATTTACTTTGATACTGCAAATGAGGGTAGTTTGCAAATATATTTAGGAACTGATGAATTCAACTTTAAAACCAGGTTTAAAACAATTAGTCTAGTCTTATAGTAATTTACACTGTCAACCTCATGCCTGTGTGAATCACTACTGGAAGAGAGTTGAACACTGACACAATAGTTCCGGTGTTTTTTGTTCCCTTTTTATTCCGGAAAAGGAAGTTTGACCAACAGACTTATAAGAAAAAAGAGGAACTCCCTTTGACAAATTAATGAAAGCTAAAATAGATCCTCAATTCAAATCACATCCAGTTTCTGAGTCCCATTTGTATCTGGTCAGGGTATGTACCCAAGCTTATATTAGCGGCACGTGAATCAAAGTTGAATTAAAACTGACCTAAAATCACCCACACAGTGTGCATAGCTACAATGATTGATCCCATAGATTGGGACTCTACCCCCTCCTCCCAATAGCCATGGTGAAGGTTAAGGGGCCATAGATTGGGACTCTACCCCCTCCTCCCAATAGCCATGGTGAAGGTTAAGGGGCCATAGACTGGGACTCTACCCCCTCCTCCCAATAGCCATGGTGAAGGTTAAGGGGCCATAGATTGGGACTCTACCCCCTCCTCCCAATAGCCATGGTGAAGGTTAAGGGGCCATAGACTGGGACTCTACCCCCTCCTCCCAATAGCCATGGTGAAGGTTAAGGGGCCATAGACTGGGACTCTACCCCCTCCTCCCAATAGCCATGGTGAAGGTTAAGGGGCCATAGACTGGGACTATACCCCCTCCTCCCAATAGCCATGGTGAAGGTCAAGGGGCCATAGATTGGGACTCTACCCCCTCCTCCCAATAGCCATGGGGAAGGTTAAGGGGCCATAGATTGTCATGTGTCTGTATTTAACGACCACCTCTTCTCCCTTCCCTATTCATGGTGACGGGGCCCATGCCATCTCCTGCAGTTGTACCCTTGCTAAAGGGCAATAGCACCACTTTTCAACCTCGTATTCATTATCTGCAGCACCATACCAGTGTCTGCGTGTGTGAAAATGGCACATTTGTAGGTTTTGTAGCATGAGTTAAACCGTGGAAACACCCTTTTCAATGCCCTTTTAAACCCTAAAACTGTACAATAAAGTATTCTTCCTCTTCTAGGCATAATGAAGGCTGATGAGATCCAGAATTATGGCGGTGACCTCATAAGCCACTCCCTGGCCCTGGTGCAGTGTTTGGAGGCCCTGCTGGCTTAGGCGAACGGGCAGCGATGTGGCCCTCGGGGTTCAGGTAGGCAGCTTGCCTAGAGGGTTAGTGAGGTGGGCAGAGACCAAAGAGTTGCCAGTTGAAATATGGGGTCTGACTGGGAAATCTTGTTGGGATGTGGGTGGCTGACCTTGTCCTCGAACCTGTGTATGTGTGTGTTTGTGTGTGTGTGTGGGGGGGGATAAAGGAAAATGACAAATGGCAGTGTCTCTGTGACATTTGAAACTAAAAAAGTAATCTTCCTCCAGACGGTGGTGATGAAGGTGATCCAAGACCTCCCTGGTGCTGTCCCTGCAGAGCCCTGTGTTTGAGGAGCTGCTGCTTAGCCGTAACGGCATCACCCTGGTCCCTGCAGAGCCCTGTGTTTGAGGAGCTGCTGCTCAGCCGTAACGGCATCACCCTGGTCCCTGCAGAGCCCTGTGTTTGAGGAGCTGCTGCTCAGCCGTAACGGCATCACCCTGGTCCCTGCAGAGCCCTGTGTTTGAGGAGCTGCTGCTCAGCCGTAACGGCATCACCCTGGTCCTGCCAGAGACCGCTGAGTGTGCTGAGGTCTTTGATACGTTCATATGGTAACCATTCATTTTATTTATAAAGCCCGTTTCTGGCATCCAAGGCGCTATTGCGAGGGAGAGCGTTGAGTGTGCTGCCAGTCTTTGATAAGTTCATCAGGTTAAAAGGGAGACACATACAGTGTGCTGCCGTCTTCAACAGGTTCATTAACAATAATAATAGTTTGGTGGGTGCTTAGATTTGTCCTATTTCACACATGTACAAGTGTGTATCAATACATGTGTGAATTGGAAATGTGTTTTTTGCATATCCCAACACCCTTGGAGAGTGGGGACACGGTCAGGGTCTACCATTATCAACGGTGACCCTGGAGTAAATTAGGGTTAAGTGCCTTGCTCAAGGGCACATTAACAGATTTCTCACCTTGTCGGCTCTGGGATTCAAACCAGCGACCTTTCAAGGAAGAAAGTAATAAGTCACAAGAAATGATATCATAAGGAATTCCCCCCCTTGACAAGTAATACATGGTTTAGGGTTCATTTGGGGGGGGGGGGCAGAGGCAGGAGAGGGGTGTTTAACTGTAGATGTCACTCTACTGCTTTAGACTCTGTACTCTATTTGGGTAACACGCTCAGTTTTACTGTGTATTTTTATATAGCCATCTAGTGGGTGCACTTGGTAACTGCAACCTCGTGACTGATTCAGTACTAGAATCCCAGACCTAAATGCTGAACACCAGTGGAGGCTGGTGGGAGGACACACGGTCGGTGGGTGTCGTAATATATCAATTAGTAAGTCATGAAAACCGAATTGGTCTACGGAGGCGTCAGCACATTGATCATAGTGTATTGTGAGGCTTACTCTGGCTGGCTACTGCAACCATAGAAATATAATTCCTGCATAATTCCTCTCATTAACTTTAATGGAAAAGCTCGTTCTAGGAATTATATCTCTATGACTGCAACACTAGACAGCTGTATATTGTGTACATCCTATAGGGTATAGGGTATTCTATAAGGTATAGTGTATTATATAGGGAATAGGGTATTCTATAAGGTATTGGGTATTATATAGGGTATAGGGTATTAAATAGGATATAGGGTATTCTATAGGATATAGGGTATAGGGTATTCTATAGGATATTTGTTATTATATAGGGTATTCTATAAGGTATAGGGTATTATATAGTGTATAGGGTATTCTATAGGATAAAGGGTATTATATAGGGTATAGGGTATTCTATAAGGTACAGGGTATTTTATAGGGTATTATATAGGGTATAGGGTATTCTATTAGGTATAGGGTATTATATAGGGTATAGGGTATTCTCTAGGATATAGGGTATTATATAAGGTATAGGATATTATATATGGTATAGGGTATTCTATAGGATATAGGGTATTATATAGGGCATAGGGTATTATATAAGGTACAGGGTATTGTATAGGGTATAGGGTATTCTATAAGGTATAGTGTATATGGTATTCTATACGGTATAGGGTATTCTATAAGGTATAGGATATTATATAGGGTACAGGGTATTATATAGGGTATATAGTATTATATAGGGTATAGGGTACTCTATAGAATATAGGGTATAGGGTATTCTATAAGGTATAGGGTGCATGGTATTCTATAGGGTATAGGGAATTCTATAAGGTATAGAGTATAGAATATTCTATAGGGTATAAAGTATTATATAGGGCATAGGGTATTCTATAAGGTATAGGGTATTATATAGGGTATAGGGTATTCTATAAGGTAACGGGTATTACATAGGGTATAGGGTATTCTATAAGTTATAGGGTATTCTATAGATATAGGGTATTATATAGGGCACAGGGTAGTATATAGGGTATTCTATAGATATAAGGTATAATCAAGGGTATATGGTATTATATAGGGTATAGGATATTAAATTGGGTTAAAGAGTATTCTATAGGATATAGGGTATTATATAGGGTATAGGATATTATATAGGGTATTCTATAGGATATACGGTATTATATAGGGCATAGGGTATTATATAAGGTACAGGGTATTATATAGGGTATTCAATAGGGTATCGGGTATTCTATAGGGTATAGGGTATTCTATAGGGTATTATATAGGGTATAGGGTATTATATAGGGTACAGGGTATTCTATAAGGTATAGTATATATGGTATTCTATAGGGTATACGGTATTCTATATGGTATTGGGTATTCTATAAGGTATAGGATATTATATAGGGTATAGGGTATTCCATATGGTATAGGGTATTCTATAGGGTATAGAGTATTGTATAGGGTATTCTATAGGGTAAAGGGTATTATATAGGGTACAGGGTATTCTATAAGGTATAGTGTAAATGGTATTCTATGGGGTATAGGGTATTCTATACAGTATAGGGTATTCTATAAGGTATAGGATATTACATAGGGTATAGGATATTATATAGGGTATAGGGTATTATATAGGGTATATAGTATTCTATAGGGTATAGGGTATTATATAGGGTATAGGGTATTCTATAGATATAAGGTATAATCAAGGGTATATGGTATTATATAGGGTATAGGATATTATATTGGGTATAGAGTATTCTATAGGATATAGGGTATTATATAGGGTATAGGATATTATATAGGGTATTCTATAGGATATACGGTATTATATAGGGCATAGGGTATTATATAAGGTACAGGGTATTATATAGGGTATTCAAGAGGGTATAATGTATTCTATAGGGTATAGGGTATTCTATAGGGTATTATATAGGGTATAGGGTATTATATAGGGTACAGGGTATTCTATAAGGTATAGTGTATATGGTATTCTATAGGGTATACGGTATTCTATATGGTATTGGGTATTCTATAAGGTATAGGATATTACATAGGGTATAGGATATTATATAGGGTACAGGGTATTATATAGGGTATATAGTATTCTATAGGGTATAGGGTATTCTATAGGGTATAGGGTATTCTATTAAGGTATAGGGTATTATGTAGGGCATATGGTATAATATAGGGTATAGGGTATTCTATAGGGTATTCTAAAGGGTATAGGGTATTCTTTAAGGTATAGGGTATTCTATAGGGTATAGGATATTCTATAAGGTATAGGATATTACATAGGGTATAGGATATTATATAGGGTATAGGGTATTATATAGGGTATATAGTATTCTATAGGGTATAGGGTATTATATAGGGTATAGGGTATTCTATAGATATAAGGTATAATCAAGGGTATATGGTATTATATAGGGTATAGGATATTATATTGGGTATAGAGTATTCTATAGGATATAGGGTATTATATAGGGTATAGGATATTATATAGGGTATTCTATAGGATATACGGTATTATATAGGAGCATAGGGTATTATATAAGGTACAGGGTATTATATAGGGTATTCAAGAGGGTATAATGTATTCTATAGGGTATAGGGTATTCTATAGGGTATTATATAGGGTATAGGGTATTATATAGGGTACAGGGTATTCTATAAGGTATAGTGTATATGGTATTCTATAGGGTATACGGTATTCTATATGGTATTGGGTATTCTATAAGGTATAGGATATTACATAGGGTATAGGATATTATATAGGGTACAGGGTATTATATAGGGTATATAGTATTCTATAGGGTATAGGGTATTCTATAGGGTATAGGGTATTCTATTAAGGTATAGGGTATTATGTAGGGCATATGGTATAATATAGGGTATAGGGTATTCTATAGGGTATTCTAAAGGGTATAGGGTATTCTTTAAGGTATAGGGTATTCTATAGGGTATAGGATATTCTATAAGGTATAGGGTATTATATAGGGTATAGGGTATTATATAGGGTATATGGTATTATATAGGGTATAGGGTATTCTATAGGATATAGGGTATTATATAGTGTATAGGGTATTATATAGGGTATTCTATACGGTATAGGGTATTATATAGGATTATATAGGATATATTCTATAGGGTAGCGTATAGGGTATATGGTATTATATAGGGTGTAGGGCATTCTATAGGGTATAATGTATTCTATAGAGTATTCTATTAAGGTATAGGGTATCATATAGGGTATAGGGTATTATATAGTTTATTGTATAGGGTATATTACAGGGTATAGGGTATGCTATAGGGTATAGGGTATTATATAGGCTATAGGGTATTATATAGGGTATAGGGTATTCTATAGGGTATAGGGGTATTCTAGATGGTATTATGTAGGGTATTATATAGGGCATATGTTATTCTATAGTGTAGTTTATAAGGTATTTGGTATTATATAGGGTATAGGGCATTCTATAGGGTTTATGGTATTCTATAGGGTATAGGGTATTATATAGGGTAAAGGATATTCTATAGGGTATTATATAGGGTATTCTATAGGGTATAGGGTATTCTATAGGGTTTAGGGTTTTATATAGGGTATATGGTATAGGGTATTCTATAGGGTATAGGGTATTCTATACGGTATAGGGTATTCTATACGGTATAGGGTATTCTATAAGGTATAGGATATTATATAGGGTATAGGGTATTCCATATGCTATAGGGTATTCTATAGGTTATAGAGTATTGTATAGGGTATTCTATAGGGTAAAGGGTATTATATAGGGTAAAGGGTATTATATAGGGTACAGGGTATTCTATAAGGTATAGTGTATATGGTATTCTATAGGGTATAGGGTATTCTATACGGTATTGTCTATTCTATAAGGTATAGGATATTATATAGGGTATAGGGTATTCTATAGGATATAGGGTGTAGGATATTATATAGGGTACAGGGTATTATATAGGGTATATAGTATTCTATAGGGTATAGGGTATTCTATAGGGTAGTCTATTAAGATATAGGGTATTTTATAGGGCATATGGTATAATATAGGGTATAGAGTATGCTAAAGGGTATAGGGTATTCTTTAAGGTATAGGGTATTCTATAGAGTATTCTATATGTTATAGGGTATTATATAGGGTATAGGGTATTATATAGGGTATATGGTATTATATAGGGTATAGGGTATTCTATAGGATATAGGGTATTATATAGTGTATTGGGTATTATATAGGATATTCTATACGGTATAGGGTATTATATAGGATATTCTATACGGTATAGGGTATTATATAGGATATATGATTATATAGGATATAGGATATATTCTATAGGGTAGCGTATAGGGTATATGGTATTATATAGGGTGTAAGGCATTCTATAGGGTATAGGGTATTATATAGGGTATAGGGTATTCTATAGGGTATTCTATTAAGATATATGGTATTATATAGGGTATAGGGTATTATATAGTTTATTGTATAGGGTATTCTACAGGGAATAGGGTATGCTATAGGGTATAGGGTATTATATAGGGTATAGGGTATTATATAGGGTATAGGGTATTCTATAGGGTATAGGGGTATTCTATGTGGTATTATGTAGGGTATTATATAGGGCATATGTTATTTTAATAATAATTTAAAAAAAAAATATATATATATATATATATTCACATTTTCAAATAGTCCATTTATATTTTCCAACGGGGCTATACATTTGGGTGAGGTTTTTTTCCCAAAATAAAATTAAACCATCCAGTGTTCGGCAAAATAACAACACAATGTCAAATACAGGTAGCCTAGTCAAATAATTAACATCCAGTCACATTAACTCTCTCGCGGGAATTCCACTAACAGTCCGTATGTGGCCAAACGTAGCTGCTGCCCATTTCGTTTGCTCGAAAATTGATGAATGGTTAAAAAAATAAAGCCCGTGTCCATAGAGACACATAGCAGCTCTACTGGTAGTACTACACCTGCACCTGTCGACGACACAAGTTGTTCTGCTTCCATGAGCACATCCAATGCTAGCATCAGTAATTCTACATGTGTTGTTAGGCCAGCTAGCATGGACACTGCCAGTTATAGATCTGATGCAGCCAAGGAGCTACTGCCCCCTTACCCGGGAACAACAGACAGGGACGTTGGACCATTGAAGAGGCGCAAATATCATGACAACTATATTGATTTGGAGTTCACTTATGGGAGTTGTGCCTTTCCTCAGCCACATTGTGTTATATGTGCAAAAGTACTATCTCACAACTCGATGAAACCTTCACTCTTGCGCAGACATTTAGAAACAAAACATGTCCATTTGGAAAATGTTGACTTTACAGGGAGTCTTTGTAACTTATATTCAATGTGCGGGACAAAACTGAGACTATGATTAGGAAGTTGGAGCTCTTCTCTGTCTGCATTAACAGCGCAGGTCTTTCCATCATTGTATGATTTTTTTGTGTGCAAATGAACGCAAGCTTACGGACAATGTCAAATGTGACATAGCGTAGCACCTGAGTGAGTTGGGTGCGCAATTACGCAGGTACTTTCCCGAAACGGAGGACACAAACAACTGGATTCGTTATCCCTTTCATGCCCTGCCTCCAGTCCACCTACCGATATCTGAACAAGAGAGCCTCATCGAAATTGCAACAAGTGGTTCTGTGAACATTTTATTTAATCAGAAGCCACTGCCAGATTTCTGGATTGGGCTGTGCTCAGAGTGTCCTGTCTTGGCAAATCACGCTGTTAAGACACTGATGCCCTTTGCAACCACGTACCTATGTGAGAGTGGATTCTCGGCCCTCACTAGCATGAAAACTAAATACAGGCACAGACTGTGTGGAAAATTATTTAAGACTGAGACTCTCTCCAATACAACCCAACATTGCAGAGTTATGAGTTATTCACAATTTTCAATGAATAAATAAGGTTTTATATGTAAGATGGTTAAATAAAGAGCAAAATTATTGATTATTATTATATTATTATTTGTGCCCTGGTCCTATAAGAGCTCTTTGTCACTTCCCACGAGCCGGGTTGTGACAAAAACTCACACAATCTTACGTTTAATAAATGTATCGTATGTGTGGCAGGCTTACAATGATGGCAAAAAAACAACATTTGAGAGTGCTCTGACCCTGGTGCTAGAGGGGGTACGCAGCTGGAGGTTGAATGTTTTGAAGGAGTACGGGACTATAAAAAGTTTGGGAACCACTGCTATAGGGTATTCTACACGGCAGGGTTTCCCAAACTCGGTCCTCGGGACCCCAAGGGGTGCACATCTTGTTTTTTTTCCCCCTAGCACTACACAGCTGATTTACTAAATAATCAACTAATCATCACGCTTTGATTAATTGAAAAAGCTGTGTAGTGATAGGGCAAAAACCAAAACGTGCACCCTTTGGTGGTCCCGAGGACGGAGTTTGGGAAAAGCTGCTACAGGGTGTGTAGGCCAGGGCTATTAACCTCTGAAAATACTCTCTAGGCTTCTGTATGCCGGGTACAGCCTACTGCCATAAATAGATTTGATCTGTTGCCATTTTTGTTTTGGGTCGAGTTTCTGTCTTGGCTGTAGATACCCACGAAAAAGTCAGACTTTTAAAATAATAATAGCAATTAAGACTATTCTGTGGACTCAGTGTAGGTTGGATGTATTTGGATTAAGTACAACATCATTTCCTTGGGTAAAACATAACGTGTGTGTGTGTGCAGGTGTGGGTTTAGAGAGGACATCATTACTTTACATACATGACCTCTTTCCCTTGATCTGACCCCCCTTCTCATCTCTCTCTTTCTCCGTCTCTCTTTTTCTTTCTATCTGTCCCCTTTCCATCTCTCTCTTTCTCTCTCTGTCTCTCTTTCTCTCTCTCTATCTGTTCCCTTCTCATCTCTCTCTCTCTCTTTCTCTCTCTCTCTTTCTGTCTGTCCCCTTCGCTCTCTCTGTCCCTCTCTGTCCCTCTCTGTCCCTCTCTGTCTCTGTCTCTGTCTCTGTCTCTCTCTCCAGGTACCTGTACTGTGGAGAGATCTCTCTGCGTCTTGAGCAGGCCACCCCTCTAAACAAGCTGGCCACTAAATACCGAGTTCAGGGCCTCCTGCAGGGGGTCACCCAGTACATGACTCTGGCCAGCTCCTCTGGACACATGGTGGAAAGGTACTGTACTGTTTATTTATTTTTATCTAACGTTTATTGAACCATGAAGTCCCATTGAGCTCAGAAGACGTCTTTCCCAAGGGAGACCTGTATTGTCAGGTCTCCCTTGGGAAAAGGTAACCTCCCTCTTCATGTTGTAATATAATGTATATGTTATGGTTATATGAATGGAGGTCGGGGTGTTGTCTGATATAGTTTGTTGAACTCTGTAAATCGTTTTTTTAACTACTAGGAATAACGTTTTCAGCTGAAGTCTATACATTATGAAGTCCATACATTAGTCTTTACAATAAACATCGCATTCATTAAAGGCCCAATGCAGTCCAAAACCATTTTGGAATAATAATACTGTGAAATTGTGAAAATTATGATAATGACCTTTTAGAGTAAGAGCTGTTTGAAAAGACTGCCTGAAATGTCAGCCTGTTTTAGTGGGTCATCACCAGGCAGTAAATTAGTTATTTGACCAATAAGAAAGAGTTCCAAACCGCTCTGCCAATATCAGCTAGTTTTCAGGTTTCCCCTCCCCATTGAGACCACTCCCAGACAGTCTTTGCAAAATTCTTCCTTGAGAAATTGCTTTTTGCCAAGAAGATATTTTTCTTATTTTTTTTTTTAAACCATTTTAATAGAAAACAATCACACTAATATAATTAATTGTTACCCAGTAATGATTTGATATTGGCTGGACAATAATAATGTTGACAACATTGTAGGTACCAGTATACCCTTCAGACTGGAGAAGTGGCCCTGAGGGACGCCTGTCTGCAGTACCTGTCCTGGAACCTGTCCTCCGTACGGCATAGTAGGGAGTGTACCACCATCAGCATCGACCTGCTCATGACCCTGCTGCAGCGTCTAGACCTCATCTTGCAGGGACAGTAGGCCTACTCTTTGGTAGCCTGATTGCAGATCTGTTTGCACTGTCTAGCCGACTCCTTGTCAATCATTGTCACATAATTGTCTACCTCATCGCAGATCTGTTTCTGTTGGCAATACAGCACAAACAGTTCTGGGAGCAGGCTAACTCCTGTGTACTACTCCATGTTAGGATTATGTATAGAACTATTAAACAATTTCGAACTTGTATGTGTGTCTTTGCAATGTGTATACTGTACTTATTTAATTACTTGTTACTTTTATTTCTTATTCTTATGCTAAAACTGCATTGTTGGTTAGGGGCTCGAAAGTAAGCATTTCACCTATTGCATTCGGCTCATGTGACTAATAACATTTGATTTGACTTATGTACTCCTGGCTGCAAAATGAATTTCCCTGATCTGAAGGAACAATAAAGTTTTAAAATGTGACTTTGAATTTCAGAGTGAGATGGAGCTGTTCACGACGTTGGAGGCCTGGATCAACCAGAACGAGCCGGATTCTCTAACAGCGGAGAATGCTCTCAGAGCCGTCCGTTACGCCCTGATGCCTCCGTGGGAGCTCTTCCGGCTGCAGACCCAGTCTCCTCTCCTGGCCCGCTACCAGGAGTCGGTCCGGGACCTCCTCTACCATCCTACCAGTTCCACTCTGCCTCCCCCCTCCACATGGCAAAGTACTTTGAGGTGAACTGTAGTCTCTTCAAGCCAGGAACTCCCTCTCCACAGCCTGGGGGAGTCCGTGGGTCATCAACAACCCCAACAGGGATAACCGCAGCACCAGCTTCCAGCGGCCATGACGTCAACAAGAGGGTAACCTGGAACGCCCTGTTCTCGCCCCGTTGGTTACCCTGATTACCCCACAGTATAAGGACCATATACTCTGAACAGAGCTCCATGCAGCTCACACAAGTCGACGGAGGGCGGCCGCACATCATTGTTACCCCCGCTACATTGAGTGCGGACTTCGCCGGGGTGAGTTTCCAGAAGACGTGGTGATGATGGGAAGGCAGCAGGTGAACATGGTGGTGAGACATGTTTATAACTTCCACCAGAGCACCGAGGAGACTGGGGACTTCATGGTGGAAGTCAATCTGCACTGCAAGGCATCTGAGTACCTGGTTGATGGTTCCCTCCATCTACACATCGTGGTCAAGCCGCTCTACCAGACCCTCATCTCTACCAAGAAATGAACACCTTCACTCTTTCTACCCGCCCCAATTCTCTATCATGCTGCCCTAAGTGTGCACTTGTTCACTTCCCTTCATTCATGTGGAGGAGTGCATGAGTGCACACTTCGGGAGAAATTTGCCTCCTCCATTTTTGTACATGCAGTGACACGGTTGACACCATGTAAGCCAAGCACTGCCCTCTTAAAACATCACACTCATATCACATAATACACAAAGTCAAGGGAGAACCAACTAGCCAACCAACCCCATCATGTCTGCAACCAGCCAACCCCATCATGTCTGCAACCAGCCAACCCCATCATGTCTGCAACCAGCCAACCCCATCATGTCTGCAACCAGCCAACCCCATCATGTCTGCATTCAACCAACCAGCCAACCCAATCATGTCTGCATTCAACCAACCAGCCAACTAGCCAACCAACCCAATCATGTCTGCAGCCAACCAGCCGACCAACCAGCCAACCAACCAACGAGCCAGCCAGCCAACCACACAACCAACCCCATCATGTCTACAAACAACTGACCAACCAACCCCATCTTGTCTGCAACCAACCAACCCCATCATGTCTGCAATCAACCACCAACCCCATCATGTCTGCAACCAACCAACCCCATCATGTCTGCAACCAAACAACCCCATCATGTCTGCAACCAACCAACCCCATCATGTCCGCAACCAACCAACCAACCAACCCCATCATGTCTGCAACCAACCAACCCCATCATGTCTGCAACCAACCAACCCCATCATGTCTGCAACCGGCCAACCCCATCATGTCTGCAACCAGCCAACCCCATCATGTCTGCATTCAACCAACCAGCCAACTAGCCAACCAACCCCATCATGTCTACAAACAACCGACCAACCAACCCCATCTTGTCTGCAACCAACCAACCAACCCCATCATGTCTGCAATCAACTAACCAACCAACCCCATCATGTCTGCAACCAACCAACCCCATCATGTCTGCAACCAACCAACCCCATCATGTCTGCAACCAAACAACCCCATCATGTCTGCAACCAACCAACCCCATCATGTCTGCAACCAACCAACCCCATCATGTCTGCAATCAACCAACCAAACAACCAACCCCATCATGGCTGCAACCAACCAACCAACCCCATCATGTCTGCAACCAACCAACCAACCCCATCATGTCTGCAACCAACCAAACAACCAACCCCATCATGGCTGCAACCAACCAGCCAACCAACCGGCCAAACAACCAACCGGCCAACCAGCCAGCCAAACAACCAACCCCATCATGTCTGCAACCAACCAACCAATCCCATCATGTCTACAAACAACCAACCAACCCCATCATGGCTGCAACCAATCAACCAACCCCATCGTGTCTAAAACCAACCAACCCCATCATGTCTGCAACCAACCAACCCCATCATGTCTGGAACCAACCAACCCCATCGTGTCTACAACCAACCAACCCCATCATGTCTGCCACAAACCAACCAACCCCATCATGTCCGCAACCAACCAACCAACCCCATCATGTCTGCAACCAACCAACCAACCCCATCATGTCTGCAACCAACCAAACAAACAACCAACCTCATCATGGCTGCAACCAACCAACCCCATCATGTCTGCAACCAACCAACCAACCCCATCATGTCTGCAACCAACCAACCAAACAACCAACCCCATCATGTCTGCAACCAACCAACCAACCAACCCCATCATGTCTGCAACCAACCAACCAAACAACCCCATCATGTCTGCAACCAACCAACCCCATCATGTCTGCAACCAACCAAACAAACAACCAACCTCATCATGGCTGCAACCAACCAACCCCATCATGTCTGCAACCAACCAACCAACCCCATCATGTCTGCAACCAACCAACCAAACAACCAACCCCATCATGTCTGAAACCAACCAACCAACCAACCCCATCATGTCTGCAAACAACCAACCAAACAACCCCATCATGTCTGCAACCAACCAACCAACCCCATCATGTCTGCAACCAACCAACCAACCCCATCATGTCTGCAACCAACCAACCAATCAACCCCATCATGTCTGCAACCAACCAACCAACCCCATCATGTCTGCAACCAACCAACCAACCGACCCCATCATGTCTGCAACCAACCAACCAACCCCATCATGTCTGCAACCAACCAACCAACCCCATCATGTCTGCAACCAACCAACCAACCAACCAACCAACCAACCAACCCCATCATGTCTGCAACCAACCAACTAACCCCATCATGTCTGCAACCAACCAACCAACCAACCCCATCATGTCTGCAACCAATCAACCAACCCCATCATGTCTGCAACCAACCAGCCAAACAACCAGCATGTCTGCAATGTATGGAATAAATGGATAGCAGACAATACCTGTTTGATAACATTTTGTACAGTACGTTTTTATTCACGATCAATATGTCTTACAAGCTTTGATTTAGCGATGTTTTAAATGCTATTTCTCTGTGCTATTATACCCCAGAAATTCACTTCAAAGGGTCACTCATCACATCCATGTAACATACCTAGGCCTACAAACCAAAGTACTAGAAACCATGTTGAAAAGCGAAATATATTGAATGCTTGTAGTTCATTTGTATAAGAAATAACACAAAGGTTATACAAATCGTGATTAGATTCATGGTCACTTTTCTTTTTTATTAATAATAGATAACTAAATATTATCTTAGAAAAGATTAACGTTTATTTGTTGTTGTTGTTGCTATTATTCTCAAACTGTTTACCAAGGAGAAGGTCCATAAAAAGGCGTTTCCTCTTCATTGACATTACCGTTGATGATATCTCTTGCTTGCAGTACCATCCAATAGAGCAAAGTTATTCCTGGACAGATTGACTGTTTGTGTGTTTCCAATATTTAAGAGTGATGTATTACAAGTAGCCTCTATGCCTATTGTTATTGATTATGTCGGCATATGAGTGCAAACAAAAGTGAAACTTCAAGTTTCATTTCATGTAAATCATAATACACTTGAAATTCATATTGTGTATTTAGCCTACAAGAAAACATGCGGATCATTTATCACACATAGCCGTACTCAGATACTGTAATAAAGTAAGACAATACTGTAATACAGTATGCATAACTACAGTATGGACTACAGTTCCCACCATCCTTCACGCCCAAGCAGGAAGAACGTTCGTAATATAGGCCAATGCCACTCACTGTCTGATCCAAGTTAGGAGCTTTCAGCTGCCAGCCGTGGCCCATTATGTAAGGCCGCTGAGAATTATTTGCAGTGCCATTGCAAAACGACCCGTTTCCTGACCCTTTTGCAAGGTGTGCAATTGTAATATTGCTCTTTGCACGGACACACACGGTTCAGACGCAAAAAGGCTCCAAGTGCATGAAGATCTCGGCTTGTATTCCGCATCCTTGTTGCAAAGCAAGCCGCTGAAGCAAGCTTCGGTGCGAGGGCGATGGAGGGAGGGAGTGAGAAAGAAGGCAAAGTCTCTAGTGCATCCCCTCCCCCCCATCAAAGCAAAGGGGAAATGTCTCAGTCAAAGGGAGGTAAGACTATATTACATGCGATCTGTACAAAACGACTGATATGCAGTTAGCTATGCATTGTCTGCAATGTGCATTGCTGCAGGTTGAAAATCGTCAATGCATGTTAAAGTTTGATGCGGTAAAAGGGTCAGTTGCATTTCCTGTTTAGATCTTCCCCTTTGCAGAGTTCCTGGTAAAAACGATGCTGTCTGTCTGTACTCTCAGCATATAATAGCTAGTTGCTTTTTGCTCATGTTGATGGTATTTGCAGTCCTCTTGTACCAGGGATGTTATAACCTAATTAAAGCTGTCACATAGTCAGCAACTCCCTGCAGACATATTGCAACGCCTTTTTTTATGTAAAGCATGTACGATCACATGCACATTTCGACGAGATGTTGCCTTTGCAAGGTAATGAATCAAATGCATTTACTGCAGTGCATCGATTAAACTGCATAACTGTAAACTTTTCTATTACAGTACATGCGTTGTAAACGGCGAGTCAGGAGACACGATTACAACGTGACAACATGCAGCTTTCAATTGGTTAAATTCAGTTCAAACGGCTCGGTAAAATCACACTTAAGTTCTTCTGACAATTTTATTAATTGCAGTTTTATTTTCACTGTCAATTGGTGCATAATGGACATTATTGGGACGCCTATAGGCCCTAGGTAGACATTTAAAAAAAAAAAGTTAAAAGCTAATTATAGATTTGCTGTATGTATGTCTACAGTTCAAGAAACTGGGCAGTAGGCTATTAAAATACGAGTCTCCAAGCAAAACATCCCTGCCACATTCAAAGTAAAAGCTCAGACACAGGTAGGATTGCCAAACGGTTACCTGCTGACAGTACTTAGTACCTGTAAAGTGTCTGCAGTCAATCTCTTTTGTGTTCACACAGCAAAGACCTTGGAAGTTGTCAGCCACTCAGCCTTGTTAAAATTCTACTAACCAGAAGGTGGCAGTTTTTTTTGTGGAGGGCCAATGCATAGCTGTGTATTGCTTATGGTCTAGATTCCAAGCTGTCTGCTCTAATGTTGCTATTTTGTAGAAAACCCTTGTTGATACTAGCCAGATGGCCACAGCTGTATAACTACCTAGCAAGATGACGAAGAAACGATTTAATCCACTCTGCATTATCCCATACTGCCAGTTCAGCCCATAGTCAAATGTTTAGCTAGCTAACGCATATTCGCTAGCTAGCACTACATAGCTAACTAAGGACACTGCACTAACTCAGCAGCTACCACAGGCAGCTGTTACATAGAAGCTAGCTAATCCATTGGGATTTTAATTATAATGCCAATACCTGCTACAGTGGTTAGCTAGCTTGGAGGAAGTATTCAGTGCACTAATCTAGCTACCATCCCATAGCCTACATTGCACATGAAGTCTGACTGGCTCATCTATGGATGGCCTGAGAAAATTCCCTCCTTTTCCTTTTTTTTGGCTCCCCCACGTGGGGGGTTCGTGCTCTCTAATTGTCTCAAAGTCAAGTTGTTGGCCACTGATGAGCATGGCGATTCTACAAGTATAATCAGTAGGTTTGTCGCTACCGGGTCGGCACGCAGCAGGTACAGCTTCTGTTCTAGCAAGAGAAAGAACAGCTTGCCACTGTATTGAGTGTCTATCGGCAGTGAGATTCTCGTGTGTTTCTTGCTTAACAGTTTCTCTGGAGGTGGACCACTGCACAAGAAGACCTAGAGACAATCTCTATAACCCTCTGGAATGTATTGCTATTGATCTCCGTTGTGCTTGATTCATCAATTAAGGTCACTGATCAATTAGAAACTCCCCTCACCTGGTTTTCTTGGTCTTAATTGGACACACATTGAAAGAACATGACAAAAACCAGAAGACACTCGTCCTTTCCACTTGTGTCCATTTTTTTTTAAGACCTAGACAGGGGAGTTCCTAACTAACCAGTGGCCTTACTTGATCAATGAAGAACAAAGGGAGAAGTGAAACTCCGCAGACACTCAGCCCTCCACGGAATGATCTAAAGGATGCACATGTCCCATAGCTGCAGGCCTCTGCACTGATTGGGCCCTACTGCATTCCTAAGGCCAAGGCAAACATATATTTTAACAGATCATCAAGGAGAAAAATGATTTGAATAAGATTTGCATAGCCAGGAGGGCTATTATCGGTGCTGGTCTAAAGTAGTGCACTACATAGGGAATAGGGTGTAATTCGGGACGTAACCAACTCCTTTGTTGTGAGGTCGTCTAGTATGGGCTCTCCTATTGCAGATGGTTGGTTTTCACAGTCCGAGGTTCAGGTTAGATCATTGCGTAACTAACAGGTTACACACCTGTTTTGCTGAAGTAAATGTTTTGTCTGTAACCCCACACCAAACACACACACGTGAATGTACACGCGACACGCGCGACGGTGTGTTTAGCAACAAAGCCGATGCGTGCGCATCTTCGGCGCAAAACCGGACAGGGTTGTCTTAGAAACATGGGATTATTGACAACATATAAAGTAGATTTTAGTCCCCAATGTTACGTAAACTTAAATACATTTGCGCAAAAAGCACTTGTTTTTGCTAGAATACGTCATTACAGTTTATTAGTTACTTAGCTATCAACATTTTTCCCATATTGTCAGACGTGGTATGAATCAAAACGCCTATAAAATACAACTAGCTGAAACAAGCCACCTACGATCCCCCCACCTTGGTAGCTTCTTGTCTTTATTTCTAGCTATCTGGCCACAGAACAACAAGCTTTCTACTCCTGCAACGCACGCGCACACTCTGGCTGTCTGTGCAGGATATGACCAGCTAGTGTCTCGCCCCTGATTGGCAGCAATGTTTACCTTTACCTGTGGGCTTCTGTCAATACAGACACACACACACTGGCGTTGCAGGTAATGGTTAGGCGTACACTTTCTATGTGATTAATACAAAGCCATATTTTAATATATGGACTTGGCTGGTTTGGGACTTTTTTGTGATATGAAGACGGAACACTGTATTCACACTTTTGTTTAATCTGTGCAAAATAAAACCCCTGCAAAACGGTTTACATTGAGTGTTTACATTGTTAGAAATGCTGCACAGCAGACTTTTTAGTGTGAGCCTACCCTGCAGATACATATTTTCTTTCCTTTAGTAAGGACTCTGGAAATGCATAAAAAAATGAAAAATTAAAAAATAAAACTCAAATGCCGTGATAGCAAATGCCAAAGAATTTATCAAGAATTTAGATATTCTGCAAATGATACTGGCTCCTGCTCTAATTCTTGTGCAAGATAAGTGCATGCAAGTGTCAGGCCTAGGCTAGGGATGGGTTTACAAAAGGGGGGGCTACCAGACACATCTATTACAACGTGTGTTTCTGTAATTACTGTCCCGTCATGTCAGTAGGGACTAGGGAGTAAATGATGCTGTGAGTCTTTAATTTTTTTTGTTGCAGTTTGGCCCAGAGATGGACTGTTGTGCTTTCATCATTGTCTGTTGTACTGTGCTGTGGCACTGGGGATGGTGATGGCAGCAAGTCAGCCAGCCAGTGGCCCTCTCAGTGCGTGTCCCTGTCCTCTGCCGTCTGCCATTGTAGCCCAGCCTCAGCCGACCCTCTTGCCCCAGCTTGGCCTGCACAAACACCCCATTTGTCATGCAAATAGACCCTGCATCGTTTTCAGCTGCACAGATAGTAAATGTGCTGTTTCGACGGGCCTATTGTTGGTCCTGTTCCAAGCCTATAGTGGCTTTTTGCTGCAATAACAGTAGGATTGTTCACTGCATTGTTAGCTGATGATCCACTAAGTGTGTGTGGAGATGTAAAGTATTTGTTACATATATTTGAAATCCAGTGCCTTCATAAAGTATTTATACCCCTAGACTTATTCCACAAGTTGTTGTCTTACAGCTTTAATTGAAAATGGATTAAATATATATATTTTTCTCTCACCCATCTATACACACAATGCCCAATAATGACAAAATATATCTTTTTTTTTTTTTTAAATGTTTGCACATTTGTTGAAAATGTAAACACAGAAATATATAATTTACATAAGTGTTCACACCCCTGAATCAATACTTTTTTTTGCTAGAAAGGCATTTCACTGTATTTGTGGCATTAAAACTTGTAGAACCAACTTTGGTTGCGATTACAGCGGTGAGTCTTTCTGGGTAAGTCTCAGAGCGTTGCACACCTGGATTTGCCGCTATTTATTCTTGAAAAAATTCTTCAAGTTCTGTAAAATTGATCATTATTAGACAACCATTTTCAGGGCTTTCTGTAGATTTAAGTCCGAACTGTAACTCGGCCACTCAGGAACATTCACTGTCTTCTTGGTAAACAAGTCCAGTGTAGATTTAGCCTGCGTTTTAGATTATTGTCCTGCTGAAAGGTGAATTCATCTCCCAGTGTCGGGTGGAAAGCAGACTGAACCAGATTTTCATCTAGGATTTTGCCTGTGCTTCGCTCCATTCCATAAAAATTTTCATCCTGAAAAACTCTCCAGTACTTGACAATTACAAGCGTACCCATAACATGATGCAGCCTCCACTATGCTTGAAAATATGGAGAGTGATACACAGAAATGTTTAATTTGTCACAAACATAACACTTTGACTGAAGACATTTCAGCTTTTCATTTTTATACATTTCTAAAAACAATTCCACATTGAATTATTTCTAAAGGCACTGTATGCATTTAAATTACTGAATATTTTGTAATTTGTAATACACCGGACTGAACTACACTCCAATGTATTTTCAAAATCTTTTCTGTACTGTTTTTTTGGGCCCCTTTCAACCTGAATTGGCATCAGAAGTTTGATCGTGCTATGGCCTGATAAGAGTGTATTCTAAATGTATATGTAAAAATAAACAATGCATGCTGAGTATTATTCTAATGAGCTCCACCCTGAAGCAAGGCCAATAATAATACCGGTGTGCTTTGCACTTCGTTTTGGTATGTTCATTTTCACATATGCATTTACATTTAAGTAATTCAGCAGACACTATTAACCAGAGGGACTTAACAGTCGGTGCATTCGAGGTAGATAAAGAATCACATTTCGTCATAGCAAGTAAAAGGTTTCTGTAACCGTTGCTAAGAAGGTTGTTGCTGTTCGGGCTGGCTGCTTGCACATTTAGTACATTGATTCACTATTCAGTATGCATCATGCTCTCTAGTACAGTAACAACTTACACAGTTGCAAAATCAAGATGTAGCAGCAGGAATAGAAATGTCTAAACAAGTTCCAACATAATAACACTGTCTGCAAGAGGGCATGTACTGAACTATACTCTGCTTTACTGTACTGAACTCTACTCTGCTTTACTGTGATGTCCAAACTTGTGAAACACGAGAATGACATTCATATCCTTAACTAATCAGGGACCCATGATGTAATTCCGGTACGGTAACGGGTGTAAATCCACTTCACATACTGTAGTTCAATAACCAAAATAGATTTTTTTCTAACTCAAGGTGTCATGTCATAGCTGATACCCCATTCTTTCTGCAGACATTTTTTTTATCTTAATTCGTAGCAGATATTTAGCAGTTTTTGGGAAAACGTGGTCGCGTAAACCTGAGGGGAATTTTACTGTAATTCTCGTTACCAAAGTTTGCATCTGCATGTTTCTTCCACTAAAATTGGTTTTGTAACATTTTCAGTGGAAATTAAGTATTCCTTGTGCGTAGAGTTGTATTGTTTGTTAAACTTTGAAATCAATGGTTTTTGTTAGGCATACATTTAAAAAAAAAAAAAAACATAATCAAAGCTCAATTCCGTTACCGTGGAATTTCCGGAGACCACCACACCAAGCTATCTGTGCAGGATAAAGCTTGATGAGTCAGGACAGTGGTTGGCAAATTAATGTCAACACAAAGTACAGCATAGTCAGACTGCAAGACAAGACCGTAGAAGACAAGACAGTAGATGGCTCCACAGGGTTAACATGACACATGCATCTTCAGGAGCCTTGAGCTCACTGTGACTCTCTGTGTGTGCTGGAGCTCTCTGATAGGAGCATAAATCTAGTCTCATCTTCATTCATCCTGCCTGGGGCAGCCACCCCGCGGTGAATGTGATCACAGCAGGTCTCCAGCAGTGTTTTCTCGCTCTCTGATCTCAAAGGGGAAGGGGAAGAAGTCTGCATCTACTCTGTAGCTGAGCTTTACTGCATGTCAAGCATGTCAAAATAATCAAATCAATGCATCACAGCTGAAACCTAACATTCATCTTGAAACCTCAGCAGGTTTCCTGAATAAGCGTTTGCTCCGTTCTCTACACGTCATTGACGTGGCTGACACCTTTTGCTTGCATTTTTCCTGGCATTACCTCCCTCCCTGCAACTATAATCCTACAATTGTTTTTATTTAACCTTTTTATTTTACTGAAGGGCCGTTTTAGTAAGTCGATTTGATGTGTCTGAAAAGCTATAGAGTTAATGTATGTTTTAGTAAATCAATGTCATGTGTCTGAAACAACATTTCTTGGTTCCTTACACATGCATCCCAATTTGGATCTTTTGCCCAATTATTGGCAAGAGCTGATCTGATTGGTCAAAAGACCAATTAGTGTTAAAAGATCAGAATTGGCCTGCTTGTTTAAACCCAGCCTATCAAGATAGAGGGTGAACTTTGGCTCCCCGGATCTGCTGTATGCAATAAATAGGCCTAGCCATTGTCATCATGGCTGGATCAAAGGTTTTTTGGATATTAAAGCATTCGGGTGGCAGTGCACTTAGCCGCCCCCTGCCTGATTACCAGTTGGACCTTGTGTGCAATTGACCAATAAAGTGATCTCTCTTTAAAAAAAAAAACAGCTAGCACATTGAGGAAAAGAAAGCTTGACGACCTGAAAATTACTGCTCTCCGGTTACCACAGAGAGTGCATCTCATCGCATGGCATGCTATCCCACAGTAACTGCATCCAAAATGGCACCCTATTTCCTACATTGTCCCTAAGTAGTGCACTATCTGTGCACTATATAGGGAATAGGGTGCCATTTGGGATGCTATGACAGTACTCTGGATGTTGGACAGATAAGCTGTCTGGAGGTAAATAGACAAGACATTTTGTTCCACGTTTTTTAAATGGTGATTGGGGAAAGTGCCTGGATTTGAATAGGAAGTGCTTTTAATTATGTGAAAACCAGCTAAAGTGGAATGGTGGACTAACTCGCACATTAACAACACACCTGTAAGGGTTTTATAAATGTAATGGATGTCACGCTGCTTCCTTAGCGAGTACTGCCACTTCCTGCTTTGGCTCACACTGAGGTTCAAACCCAGGACTTCTGCCTTCCTAGCACCTATGACCGCCCTCCTGAAACGTCTTACCAGCCATGCAAAAAAGCTAACTATTCGCTGACGCAGGTGGGGACACTATAGGTTCAGGAGTTCGTTTCACACATCCCCATGTGCTACGTAAACATCTCTCTCTCGACTCTCCAGCCACTTGTGGTGTGTGTGTGGGTGTATTGTTGAATAAAACAGCTCGTCACCTGGTCCACTTGGCACTATTTACAGTTGAAGTCTGAAGTTTACATACACCTTAGCCAAATACAGTTTTTTCACAATTCCTGACATTTAATCCTAGTAAAAATCTCCTGTCATAGGTCAGTTGGGATCACCACTTTATTTTAAGAATGTGAAATGTCAGTATAATAGTAGAGAGAATGATTTATTTAAGCTTTTTATTTCTTTCATCACATTCTCAGTGGATCAGAAGTTTACATACACTAAATTAGTATTTGGTAGCATTGCCTTTAAATTGTTTAACTTGGGTGAAACGTTTCGGTAGCCTTCCACAAGCTTCCCACAATAAGTTGGGTGAATTTTGGCCCATTCCTCCTGACAGAGCTGGTGTAACTGAGTCAGGTTTGTAGGCCTCCTTGCTCGCACACGCTTTTTCAGTTCTGCCCACAAATTTTCTATAGGATTGAGGTCAGGGCTTTGTGATGGCCACTCCAATACCTTGACTCTGTTGTCCTTAAGCCATTTTGCCACAACTTTGGAAGTATGCTTGGGGTCATTGTCCATTTGGAAGACCCATTTGCGACCAAGCTTTAACTTCCTGACTGATGTCTTGAGATGTTGCTTCAATATATCCACATAATTTTCCTCCCTCATGATGCCATCTATTTTGTGAAGTGCACCAGTCCCTCCTGCAGCAAAGCACCCCCACAACATGATGCTGCCACCCCCGTGCTTCACGGTTGGGATGGTGTTCTTCGGCTTGCAAGCCTCCCCCTTTTTCCTCCAAACATAACGATGGTCATTATGGCCAAACAGTTCTATTTTTGTTTCATCAGACCAGAGGACATTTATGCAAAAAGTATGATCTTTGTCCCCATGTGCAGTTGCAAACCATAGTCTGGCTTTTTTATTGCGGTTTTGGAGCAGGGGCTTCTTTGTGCTGAGCAGCCTTTCAGGTTATGTCGATATAGGACTCGTTTTACTGTGGATATAGATACTTTTGTACCTGTTTCCTCCAGCATCTTCACAAAGTCCTTTGCTGTTGTACTGGGATTGATTTTCACTTTTCCCACCACAGTACGTTCAGATTAACATGGTACCTTCAGGCATTTGTAAATTGCTCCCAAGGATGAAGGTAGGCCTTGAAATACATCCACAGGTACACCTCCAATTGACTCAAATTATGTCAATTAGCCTATAAGAAGCTTCTAAAGCCATGACATTTTCTGGAATTTTCCAAGCTGTTTAAAGGCACAGTCAACTTAGTGTATGTAAACCTTTGACCCATTGTGAAATAATCTGTAAACAATTGTTGGAAAAATTACTTGTGTCATGCACAAAGTAGGTATCCTAACCGACTTGCTAAAACTATAGTTTGTTATCAAGAAATAGAGTGGTTGAAACAAACAAGTTTTAATGACTCCAAACTAAGTGTATGTAAACTTCCGACTTCAACTGTAAGTAACTGGAAAGAAATGGCCCTGCAGTTCCACAGATTGTGTGTCATCTAATCTCGGTGACCAATTTATTTTCTTTCCTTCTTTCTGGACTGTAACACCCTAGCCTCTCACATCCAGCCAACTCAACCAGGCCGGTAGGCCTACATCCTGCTGAAGCCTGGCCAACTCAACCAGGCCGGTAGGCCCACATCCTGTGTAAATATGCTATGAGAGAGTTAGCAGGCTGCAACGCTTGGAATCCTAAATAATGCTCATGTTAGGCTGCTACCAGGCCAACCACTGTTACGGCCGTGCTTCCCTTAATTTACAAGTTATCCACCTGCTCTTACTATTGCCTTGGCCCATTCTTTGTACTCTTGCAGATGTGGTCTTAAACCAGGTGTACTAAATAGGATCTGAAGATCGCATGCCTCCATAGTTGAGCAGTGATCTCATGTTGTGGTCATGGAGGTGAAGTTAGCTGCCGACCTAGTTTACCACTACTTAGGCAGGACTGTGCTCTGCCGTGACCTGAAGCTGATACCCTCAGCACGCAGAGCACTGCCGTCGGTATCGTTTAAGTCAACCCCAGCCGTGTAGGAAGTGTATCGCCGTGTGACTGCTGGTGAAGACGTGGTTCCCAAAAGAGCTTCATAATATAACAGTTGTAACCTAATGGATCCATCTCCATCTGACATCTTTGAAGGTGTAGGGTATCTCACAAACTGCCAGGACGGTCAGAAGTGGCATAACAGCCGCAGGCTCAAGAGGAGTTATTTTCACCCCATCTCGGTCTCCATTTCTTTGCCCTGGCCCTGTCTCTCTTTTCCACTCCATGCCCCCCATCTCTCGTTCCCTCGCTCCCTCTCGCCTTCCTGCCATCCCTCTCGCCTTCCTGCCATCCCTGATGTCTGATTCATCTATCTTCCTCTGGGTCTGTGTAATTCCATTGAGGGACATTTGGGATTGTTGGAATTCCCGGCGTGTGTGTGTGTGAGTTTGGAAGAGTGAGAATGAGCGGGTTGGTTGGTTCCGCCTGCTTTGAATTCCACCCTGGGTTTATTATCAGCATGGCTGGGCATGGGCCTGTCTGGCTGCACTCTCTCACTAAAGCTTTTGCTCCAGATTCACAGTGCTCAAAGCACTCACTCTGAGGCAGCCTTGGTTTCAGCACAGATCGCTCTGGCATAGTCCCCTGGCTGTTAGCATGCCGTCTCTTACAGGACATGTTTCCCTTGGCTTCGTTCCAAGCTCAAGGAAACCGATTACAAGACCTGCTTGGTTGGTGGTATTTCATGTTAACATTAGGTGAGGCAAAGACAGCTGGGCAAAGACTCCTTCAATTGTCTTTTCTTTGCCATTCCTTTGGCTTCAGTACTTCTCGCTGGTATTTTAGTTTTGCAGAGAGAGAGAGAGAGAGAGAGAGAGAGAGAGAGAGAGAGAGAGAGAGAGAGAGAGAGAGAGAGAGAGAGAGAGAGAGAGAGAGAGAGAGAGAGAGAGAGAGAGAGAGAGAGAGAGAGAGAGAGAGAGAGAGAGAGAGAGAGAGAGAGAGAGAGAGAGAGAGAGAGAGAGAGAGAGAGAGAGAGAGAGAGAGAGAGAGAGAGAGAGAGAGAGAGAGAGAGAGAGAGAGAGAGAGAGAGAGAGAGAGAGAGAGAGAGAGAGAGAGAGAGAGAGAGAGAGAGAGAGAGAGAGAGAGAGAGAGAGAGAGAGAGAGAGAGAGAGAGAGAGATCTTCTCCCCAGTGACCTCTCGCTGGCATCTCATGACATACTTGTCTTGCTGCAAATCACTGGGAATGATATACTACTTTTAATTAGGTTGCATTGCAAAACAAAAGCTACATCGAATGCCGAGATCAGTGAGGAAAAAACCTAAAAGGGGAGACTTTGTATATTTGATTTGAAATTGTGCAAGATAATGCGGAATAACTAAAAACAGCGACTGTATTTGCATAGTTTGCAATAATTTCCTCTCACAGTTGTGAAAATATATGACACAAGAATTGTAATGTTAGGAAGGCCTGTTGTAGAAGACCTGTTTTTGAGATGAAAATATTCTACTGGCTCAGGACAGACAATGCAGCGTATTAGCTTATTCTTGCCCTGTACACTGTAAATTATATTTTTTTCCACTAGTCAACAGATTATATATCAGTTACATATCAGGATATTTATTTTTGACAATATAGGCCTATCGCAATATTATTTTGGATGATATCGCAATATTATTTTTGCACTAGTCAGCTCAGCTGTAAAAGGTGAGCCATAATGTTTTCAGCACTTTTTATTTCGATGACTTTATCAAAACTTGTTTTCTCAAGGGTCTCTTTTTTTTTTTTTTTTTGTACAGCCGCAGGTTCTGCCCCTTGTGATTTTTTTTCCTTTCTGGAGAAATCTGCCAAAGTCTGCATCACAAATGGTGCCCTATTCTCTTTCTAGGGCTCTGGTCAAAAGTGGTGGACTCTATATGGAATTGGGTGCCATTTGGAAAGTACCCTGGGTCTGATCCAACTACTTTTCAACATGTTGCGTGACTGTGTGAGTGAATGCGAAGGTAATTCTTTGGCATGCAGCTCAGTGAATGACTGTCTCTTTTCTATCATTTATGAGTTGCTGCCCTTTGCTTACATGTCTCCCATCTCTCATGCATGCAAATGTGAAATGAATGTATAGCCTAGAGTATAGGTAGCATGTTAAGTCCGTGTGTGACGTGCATGCAGCAGGGATCTCAGGGGGCTGTGTCTGTGGACTGGAGATGGGAAAATGTTGTCTTCGCAGAGCGTGCCGCGTCTTGTTTCATCCCATCGGAGCCAGAGACTTGGAGGCTGAGGACCGTGGAGTTTTGCTGAATCCCCTGTCAGCTTTAGCAGCGTGGCATGCATAGTCATGGAGATAGCCTGGGGAAGCTGGTACTCAGCCATGGCCACTCATCTATTTCTTCATTTTGTCAAAGTGTTGGTAATGAAACGGTTAGAGAGCCTGCCTGTAGCATACCCTGGCAGAATGGCATGCATATTCATGGAGAAAGCTTGGTGGTGCTTAACCAGTTCTTTTTGTTTTGGCAAAGTCCTTGTAATGAACTGGAGAGAGAATCACTCGCCAGCCTGCCTGGCATTGACATGCATAGGCTAGTCATGGAAAAAGCTTGATGAAGGTGGTGCCTGGTGCTCAGTCATGATAATAACCACTCCCCAGTTCTTTATTTTGGCAAAACATTGATAATGTCACAGCACTATTTGAGGGAGCAGGGGGAAGCGCTTGTCCAAGAGGATGTAACATTGCGTAGCGTTCAATTCATTGTTTGTCAGCTCTAGAAATAAAGTGAATATAAAACGGTTCTACATCACTGAGTACACTCCGGGTGTTCAATGGAGCAGCGAACTCATATTTTTACATTCTGAAACCTGCAATTGGTAGAGTTGAACTCCCTTTGTGGTTTCGTTTGGTCCATGTCCATTCAAACAGTCAGACTTAGGCCTATTAGAAGACTAGTGTCGGTTTGCTGATACTATTGTTGTCTGTGTTAATACGTGTGGGAGGGGCCCAAAGTGACATTTTGGTGCAACAAAGCTGCTTTGGAAAGTGGAAACCCTGAGGCATGCATTGAGGCCACGGTGACAGTACTGCAGCACAGAGAGGTGGTGGCACACTGGACTGTGTGTGTGTTTTTGTCTGTATTTGTGAGGTTTCGATCAGTATGTATTTTTTTTTTTTTTCGAGCTGTGACCGAATTAATGTTTTCCTCACACAAGAGGAAACGGATAATGGGGATCCTAATAAAATACCAAATATAAAATACAATTTTTCTTAAATGTTAACAATTCTACTTGAGTGAGTTCATTGACTGAGTATTTTATCATGGCTTACTAGAACTGCACCTGCAGTACATCATAGCACAGATGTTGCATTGTCAGGTATGTTTACCATCAAGTACTGCTGTGTGTGTGTGTGTGTGTGTGTGTGTGCGCGCGCAATGTACATAGCGTTCTCACAAATACCTACGGTATGTTCAGTTACTTGAAACAGTTCCTCACGCTCCCAAACATTCCGATCAAGCCACAAACCATAAGCAATATGCTTCCTCCCTCCCTCCTGGTACAAGTCAAGTAACTCCGCTCATGTGGTGGGCGTCACCTACATAGATCTTTTAAATCTTTCTATTGGTTCTGTTGCAACAGGCAAGCGCTATCAAGCACAGTGAAAGTACATGACATGATTTTGAAATAGTATTTGAACCCAGGTCTGTGTGTGGAAGCACTAGCTGCTGTGATCCAGTCAGGAGGTGTGAACCCCACACACACACACTCTTTGTCGGCAATGGCAACCTGTCACTCACACCCTCAGGAGTGTCCGTGACGCCCTGTTGCCGTGGCTTGGAGCCGTTGAACCTTCCGCTGGTTCAGCGCAGTACCTCCCAGATGTAGAGAGCTCTAATTCACGTGGCTCCAACGCTGCAGACATATCTCCTCTCGCTGCTCGCAATCGCAGAGGCCTGTTACATTCAATTAGGTTCTGGAGTTACTCACCGCATCCAGCCGTAAGTGTCTGACGGGCTGCTGGACTCTACAGCAGTGGAAATACACTGCAGGATGAGACATCTGAGATGACTAGAAGTAACATTTTAAAAACTCAGGAAGAAACTCCACTTTTACAAATCAGATCATCCAAACTGCCTCTCTAACTTTGTTGAATGTGAATTTGCTGTCTTCAGGGGTGTATAATTGTATTGTTCTACCAGTTGTTCATTGCTGTTGTTTCTCTCCTTTCAGGTAAGAGGAAGCCTGGGCTCAAGCTGTCCAAGGAAGTGTTTGAGCAGCCTCCTGCTGCTGCTGCTGCTGGGTAAGACTTTCACTCTTCAATAGCTTCTTTAAATCTTTACAGTGTCTTCAAAGCGTATTCATACCCCTTGACTTATTCCACATTGTTGTTTTTTAAAGCCTGAATTCAAAATTGATTAAATATACAGTACCAGTCCAAACGTTTGGACACACCTACTGATTCAAGAGTTCCTTTATTTTGACTATTTTCTACATTCTTCTATGAAATAACACATGGACTCATGTAGTGACCAAAAAAAGTGTTTTAAACAAATTCAAAATATGTTTTATATTTGAGATTCTTCAAAGTAGCCACCCTGCCATGACAGCTTTGCACACTCTTGACATTCTCTCAACCAGCTTCACCTGGAATGCTTTTGAAAAGGGAATTCATCTCCCATTGTTTGGTGGAAAGCAGATTGAACCAGGTTTTCCTCTAAGATTTTGCCTGTGCATGGCTCCATTACGTTTCTTTTTTTATCCTGAAAAACTCCCCAGTCCTTAACGATTAAAAGCACACACAACATGATGCATCCACCACTATGCTTGGAAATATGGAGAGTGGTACTCTGATATTTATGTTGGATTTGCCCCAAACATAACACTGTATTCAGGATTTTGTTGTTTTGTTGTTGCAGTATTAAGTTAGTGCCTTGTTGCAAACAGGATGTATGTTTTGGATTATTTTTTATTATGTACACGCTTCCTTCTTTTCGCTCTGTAAAATAGATTGGTATTGTGGAGTAACTACAATGTTGTTGATCCATCCTCTGTTTTTTCCTATCACTGTCATTAAACTCTGTTTTAATGTCACCATTGGCCTCATGGTGAAATCCCTGCGCGGTTTCTTTCCTTCGGCATCTGCGTTAGGAAGGACGCTTGTATATTTATAAGTAACTGGTTGTATTGATACACCATCCAAAGTGTGTTTAATACTTTCACCATGCTCAAAGGGGTATTTCATGTCTGCTTTCTTTTTTCATTTTTAACCATCTACCAATACGTTGGTGCCCTTCTCTGCCAGGCATTGGAAAACCTCCCTGGACTTTGGTTGAATCTGTTTGTTTTTACTCCTGAATTTATTTAGGTTTGCCATAAAGGGGGTAAATACTTATTGACTCCGGTCATTTAAGCTTTTTCATTTTTAATTAATTTGTTAAATAGGAATGGATAAACATATTTCCACTTTGACATTATGAAGTATTGTGTGTAGGCCAGAGACGCAACATCTCAGTATAGTCAAGGGGTGTCAATACTTTCTGAAGGCACTGTATATCACAGCTCTTTGTATTACAACGACACTGCATTATTCACCTTGTGTAATTACAAAAAAAACTCACCTCCAACACAATTACAATCCAGTTACTGAAGTAGTAATGGTACATGTATTTGTACCAAACCATTTGGTACAGGAACCTCGGTTTGTTCCGCACTGTGAACCCGAATGAATACATACAAATACAGTGAGGGGAAAAAAAGTATTTGATCCCCTGCTGATTTTGTCCGTTTGCCCACTGACAAAGAAATGATCAGTCTATAATTTTAATGGTAGGTTTATTTGAACAGTGAGCGACAGAATAACAACAAAAAAATCCAGAAAAACGCATGTGAAAAATGTTATAAATGGAATTGCATTTTAATGAGGGAAATAAGTATTTGACCCCTCTGCAAAACATGACTTAGTACTTGGTGGCAAAACCCTTGTTGGCAATCACAGAGGTCAGACGTTCCTTGCAGTTGGCCACCAGGTTAGCACACATCTCAGGAGGGATTTTGTCCCACTCCTCTTTGCAGATCTTCTCCAAGTCATTAAGGTTTCGAGGCTGACATTTGGCAACTCGAACCTTCAGCTCCCTCCACAGATTTTCTATGGGATTAAGGTCTGGAGACTGGCTAGGCCACTCCAGGACCTTAATGTGCTTCTTCTTGAGCCACTGCTTTGTTGCCTTGGCCGTGTGTTTTGGGTCATTGTCATACTGGAATACCCATCCACGACCCATTTTCAATGCCCTGGCTGAGGGAAGGTTCTCCTCACCCAAGATTTGACAGTACATGGTCCCGTCCATCGTCCCTTTGATGTGGTGAAGTTGTCCTGTCCCCTTAGCAGAAAACACCCCCAAAGCATAATGTTTCCACCTCCAGGTTTGACGGTGGGCATGGTGTTCTTGGGGTCATAGGCAGCATTCCTCCTTATCCAAACACGGCGAGTTGAGTTGATGCCAAAGAGCTCCATTTTGGTCTCGTCTGACCACAACACTTTCACCCAGATGTCCTCAATCATTCAGATGTTCATTGGCAAACTTCAGACGGGCATGTATGTGCTTTCCTGAGCAGGGGGACCTTGCGGGTGCTGCAGGATTTCAGTCCTTCACGGCGTAGTGTGTTACCAATTGTTTTCTTGGTGACTATGGTCCCAGCTGCCTTGAGATCATTGACAAGATCCTCCCGTGTAGTTATGGGCTGATTCCTCACCGTTCTCATGATCTTTGTAACTCCACGAGGTGAGATCTTGCATGGAGCCCCAGGCCGAGAGAGATTGACAGTTCTTTTGTGTTTCTTCCATTTGCGAATAATTGCACCAACTGTTGTCTTTTTCTCACCAATCTGCTTGGCGATGGTCTTGTAGCCCATTCCAGCCTTGTGTAGGTCTACAATCTTGTCCCTGACATCCTTGGAGAGCTCTTTGGTCTTGGCCATGGTGGAGAGTTTGGAATCTGATTGATTACTTCTGTGGACAGGGGTCTTTTATACAGGTAACAAATTGAGATTAGGAGCACTCCCTTTAAGAGTGTGCTCCTAATCTCAGCTCGTTACCTGTATACAAGACACCTGGGAGCCAGAAATCTTTCTGATTGAGAGGGGTTCAAATACTTATTTCCCTCATTAAAATGCAAATCAATTTATAACATTTTTCACATATGTTTTTCTGGATTTTTTTGTTGTTATTCTGTCTCTCACTGTTCAAATAAACCTACCATTAAAATTATAGACGGATCATTTCTTTGTCAGTGGGCAAACGTACAAAATCAGCAGGGGATCAAATACTTTTTTCCCTCACTGTATGTAATCCACTAGGCCTATAGGCTGTGCCTACACTGTGTTATATGCCTCTTTTTTAGTAAATCTGAGCTGAAAAAACATTTATATGCTATTCTGTTAAAACGACAACTAGAGCCTATGCGCACATTGTGATAAATTTAAATCTTAATTGCCACATTTCAAACTGTCATTTTGTGAGGCGCAGCCGGGAGCTAGTTCTGTATGGTGGTGGAGTGAATAAACCAGCAGGATACTCCATCATTTAAATCTCCAGTTTGGGAACATTTTGGTTTCCCAGTAGGAAATCAACTAAATATATTGAATTTGAGATTATTAAATGATTTCCCCTATGATAAGACATTAATAAAAATGCATCAGTGATTTGTATTTTCCTTCACCTTTCTGAAGACTCATTGGGAGCGGGAATGCGTCGGTCTGTGTTTTCCTGTTTGTCCGCCACTATGTAGACGTCAGCATGATGCTAATGACATCCTCTTCTGGTAGATGGAAGCCTTTCTCAAAACCCTTCTTCTGTTATCTGCACCCGGCACAGCCAGAAGAGGACTGGCCACCCCTCACAGCCTGGTTCCTCTCTAGGTTTCTTCCTAGTTTTTGGCCTTTCTAGGGAGTTTTTCATAGCCACCGTGCTTTTACACCTGCATTGCTTGCTGTTTGGGGTTTTAGGCTGGGATTCTGTACAGCACTCTGTGACATCAGCTGATGTAAGAAGGGCTTTATAAATAAATCAGATTTGTCTCATTTAAAAATGTTAACTACAAAGTAGATTATGGATATCTGGCAGAATATGATTATTTGCATCAATCCCGTGGTGGTTTTGTTCGTCAATCACATGCACGCTACAGAAGCACAGCTAACCAAGCAATGATCTTGTGGTTGGGCACAAATTAAAGTTGCACTATGCAGAAATCGCTCCGCTATTTCCTGGTTGCTAAAACTCTTATAGTTAGCCTAATTTCAGTTTGTGACAAAATAAACTAGTTATGTTTGTAGAGAATCATTTTACCATCTATACCGCTGTGAAATATATTTTCTATAACCAAAAATATTGTTTCAGCTGTTTTTGAAGCATCTGTACAAAACTGAAAGTAAAAGACGTAAAAACAAAACTTAAGAACGGGAAGCATAGAAATAGCGCACATAGAACAGATCTACCGCTTCTTAGACTTGCTTTCAAGTAGAATGCTAGATCTATAACTCACATTTCTATATGAATATGGTGGGCTCGCCCAAAAAGTTACATATTGACACTTTAATAAGGTATCTACACCCAAAAATGAAAAATGTTTTAGATTTTTCCCAGACCTAGAAGTTGTCTCCTGGTGTGGTTTAAGCATTGTTGTGGAGTTAGAATCTCAAAATGTTTTTTTTTTAGTTTTTTTATATATGTGTGATTTGAGAGTGAAATTATTAAACATGGAAAAACAAAAACGGAGAAAACGAAATTTTGGGAAAAAAAGATTATCGGGCCCTACATTATGTCTCATGATCTATTCCTGGGTTAGTTTGGCATCTTTTGCCCCCATAATACATACCAAAATTCTATTACCATTTGATTAAGTTATTACTAGTGTAATTACAAAACTCTTTGGGCACTTTAGTGCTTCTACTTACCCGAGTCACCTCCATCACCAAAGCCGCCCGCTGTCGTGCTGTAACACAAATGGTGTCAGTGGATTTGGAGCCTATATTGACAGTGGGCACAGAACCCCTTTTTACTAGCCTCAGATTCATGGTGAATCCGGTCTTCCACTGTTGGTAGCCATCGTAATCCTTTGGGACAAAGTGAGACTGAAGCTCAAAGGGATTTCCCTGAGTCATTCTGCCCCAAGTGGTCTAACTTTTTTCCAAATAGACCGAACATGCCTACCGTGCACCCTGCTCTTGATGTCAAAGCCGCAGTGTATTGTTGGTATGACTTTATGATACATGTCATTCAATTTTTTGAAAAATCCAACAAAATATCAGAGTACCACTCTCCATATTTCCAAGCATAGTGTTGGATGCATCATGTTATGGGTGTGCTTTTAATTGTTAAGGACTGGGGAGTTATGGATAAAAAGAAACTTAATGGAGCTAAGCACAGGCAAAATCTTAGAAGAAAACCCGGTCAAATCTGCTTTCCACCAAACTCTGGGAGATGAATTCCCTTTTCAAAAGCATTCCAGGTGAAGCTGGTTGAGAGAATGCCAAGAGTGTGCAAAGCTGTCATGGCAGGGTGGCTACTTTGAAGAATCTCAAATATAAAAAATATTTTGAATTTGTTTAAACACTTTTTTTGGTCACTACATGAGTCCATGTGTTATTTCATAGTTTTGAGGTCTTCACTATTATTCTACAATGTAGAAAATAGTCAAAATAAAGAAAATACCGTTTTATTTTTTAGATGGAATATCACCAATCTACATTTGTTCAATTCATGGAAATATATTGTGCAACCTTTTTAATATAAAGTGTTATCCTGTTTTGCTATGAGGCATGGTAATACGGATATGATGCTGCTAAATCAACACGATGATCCTAAAGATGTCAGTGCCGGCTCCTTTTCCTCCCAATAAGGAGAGAGGAGGCTAGTTAGAGATTACCTTTTTGGATGTGTTCACCGATAAGTGGTTCACAAACCGATGTCTTTGGAGCAATGTGACAGTGAATACCTTTTTTAAATAGCATAATTTCAGTGTCAAAAAAGATGACGATGCCTCAAGATGAACACTGTTTCTTACTTTAACATTTACATGCAGTTTTTCTCCAGAACATTTCGAAGTCTTAATGAATTAATGCATGCAGTTTTTATGTACATCAAGTTTTTTTTTTTTTATCCTAACTGTTTGACTACTTTACAGACCCCCAAGAGATTTGGATTCGAAAGCTTGTGTGACCATTGGAGAGAAGGTACTACTTACCACATCTCATCTTATTCATGTTCAATGAACTATTCAGTGTAGTTTACACTCTCTCACATTCTTAACTTTCGTTTACCACTATGTTCTTCCCCACACATGTTCCTTCGACTAAACCTCTATTTAAAACTGAAGCACAAACTTCGGGTTTGACATCTGCGTGTAGTTGTTGTAACCTTATGTATACTGTGTTTAGACAGACAGTACGAGGTAAACGGCAAATGTTTTCAATGAGAGCATGACGGTAAATGCTGTTGAGGCTGGCGGGGAGTTCAAATATATTTCAACGTCTGCCGCAGTGTTGTGTTCTACCGGATGTTTGTTTACTGAAATCACCATAACAATGCATACCTTCATGACAGAACAATTAGCCAGATATTTCACTGGATGTGTAAATGTGAAGAATTCGGTTGGCGTTTCCACTCACTACCAAATATAGTGATGAGAGGACACCCAGTGGACGGCAGTGGGAGAAGATGGATTTGTTGGATTTTGGCCAACATTCTGCAAATTTTCTCATTGATGAAACATTTGATATCCATACAGTTTATAGTTTCCAAAACTAAAATAGTTGTAACAAACAGTGGACTGTGTTTTGTAGACTTAATGCTTTGCCAAAGTTGTAAAAAATGGCGTTGTTTATAAGGAGTGCAAGGGCGAATTGAGTGATTACACACGCGCACTTCAGAATGTGTTTTACTTCCTGACGGGCAGTAAAAATATTTATTTTAAACTTCACAAATAAGTGGAATTTTCCATTGGTGAAGATGCTGGCTTTTTCCCCATCTTATAATTCAGTTGTTGTATGACGTGAGAAAAGGACAGAAGTTCCCATTCTTTACTGGAACCAGTAGTTTAGATGGAAAAAGGGTAATTTGCGATGTCTTTCGACTCAGCCCCCTTACCATGTTCAATGCTTTCCCTGTTGATTATTAACTGTTGGTTGGAGTAGTTGCTTAAACAAAGCCATAGCTCCGAGCCAAAGCAGCATTCTCAGACAGAGGAATACCCCCCCGGTCAGAATGACACTGTTGTTGGGAGATTAGACCTAGTTTTCCTTTAGTGCTTTTCTCTCTTGTTTTGTTTTAACGAGATGAGGATTGGGTACCAAAAACCCCAAGGAACTCTAGTGACTTAGCCCGCTCAATTTGTGTTCAGTGATTTACATCAAGGAAGGGAGATTTCATTGTTTTCCTTATTACATCCTTGTGTCACCCATTCATGTTTGATCGGTCACTGTCGAGCCTGACACGCCTCTCTCCCCTCTCTGCCGGTCCTGAGCAGAATTTTGTGGTGAAGGCAGATGACCTGGAGCAGATTGGCGAGCTGGGGAGAGGGGCGTACGGCGTGGTGGACAAGATGAGGCACATGCCCAGTGGCCTGATCATGGCAGTCAAGGTTTGTGAGATTTAATGCTGTAACTGGTGTTCTCTTAAGGGGATCATGGGCTACGTTTACACAGGCAGCCCAATTCTGATCTTTTGCCCAATATTGGCAGGAGAGGTAGTATGATGGGTCAAAAGACCAATTTAGAGGGAAAATATCAGAATTAGGCTGCATGTGTAAACGCGGCCTTAGTCAGGATACTATAGCTGAGCACTTTGGCTTCATTTACACAGGCAGGCCAATTCTGGTCTTTTCCCCCACTAATTGGTCTTTTGACCAATCAGATCAACTCTTATGCCAACAATTGGGCAAGAGATCAGAATTGGGCTGCCTGTGTAAACAGCCATGGTGACAGCTGTTGACGTAATAAGTAGGTTGGATGGACTTGATGTCCTTTCCCTCCCACCCTAGAGGATCCGTGCCACAGTGAACACCCAGGAACAGAAGAGACTGCTGATGGACCTGGACATCTCTATGAGGACAGTAGACTGCTTCTACACAGTCACCTTCTACGGCGCACTTTTCAGAGAGGTAGCCAGCTTCTTTTATAAAATACTATATAATACTTAAGTCTTATGTAGTGTTTTTCTAAAATCCAAAGACTCTTTACAGTAGACAACCTTTAGGTGTAGCCTATGAAATGTTTGTTAGTGTATTTGTATCCCCATATGTTGTTAATCACAACAGCTACTCTTCTTGGGTTTCCTCTACTCTTGGTCTTGTTCATTACTATGTTCAACATAGGCTTCCTACAATGTCATTACAGAGATGTCGGAGGACAGAGCCTTGTAAAGATGCTGTCAAATATATTTACACTTTAGAATGGAGTGTAACAGTTTTATATTTTCAAAACTAGTTTTTTTTTTTACCCAGTAGGCACCTGCAACTTAAAGAGTAGGATAAATGACACTTTCCAAGAATCACTCGCCTCCAACCAAATTAATTAGAATTTTGAATAATTTATTCCAGGCCATTTGACTTAACTGAAATTAAGATTTTGCACTTTTGATCAGTTGTAAATTAAACAAAATGTGAATGAGATTTTTAATTGTGATTGTGAATCATGCATGGGTGCATATATATTTGACTGCGTCTATGTTCAGATAGTTGCTAAATAACTGCCTAACTTAGTCCTCTTTCTACACTATATACAAAAATATGTGGACACCCATTCAAATTAGTGGATTCTGCTATTTCAGCCACACCCGTTGCTGACTGGTGTATAAAAAAAAAAAAACCCAAAAGAATCGAGCACATTGCCATGCAATCTCCATGGACAAACATTGGAAGTAGAACGGCTTATTGACTTTCAACGTGGCACAGTCATAGGATGCCACCTTTCCAACAAGTCAGTTCATCAAATGTCTTCCCTGATAGAGCTGCCCCGGTCAACTGTAAGTGCTGCTATTGTGAAGTAAAACGTCTAAGAGCAACAACGTCTCAATCGTGAAGTGGTAGGCCACACAAGCTCACAGAACGGGACCGTTTGCAACACTCACTACTGAGTTCCAAACTGCCTCTGGAAGCAACATCAGCACAACTGTTCGTCGAGAGCTTCATGAAATGGGTTTCCATGGCCGAGCAGCCACACACAAACCTAAGATCACCACCTGCAATGCCAAACATCGGCTGGAGTGGCGTAAAGCTCGCCGCCATTGGACTCTGGAGCAGTGGAAGTTTGTTCTCTGGTGTGATGAATCACGCTTCACCATCTGGCAGTCCAACAGACGAATCCGGGTTTGGTGGATGCCAGAAGAATGCTACCTGCCCCAATGCATAGTGTAACGTTTGGTGGAGGAGGAATAATGGTCTGGGGCTGTTTTTCATGGTTCAGGCTCCTTAGTTCCAGTGAAGGGAAATCTTAACGCTACAGCATACAATGCCATTCTAGATGGTTCTGTTCTTCCAACTTTGTGGCAACAGTTTGGGGAAGGCCCTTTACTGTTTCAGCATGACAATACCGCCATGCACAAAGTGAAATCCGTACTGAAATAGTTTGTCGAGATCGGTGTGGAAGAACTTGACTGGCCGGCCTGCACAAAGCCCTGACCTCAACCCCACCGAACACCTTTGGGATGAATTGGAACGCCGACTGCGAGCCAGGCCTAATCGCCCAACATCAGTGCCCGACCTCAATAATGCTTTTGTGGCTGAATGGAAGCAAGTACCCACAGCAATGTTCCAACATCTAGTGGAAAGCCTTCCCAGAAGAGTGGAGGCTGTTTAAGCAGCAAAGGGGGGGACCAACTCCATATTAATGCCCATGATTTTGGAATGAGATGTTCAACAAGAGGGTGTCCGCATACTTTTGGTAATGTGGAACATAAGACTTCCTGATTTACACGACATACATTGTACTGTAGGACTGGGCTGCCATCCAGACAGGTACCATGACCCCTTTTCCTCACGTAGAGATGTCAGATGATAGAGCTGTGTATGTTGTAGTCAAGATAAACAAAGAATTCCTGATATTGCCAGATGTAGTTACCTACCACTTGAAGAGAAGAGAGCGTTCCACAGGATATCCATCTGTAGCGGAGCACATTGGGAAAAGCTCCTTCCTGTTAGCCAATCTGTGTTTCTGGAATGTGGTTCTGTTTTTCCAATCCTCCCCCTCTACTGCTCTCTCCCTAGCCCCCTTTTTCCGTTCCCACTACCCTTCTCTCCATCCCGGTACACACCACCCACCCACCCCCCTCCCTTAACCTCTCACCCCAATCTGACCTTCTCATGTTGTACCTGTGTTGCCAGGGTGATGTGTGGATCTGTATGGAGCTGATGGACACCTCTCTGGATAAGTTCTATAAGCAGGTGATAGAAAAAGGCATGACCATCCCTGAAGACATCCTGGGAAAGATGGCCGTCTCGGTGAGTAGGACTACTTCTTCACTTCCTTTCCTCATGTAAATGGGACTGTCCCATCATTCAGCCTAGAGACCAAGCGGAATATTACATGTGTTATGTAGGACAGGGTTTCCGTTAGCCGGTAATTGCCTGCTTTTGGCAGATTTTTTTTAATAAATGAAAAGCTGATCAATCAAATTGTAGCCGGCCAAGTTGTCCAGGGGTGTCCAGCTGCCGAGGAGAGAGAGAGAAAGCGAGAGGAGCCTTGGCTACTGTTGATCGAAGATTGAGGCGTTTTTCATTGAAGTACAACAAAAGTATTAAAATAAAAGTTAGCATATGCCTACAGTGAAAAGCCTACAAGACTGACTGACCATTTAAGTCTCATTTTGCGACCCTTTGACTTGGCTGTGCAAGTAAAATAAAAATGTGTCGCATCTGTGTGGGCAGCACATTCATTCACTGCACTAAAAACGTCCGCTTTTTTTGTGGTTGTCGGAGGCTCAAACCATGATTTGGCCAAACAGTAAAGTATTCTCATGATTCCTGTAATAGAAGTGTCTGCCTGCATGCCCCTGTACCTGTTTCTGTGTTGAGCAGCCACTCGCTCTCTTGTCACAGGGGGAAAAGAATTGCCCGGGCGGAGTAAAAGTGTTCTTATTTTATAACATTTTAAAATCCAATTGCTGGGGAGGGGGGGGAAGAGAAACGCTATCCTGTTGCCACAGATGGGGAGAGGATGTTCTCAGCTTTCTGTAGGTTAGGGTTAGCCTTTCAAGGTAATTGCTGCAATATAGCCTGTTCAGGTTGAATCCAAGTCTTCTGTTTCATTCGGTTGAGCCATTTTCTGTGTCTAAATTAAGTTCAATCTGTAATGTTATGTTTGACACAGTATAATATCCTGCTCATATTTTTCCTATAAACAATAGCTTGACTTTTGATATTATCCTAATAAAGTTAATAGGCACACCAAACGTTTCTTATACTGCAGGCCTACGATACAAAAGGCAATGCACACCGGCACGCCAACTGACAGTTGAACTTGAGGAAGAATGTTTTAGGCCTACAATCTAACAATATAATGCTCATCTTTATAAAAAATATTCTAATTGAAAATTTATGAATTAACAGTGCCTTAGTATTCACCCCACTTGGACTTTTCTACATTTTGTTTAAATTAAATTCTTTTAAATTCCAGGTTTTAACACAACATACTTAAACTTGATGGTGCAAAATATTTTTGGTGACACAAAAGTGAATAAAGAAAATATTGGTTGCATAAGTGTTCGGCCCCCTGATTCAATACTTGTTAGAAGCATCTTTGGCAGCAATTACAGCAGTGAGTCATTGGGTAAGTCTATCAGCTTTGCACATCTGGATCCTGCTCTATTTGGTCCATTGTTCTTAATAAAATTTGCTCAAGCTCGGTCTAGTTGGATGGCCACTGTTGGTAAACAGCAATTTAAATCAGATTCTCAAATGGATTAAGGTTTGGGCATTGACTGAGCTATTCAAAGACATTCAGCTTGTTTTTAAACCACTCCAGTGTAGCTTTGGCTGTGTGTTTAGGGTCATTGTCCTGCTAGAAGGTAAACCTCCACCCCAGTCGCAGGTTTCTTGCTGGAAGGTGAACCTCCGCCCCCGTCGCAGGTGTCTTGCAGGCTGAAGCAGGTTTTCCCCCAGAATTTCCCTGGATTTGGCTCCATCCATCTTGCCCACAAACCTGACCAGTTTCCCAGTCCCTGCCGATGATAAGCTTCCCCATAACATGATGCTGCCACCACCATGCTTCACCATGGGGATGGTGTTCTCAGGGTAATAAGCAGTCTTGACTTTGACCAGAACCTTTTTCCACGTTTGCTGTGTCTCCCACATGTCTTTTATAAAAAATTTCTTTTTACAGCAATGCCTTCTCGCCACTCTTCCATGTTGTCCCAAGGACAGTTTCTCCCATTTCAGCTGTGGATCTCTCCAACTCCTTCAGAGTTACCATTGGCCTCTTGGTTGTTTCTGACTAATGCCCTCCTTACCCGGTCACTGAGTTTTGGTGGAAGGCCTTCTCTAGGCAGAGTCACAGTTGTGCCATATTCTTTACATTTTTTTAGTAATGGATTTAACGGTGCGCCGGGGGATGTTCAAAGTTTGGAATATTTTTTTAGAACCCAACCCTGATTGGTGCTTTTCTTCTCCAGAACTTGACTTGTTTTGATCTTCATGCTGATTAGGTTCTAACAAATGGGTGTTTTTAATCTGAGATCATGTGACACTTTAATTGCACACTCAACTAATTGACTTCTGAAGGCAATTGGTTGCACCAGAGCTTATTTAGGGTGTCACAGCAAAGGGGGTGAATACTTAAGCAATCAAGACTTGGTTAAGGAGGTGAACACATTCAGATACAGAAATTAATGTCGGTGTCGTGGCATATCTCATTCTCTGGGGTAGGCCTAAGCTTTTTATATTTACACAGTACCAGTCAAAAGTTGACACATCTACTCAGGTTTTTTTTATTTGGACTATTTTCTACATTGTAGAATAATGACGACAACTATAACACATATGGAACCATGTAGTAACCGAAAGTGTTACAAAAATCAATATTTTAGATTCTTCAAAGTAGCCACCCTTTGCCTTGATAAGTTATATACACTCTTGGCATTCTCTAAACCAGCTTCACCTGAAATGCTTTTCCAACAGTCTTGAAGGAATTCCCACATAGGCGGAGCACTAGTTTGGCTGCTTTTCCTTCACTCTGCGGTTCAACTCATCCCAAACCATCTCAGTTGGGTTGAGGTCAGGTGATTGTGGAGGCCAGGTCATCTGATGCAGCACTCCATTGCTCTCCTTCTTGGTCAAATAGCCCCATTCCAGCCTGGAGGTATGTTGGGTCCTGTTGAAAAACAAATGATTGTCCCACTAAATGCAAACCAGATGGGATGGCGTATCGCTGCAAAATGCTGTGGTATTCATGCTGGTTAAGTGTGCCTTGAATTCTAAATAAGTCAAACAGTGTCACCAGCAAAGCACCCCCACACCATCACACATCCTCCATAATTCATGGTGGGAACCACACATGCAGAGAATCTGTTCATCTACTCTGCGTCTCAGACACGGTGGTTGGAACCAAAAATCTCAAATTTGGTCTCAGACCAAAGGACAGATTTCCACCGGTTTAATGTCCATTGCTTGTGTTTCTTGGCCCATGCAAGTCTCTTCTTATTGGTGTCTGTTACGTACGCCTCTTGGAGGGGGGAATGCAACACCCCGCTACATCACTCCCAGTGGAGGGGAAAAAGAAAAAAAAAGTGATCCTAGGTGCAAAGAAAAGGACCAAGGCAGAGAAATACAGTTTACAGGGATTTAATTATTCCTTAACACCGTAATGTGGGGAAAAGGGGCTGGACGGAACCAAAGAAAAGTAAAAGTTAGTCCCCTCTCCTACCTTACCTGCCTTCCCACTACTTAACTAACCTTTAGCACCAACTGGCGCGCTAACCGAAATACAGGGGGTGGTCCGCTCAGGTCTTACCTAGTGTGCATAGACAGATTCAATACTACGGGTTATGTATGCCCGCAGGCCTCTTGCCTAAACACTCCCAAGGTGCGTTCCCCTTCCCCCCCCCTCGGAACAAATGAAACAGAATAATTACCAATACTTTAAGTGAACAACTTCAATAACCAAAAACACAAAGTCCTATCGGCATACACATACCTCTGAAGGAGCGGCTACAAAATAATATCAACAAAACTTGTACTGACCGCCAACCAACACAGGACATAAAAAGAAGCTGGTAATTGAAGAGACAGCTGTTTCCCCTGACGAGAGGGAGGGGTCAGAGCTCCAATTAGCGATGGGGCCGACCAATCGGCTGCTTTAGGATTCCAGGAAGCCATTTCCTGAAATGCACACACATGTAAACCCACAACAGAAACTGGGGAACGTAACAGTGTCCTTTAGTAGTGGTTTCTTGTTTCTTTGCAGCAATTCGACCATGAAGGCTTGATTCATGCAGTCTCCTCTGAACAGTTGATGTTGAGATGTCTGTTACTTGAACTCTGTGAAGCATTTATTTATTTTCCTAACGGAAACCCTGGTGTCGGAAAAGTATTCCTGCTTTCAGAAAGTATTCACACCCTTTGACTTTTTCCACATTTTGTTGTTACAGCCTGAATTTAAAATTGATTCAGTTTAGATTTTTTTGTCACTGACCTAAACATAATACCCCATAATGCCAAATTGTAATTATGTTTTTCAGAATTTTTACAAATTAATACAAATGAAAAGCTGAAATGTCTTCAGTCAATAAGTATTCAACCTCTTTGTTATGGCAAGCCTAAATAAGTTCAGGAGTAAAAAAAGTGCTTAACAAGTCACATAATAAGTTGCATGGACTCATTGCGTGTTCAATAATACTGTTAACATGATTTTGAATGACCAACCCATCTCCGTACCCCACATGCACAATTATATGTATGGCCCTTTGTCGAGCAGCGAATTTCAAACAGATTCAACCACAAAGACCAGGGAGGTTTTCCAATGCCTCACAAAGAAGGGCACCGATTGGCAGATGATTTTAAAAAAATATATGAAAAAGCAGACACGGAATATCCCTTTGAGTATAGTGAAGTTATTAATTAGGCTTTGGATGGTGAATCAATACACTACAAAGATACAACCGTTCTTCCTAACTCTATTGCCAGAGAGGAATGAAACTGCTAAGGGATTTCAACATGAGTCCAGTAGTAATAATTATGCAAAAAATGTGGCAAAGAAACACTTTATATTTATGTTATGTTTGGGGAAAATCCAACCCAACATATTGTCAAGCATGGTGGTGGCTGCATCATGTTATTGGTATGCTTGTCATCGTAAAAAGACTAGGGAGTTTTTTTTTGGGGGGGGATATAACATTTAATGGAATACAGCTATAAGCACAGCTTTAAGTTGCTTTCCAACAGACACTGGGACACGAATTCAGCTTTCAGCAGGACAATAACCTAAAACACAAGGCCAAATGTACACTGAGTTGCTCAACAAGACAACATTGAATGTTCCTGAGTGGACTAGTGGACAGTCAATTGAATTTGGACTAAATCTATGGCAAGATTTGAAAATGACTGTCTAGCAATGATCAAAATTCAACTTGACAGAGCTTGAAGACTTAATACGATTATAATGGGCAAATATTGTGCAATCCAGGTGTGCAAAGCTCTTAGAGACTTACCCCAAAAAACTCACAGCTGTATTTGCTGCCAAATGTGCTTTTACAAAGTATTGACTCAGGGGTATGAAAACTTATGTAAATGAGATATTTCTGTATTTTGATTTTATCTACGATTTGCAAAAATGTCAAACATATTTTCACTGTGTAGATAATTATTTTTTTTTTATTTTTTTTTTTATATCACCTTTTATTTCACCAGGTAGGCTCATTTACAATTTCGACCTGGACAAGATTAAGCACAGCAGTTCGACACATACAACAACAGAGTTACACATGGAATAAACAAACATACAGTCAATAATACAGTAGAATTTCAACAACAACTAAAAAGTCTATATACAGTGAGTGCAAATGAGGTAAGATAAGGGAGGTAGGGCAATACATAGAGGAAAAAGAAACGCACACCTATTTAGGCGAGGTGCTGGCTAGCGGAGTGGAAAACTTGTTAAAATAATGTTAATGTGCAGAATAATGTAAAATAATGTGCAGAAGTTGAATGTGCAAGTAGAGATACTGGGGTGCAAAGGAGCAAGATAAATAAATACAGTATGGGAATGAGGTAGTAGGATGGGCTATGTGCAGAGATCTGTGAGCTGCACTGACAGCTGGTGCTTAAAGCTAGTGAGGGAGATAAGAGTCTTCAGCTTCAGTTATTTTTGTAGTTCGTTCCAGTCATTGGCAGCAGAGAACTGGAAGGAAAGGCGGCCAAAGGAGGAATTGGCTTTGGGGGTGACCAGTGAGATATACCTGCTGGAACTCGTGCTGCGGGTGGGTACTGCTATGGTGACCAGTGAGCTGAGATAAGGCGGGGCTTTACCTAGCAAAGACTTGTAGATGACCTGGAGCCAGTGGGTTTGGCGACGAGTATGAAGCGAGGGCCAGCCAACGAGAGAGTACAGGTCACAGTGGTGGGTAGTATATGGGGCTTTGGTGACAAAATGGATGGCACTGTAATTGATAGAAAATGCATTTCACAGGGAAAACCTGTGCCTTACCTTTTGTAGAACTTCTGCAGAGGGCTTCCTAAGTGTCCAACGAAGACAATCCATGGGTATTTGGTTAGAAAAAGTAATTTATTATATCCTTAAATCTCCGTTTGGTTGGCACCTTGTGTTCAGAAAATCCAATGTGACGAGAACGCGTTCAACTATACCTATAAACTTTCCCTCAACAAAACAAAAACAATTAAAATGCATCCTTAGCTTATCTTTTATGAATAAAAGTGATAATCTTTCACTTGGATGGTCACCTAAACGTTATATAAGTCAAATAAAGTGGACCGCTCAGCCAAACGTGCGCCTAAAGACGTGCAACTGAAAAATAGCTCCCCCGACTACAACTTCTCCCAATAGAACACATCGGTTCCGATTTCCATTAAACTTTACCTATACACTGCTGACATCCAGTGGAAGCAATAGGTACTACATTCAGTGTCCTGGTATAAAGACTTTTTTAAAGGCACTGTCTCAAAGTGAGCCATAAGCCACAAGGAATGAGATTTCCGTATGGAATTTTCTCTGGTTTTTGCCTGCCAAATGAGTTCTGTTACACTCACAGACAAAATGATAACACTTTTGGAAACCTCAGTGTTTCCTATCCAATAGTACTAATTATGTGCATATCCTATTTTCTGAGCCTGAGTGGCAAGCATTTTACTTTGGGCACGCACAACTCTCCAAAACCGACCCCTCAGCTGCTGCTCCCTAACAAGTTAATGTGAGTCTGGAAGGAGAATTTACAGTCTAACCAGACACCTAGGTATTTGTAGTTGTCCACATATTCTAAGTCAGAACCGTCCAGAGTAGTGATGCTGGATGGGTGGGCAGGTGCGGGCAGGGATCGGTTGAAGAGCATGCATTTAGTTTTACTTGCTTTTAAGAGAAGTTGGAGGCCACGGAAGGAGAGTTGTATGGCATTGAAGCTCGTCTGGAGGTTAGTTAAGTGTCCAAAGAAGGGCCAGAAGTATACAGAATGGTGTCATCTGCGTAGAGGTGGATCAGAGAATCACCAGCAGCAAGAGCGACATCATGTATACATGATGTATACAGAGAAGAGAGTCGGCCCGAGAATTGATTCCTGTGGCACCCCCATAGAGACTGCCAGAGGTCCGGACAACAGGCCCTCCGATTTGACACACTGAACTCTATCAGAGAAGTAGTTGGTGAACCAGGCGAGGCAGTCATTTGAGAACCCAAGGCTGTTGAGCCTGCCAATAAGAATGTGGTGATTGACAGAGTCGAAAGCCTTGGCCAGGTCGGTGATAGATGGGTGAGGAAAAAGAGAAATATTTAATACATTTTTAATTCAGGCTACAACATGTGGAATAAGTCAAAAGGCATGAATACTTTCGGTATATATTGTACACAAATATTAACTCAACATGCAACAAATTCAATAAATGTACTCTGTTTCAATTCCCATAAGAAAATCTGTGAATTGAAATAAATGATTTAGGCCCTAATCAATGGATTTCACATGAGTGGGAATACAGATATGCATATGTTCGTGACATCTGAAAACTAGTCAGTATCTGGTGTGACCATAATTTGCCTCATGCAGCACGACACATCTCCTTCCTATAGAGTTGATAAGGCTGTTTATTATGGCCTATGGAATGTTGTCCCACTCCTCTTCAATGACTGTTTGAAGTTACTGGACATTGGCGGGAACTGGAACACTCTATTGTACATGTATATCCAGAGCATCCCAAACATGCTCAATGGGTGACTGGTCCTTGCGACATGGGGCCGTGCATTATCATGCAGAAACATGAGGTGATGGTGACTGATTGATGGCACGACAATCTCATTAAAATGTCCATCACTGAAATGCAATTGTGTTCAATGTCCTTACCTTATTCCTGCCCATACCATAACCCCACCACTACTATGGAGCACTCTGTCCACAACGTTGACATCAGTATACCGCTCGCCCACACGACATCTTCTTGGTACAGTTGAAACCAGGATTCATCCGTGAAGAGCACACATCTCCAGCGTGCCAGTGGCCATTGAAGGTGACCATTTGCCCACTGAAGTTGGTTACGACGCCAAACTGCAGTCAGGTCAAGACCCTGGTGAGGATGACGAGGACGCAGATGAGCTTCCCTGAGAAGGTTTCTGACAGTGTGCAAACCCACAGTTTCATCAGCCTTCCGGGTGGCTGGTCTCAGACGATCCCACAGGTGAAGAAGACTGATGTGGAGGTCCTGGGCTGGTGTGGTTGCACATGGTCTGTGGTTGTGAGGCCGGATGGATGTACTGTCAAATTCTCTAAAATGACATTGAAGGTGGCTTATGGTAGAGAAATGAACATTAAATTATCTGGCAACAGCTTTGGTGGACATTCCTGCAGTCAACATGCCAATTGCACACTCCCTCAACTTGAGACATCTGTGGCATTGTGTTGTGTGACAAAACTGCACATTTTAGAGTGGCCTTTTATTGTCCCCAGGACAAGGTACACCTGTGTAATGATCATGCTGTTTAATCAGCTTCTTGATATGCCACACCTGTCAAGTGGATGGATTATTTTTGCAAAAGGAGAAATGCTCACTAACAGTGATGTAAAACAATTTGTGCACAACATTTAAGAGAAATAAGCTTTGTGTGTATGAAAAAGTTCTGGAATCTTTTTTTTATTTTTGCTCATGTTGCGTTTGAAATTTTTGTTCAGTATATTAACATGTTGCCGGTCTCGACTAAGAGGCTATTACTGCTAGATGTTTTAATATACTAAGAATTAAAAAGTACTAGATGCAAACATATGGGTATGTCTGGGAAGTTAGACATGATATCCTTCTCCAGCTGCTGATGTGTCTTGCGTTCTGTTCTAATGTTCCAACCACCCTCCATTACAGACAGTGAAGGCTCTGGAACATCTGCACAGCAATCTGTCAGTGATCCACCGAGGTAAGAACAACCACAGAGTTCAATCAAACGTTTTAGATTAGATCGGTTATGTATATCTCTCTCTGGGGTACACCTTAAAACAGTTTGCACTAGTGTCTATCTTTTACATCTGGAAGCTTTAGCGGGGACCTGCCACATCCGTTTTCCAATATTACAACAACAAAGATGTTACTTGAAACAACATTTTTACAGTTGTGTTTTGAGGGCTGTGTTGAGCGAGACCGATACACTGCTTCATAGTTATGTTGCTCAGGCTAAGGAAATCACTTTAAAATATGATATACAGTAGGTCTGTATTGGATTAACTGACTCCAAAACCTGTGATTTCTCTTTCACTTCCATCTCACGCCACTCTTCTATTTCTCTGTTTTGTTTCCTCCATCTCTCTCTCTCGCACTCTCGCACTCACTCTCCCCTCAGATGTGAAGCCATCCAACATATTGATCAACACCCAAGGGCAGGTGAAGATGTGTGACTTTGGGATCAGTGGTTACCTGGTGGACTCTGTGGCCAAGACCATGGACGCAGGCTGCAAGCCCTACATGGCGGTGAGCGGTTGTGTGGGTGGTTGTGGGTGAGCTGTTGTGTGGGGGTGGGTGGTTGTGGATGTGTAGTAGGAGAGGTTTCTGGGATTTAAGAGACAAAATAAATCCATATCGGTCAAATAAAAAAAAAACTGTGGAGTTAGGCTTAAGCTGGCTCAGTGAATAACTCTTTCAGAAGAGAGATATGATACATGAAGTACCTCATACCCCGGCACATTGATCTGGTACTCCCTGTAATAGCTATTACCCCTGCACATTGATCTGGTACTGAAGTAGGCTACGGCAGTTTGGTAACTTTTTCCACCTTGACTTAGTGCTAGCGCGCTAGCTGACGGACATCTGGAATCGATCTATTTTGGGTTTCCCTGACGCCATCAGCCTGGCAAAGCGCCCGCCTCCCTGTCGCTTTGGTAGCTACCTCAGCCTGCACTCTTTTCAAAGTTTTACCATGGGATGGGCCTCAGCCATCAATCTGTTAGTCTGCTCTACATGTATATAACATTTTAGTTCACTTTCTCTCTTTGCTTCTAATCTGCGGTTATGTTTTGGTTGTGTTAGTTGAGTTCTAGCTGGTCTCCAGTAGTTGGGCTCTAGTTTGCCGACCATAACCGTGGTTGTTGGCTAGGCTGGCTAGGCTAATAGCTAGTTGGCTAAATAGCTAACGTTAGCTGGCTGGCTAGCGTGCTGGTTAAGTTAACTGCATATAGCTAATATTCTTTGATAACTGGTTAGATGGTGTTATGTACAGTGAGGGGGAAAAAAGTATTTGATCCCCTGCTGATTTTGTATGTTTGCCCACTGACAAAGAAATGATCAGTCTAATTTTAATGTTAGGTTTATTTGAACAGTGAGAGACAGAATAACAACAAAATAATCCTGAAAAACGCATAAGAAAAATGTTATAAATTGATTTGAATTTTAATGAGGGAAATAAGTATTTGAACCCCTCTCAATCAGAAAGATTTCTGGCTCCCAGGTGTCTTGTATACAGGTAACGAGCTGAGATTAGGAGCACACTCTTAAAGGGAGTGCTCCTAATCTCAGTTTGTTACCTGTATAAAAGACACCTGTCCACAGAAGTAATCAATCAGATTCCAAACTCTCCACCATGGCCAAGACCAAAGAGCTCTCCAAGGATGTCACGGACAAGATTGTAGACGTACACAAGGCTGGGATGGGCTACAAGACCATCGCCAAGCAGCTTGGTGAGAAGGTGACAACAGTTGGTGCGATTATTTGCAAATTGAAGAAACACAAAAGAACTGTCAATCTCCCTCGGCCTGGGGCTCCATGCAAGATCTCACCTCGTGGAGTTGCAATGATCATGAGAACGGTGAGGAATCAGCCCAGAACTACACAGGAGGATCTTGTCAATGATCTCAAGGCAGATGGGACCATAGTCACCAAGAAAACAATTGGTAACACACTACGCCGTGAAGGACTGAAATCCTGCAGCGCCCGCAAGGTCCCGCTGCTCAAGAAAGCACATATACATGCCCGTCTGAAGTTTGCCAATGAACATCTGAATGATTCAGAGGACAACTGGGTTAAGTGTTGTGGTCAAATGAGACCAAAATAGAGCTCTTTGGCATCAACTCAACTCGCCGTGTTTGGAGGAGGAGTAATGCTGCCTATGACCCCAAGAACACCATCCCATTATGTTTTGGGGGTGTTTTTCTGTTAACTTCTTAGGGAGCAGCGCACGAGGTGACCGTTTTGGAGAGCCTGGCGTGCCCAAAGTAAAATGCCTCCCATTCAGTCCCAGAAAAAGGATATGCACATATTTAGTACCATTGGATAGGAAACACTGAATTTTCTAAAAGTATTAACATTTTGTCTGTGAGTATAACAGAACGGATATGGCAGGCGAATTACATATAATACATTACTTTTTCTAACAAAAGAACCATAGATTGTCTTCTTTGGACTTCAAAAGGTAATTGATTTGTTTTCGCTGTGAAATGTGTTTTGTGTGAACAGCATGGTTTATGAATTTAAGGTAATGGAAAGAATATGTGGGGTGCTATCCTCAAACAATCAAATGTGGTGCTTTCGCCGTAAAGCCTTTTTGAAATCTGACAACGCTGTGACATTGCCAAGAAGCAGAGCTTTTGATGACTATGAAACACTTGTATATTGATGCATGTTTAATAATTCAACTTTTGGATTTGGCGCCTTGCATTTCACCTGGTAGTGTCGGGAGTGGGGCGCTAGTGCCCCAGCGCACCTTGCTGCTCCTTAAGAAGTTAAGGGGACAGGACAACTTCACTGCATCAAAGGGACGATGGACAGGGCCATGTACAGTCAAATCTTCGGTGAGAACCTCCTTCCCTCAGCCAGGGCATGGAGTGGCCTAGCCAGTCTCCAGACCTTAATCCCATAGAAAATCTGTGGAGGGAGCTGAAGGTTCGAGTTGCCAAACGTCAGCCTCAACCTTAATGACTTGGAGAAGATCTGCAAAGAGGAGTGGGACAAAATCCCTCCTGAGATGTGTGCAAACCTGGTGGCCAACTACAAGAAACGTCTGACCTCTGTGATTGCCAACAAGGGTTTTGCCACCAAGTACTAAGTCATGTTTTGCAGAGGGGTCAAGTACTTATTTCCCTCATTAAAATGCAAATCAATTTATAACATTTTTTCTGGATTTTTTTGTTGTTATTCTGTCTCTCAATGTTCAAATAAAACTACCATTAAAATTATAGACTGATCATTTCTTTGTCAGTGGGCAAACGTACAAAATCAGCAGGGGATCAAATACTTTTTTCCCTCACTGTATTTTCAAAACTTTAGTTTACTTTAATGTAGCTGTAGGCTAGGTGTTGATAGCAACTGGCTGACTCATGCACGGCTGGTAGGGCTAACTTTAGCAGGCTAGTTGGCTAACAACCTTACAAGTTGATTTGTAATAATACATTCATAAAGTATTTGCTTCTAAATTGGCTGAAAATGAAATTGAAACCAGTAGTTATCAGTGCAAACGATTTGGTTTAATTTGAAGTTCTACATTTGAAGTTATTTCTGTTGGAGTTTACATTATAGGAATGGGCTGTCTTGCCGGTCCTCCATATTACATCACACCGTGGAAAAACATTTTCCTTCAGCATGCTTCAGAATTCGTATTGGTTTTGGCTCCCGAGTGGCGCAGCGGTCTAAGGCACTGCATCGCAGTGCTTGAGGCGTCACTACAGATCCGGGTTCGATCCCGGGCTGTACTGCAGCCGGTCGCAACTGGGAGACCAATGAGGCGGCGCACAATTGGCCCGGCGTCGTCCCAGTTAGGGGAGGGTTTGGCCGGAATGTCCTTGTCCCATCGGGCTCTAGCGGCTCCTGTGGAGTGCCGTGTGCATGCACGCTGACACGGTCGCCAGGTGTGCGGTGTTTCCTCCGACACATTGGTGCGGCTGGCTTCCGGGTTAAGCGAGCACCGTGTCAAGAAGCAGTGCGGCTTGACAGGCTCGTTTTTATGAGGACGCACGGCTCTTGACCTTCGCCTCTCCCGAGCCTGTACGGGAGTTACAGCGATGGGACAAGACTGTAACTACCAATTTGGATATCACGGAATTGGGGAGGAGAAAGGGGTAAAAAGTAAACAAAAAAAAATGTCAATGTTAATAATGATGTAACAAATAGAAAAGAGAGGTAACTTTGCGTTGGGACTTTTGATGTGTATACTAATCCATATGTTCCATGTGTTCATGTTTTTGCTAGCTACCCTTTTTAATAACCCCAGTGTACCCAAACAGTGTGTCCCCTGAGCTTTTGATTGTCTGAGGCAGTTTTTAGGGCCATGGTAGCACTCAGAGTACAGACTGGGCTGTGTGTGTGTTCAAGAGGTACAGATGATGGGGGAGGTTGGGTCATCTAGGACAACTGTCAGTTAGCGACGCTAAAGTAATGTGTGTGTGTGTGTGTGTGTGTGTGTGTGTGTGTGTGTGTGTGTGTGTGTGTGTGTGCGCGTCATTCTGTCCCCTAGCCGGAGAGGATTAACCCAGAGACTAATCAGAAAGGCTACAACGTCAAGTCTGACATTTGGAGTTTAGGAATCACTATGGTGAGTCTCTATTTTATCTAACTTTTTATTATTAATATTTATGCAGATTCATTTATTATAACAAAATTGTTATGTGATTATTACACTAGTAGGCCTATTTTTTTTAATATTATTTCTACATTAAACTAGCAACCTCTGATACCGTAAGGTCAGGTACTGTAACCACAGATAAATAATTGTATTTTATTGTTCCTGAATGATATAACCAGTACGTTGTGTCCATTGCTAGTAATAGCCTTAAGTGGGCAGATAGAGTTCTATTGAATTGAAATGCATTGCTGTTCATTATAGAACAGGTTCTTCATGTTCAAGAAAATCCCTGCCTTCTCTGTGAGATACGATGACACACTACGGCTCTGCTCTAGACTAACTGTTGTCTAGACATTTTATTAGGAGAGTTGTTACATGTTCCTAGCGCTCATTTGCACGTCCTGAACTGTGTCACACCCAAAAACAGTTTTTTAGTTTCAAATTAAATTCGATGATCCTCCAACTGCCTATGGTAGTTTTTTTTCAGTAATGTAACACTGTCTAGGATTATAAACCACACAATTTCAGGATTTTATGTACATAATATTTAGTTTTCTGCATTTTATGTACAGTAATATAACGACGTTTTCACATTAGCCTGACCTCTATGCCCTGTCATATCCCTGTGCCCCCCTCTTCAGATTGAACTTGCCATCCTGCGCTTCCCCTATGACTCCTGGGGCACGCCCTTCCAGCAGCTGAAGCAGGTGGTGGAGGAACCATCGCCTCAGCTCCCTGCTGAACAGTTCTCCTCTGAGTTCGTTGACTTCACCTCCCTGTGGTATGTTCTCCTCTCCCGTGAAGCTAGGCCTGGTCCTATATCTGTTTGGGCTCTCTTTCCAACTCTATGGTCATTGTTATGCTTGTTATGACAGAGACGACAGTTGGTTGGCAAGACATCAGAAACAGATCTAGGACCAGGCTACCTGTACATCATCTAGTCCCTCCAGGCTACCTGTACAGATGCTGTACAGGTAGCCTGGAGGGGCTAGATGCTGTACAGGTAGCCTGGAGGGGCTAGATGCTGTACAGGTAGCCTGGAGGGGCTAGATGCTGTACAGGTAGCCTGGAGGGACTAGATGCTGTACAGGTAGCCTGGAGGGACTAGATGCTGTACAGGTAGCCTGGAGGGACTAGATGCTGTACAGGTAGCCTGGAGGGACTAGATGCTGTACAGGTAGCCTGGAGGGACTAGATGCTGTACAGGTAGCCTGGAGGGACTAGATGCTGTACAGGTAGCCTGGAGGGACTAGATGCTGTACAGGTAGCCTGGAGGGACTAGATGCTGTACAGGTAGCCTGGAGGGACTATCTAGAGAGCTTGTTGGAGTGAGACTCACAAGACCATTTCTCTTGACAATTTTCCCATGTTGTTGTAATAACCACAAGCCCTTTATGACCAGGACAGAATGTGATGAATGTGCCCAGGTTCCAAAAGCTACCCTCTGTGGAGTGTCTTAATATTCACTCTCACCAGCCTGTTATGTCCACTGTTAGGTCTTCACACCAAGTATTTCATATCTACTCATGTTTTGTTTTTCCCTTCCCGCAACCCATAATTGTTATGAATTTGTTTTACGTGTAGGCCTACAGTAGAGAAACATAAATGTCATTTTCCCCCAGAACATGTTTTAACCTTGCTCATCGGTTATCTTGGTCTGTTGTGTTGTACAATGTAGGCCTTCGATTTTCGGTCTTACAGTTGTCCAAAATGGAACCTTTTGCTTACTGTATATAATGCACTACATTTGACCAGTGCTAATCTCTCTTTGATAATTGGTCACATACTGCACATTGTGTATCCACATTTTAAGTACCTTCTTAAGTCCCGTTATTGCTCATACGTGCAGGTATTCATCATTCATCTCTTACCAAGATGTTTATCCCATGTTTAGCTGGGCTTTGGCATCATTTACCAGTAGAGCAGTTAACCCACTGTTCCTTGGCCGTCATTGTAAATAAGAATTCAGATGATAAAGCAGGACTTTCCAGCAGTGGATCAACAGCATTGTTTTATACCCCGGTGACTCAACTGTTTATCTGACCATAGGAAATTGGAATACCTATGCAAACCTCTCTTATGGCTTGAATGGAGACCATCCTCCTGTGGAAGAGTGGTCTATAAACATGTAAAAGGGGGCAGTGGGGATACTCTTACCTCACCCCACAATGTCAGGCATACACACTAGAGCCCTGCACAGGAATGAATTTTAAGACCCAGCCCTACCCATGCGTACAAAGGTCAGGCCCTACCCCAGCCATGCCCACAAAGGTCAGGCCCTACCCTACCCAGGCCCGATTTGCTTTTGCCAAATGATAGGAAATCAGAAATAACTTCCTTCGTTAGTATCCATTAGGCACAGCTATAATGACAATCTGGATGGGGTCAATGCAGATGGATAAACCCCCAACTTTGCTGCATGTCAGGTTACAGTTTGGGCAGTCTTTGGAATTGGGCAATCTTGCCGTTTTAATATGTACAAAATTAACCTCTTTCCCAAATAGCATGATGGTCATGACTTTCTTAGATGAAAGGGGAGGTTTACTTGGCCCCAGACAATAATTCTGAGATCCAGTTTCAGTAAGGAGACATCAACTTGGCCCCAGACAATCAATCAGATCCAGTTTCAGTAAGGAGACGTTAACTTGGCCCCAGACAATCAATCAGATCCAGTTTCAGTAAGGAGACATCAACTTGGCCCCAGACAATCAATCTGAGATCCAGTTTCAGTAAGGAGACGTTAACTTGGCCCCAGACAATCAATCTGAGATCCAGTTTCAGTAAGGAGACGTTAACTTGGCCCCAGACAATCAATCTGAGATCCACAAGTTTCAGTAATGGGATTTTTTTGTTGCTTTCACCACTGAGCTAATTAATCCAACATGGCAGAAGGGAGGATAGATCACAGGCTGAACACTTTACTACAATTTTTTGAATCTCTCTTTCTCTCTTTCTTTCTTTCTTTCTTTCTTGTTTCTTCTCAACTATTATTTTTACCCTGTTAACAGTTCCACGTTTGCTTGCAGCTGTTGCAATCATTCAGTCTGCCTGGAATAGAGGACCGGGAGACACGTTACCAGATATTACTAATCTAATTTTTTATCTCATTGCCCGTTTTCATTCTCAGCTTAAAGAAAAATTCCAAAGAGCGGCCAAACTACCCAGAACTCATGGTGAGTGTGGAGATCTCCCGTTATGTGGACACAATAATGTGTCCTCTTGCATTTACTATTAATTCACCACTAGATGGCAAACTTAGTCCAGTGATACATCATGTTTTGTAATCATCTCGCCACTTCATTTATATTTTTATCCAATCAATGCTATTGATTATATATCAAACTGTTGCTGAGGATATTATTTTAATGTTATATTTGATTCTGCATAAATCAGTCTCCTCCTCTTCTCTCCATCCCAGCAACATCCCTTCTTCATCTCCCATGAATCTTTAGACACCGACGTGGCTAGCTTTGTCAAGGTCATCCTCGGGGACTGACGAGCGCCCTGATCTAACCCAACCCAATGCTCTGACCAATGGCCACTGGGGGAGGCGGACCTACAACAACAAAAAAGCACCAATCACAAACCCTATTACCTGCGGGACTCCACCCTCTCCCTAGTTCCCGACCCCTCCCTTTGGCACAGTGCAGATGGACATTAGAGGAACTCAGAGGAACTGAGTGAAGTTATCCTTAAGGCCTTAAGGCCCTTGCATATTAGATATGGGGAAATTACTGGAATTTTCAGGATTGGATCACCGGCCCATATATAATAATAGCTGTATGAAATGTGATCCCCCTTGACCTCTAAATTTGTCCCACTCTTGTTACTGTACTAGACCCAGCACTAAAACATAGATTTCATTGTTAGATGCTAGTGAATTAAGCAACGTTTGGATTATGCCCTGTCCTATACAGTACCACAGTATGAGTCATAATACCCAGCAAACCTAGCAGTCAAACAGGGAAATATTTCCAATTGTTTTTCCACCATTCATTTTTCCCCATTGGGGATTTTAGAAAATATTAAAATAAGGGCTGTGTTTTGTGTAGACTTTACCGTGCCATGACGTTTTGATAACCATGTAAATCTCTCTCGGACAAGGTGACTTATCAATATATTTGCCTGTATTTACCCCCAAAAAATTAAATGCTAATGTTGCTATCATTAAGATCTACAAATGTCGTGATGATCTGGACGAGAATCGAGGTGAGGGGAGAACGGCTCATAATAATGGCTGGATACCATTCCATTTATTGTGTTCCAGCAATTACTATAAACCCATCCTCCCCAATTAAAGTGCCACTAGCCGCCTGTGCTCTGGATTAATTATCTAATGTTAGTAATAAATAAATTGGCTACATTTCTTTAAATGGGCAATTATGTGAAGTGTCTTTTGCAAGTTTTAAATTGACACAATACCTGTTTTTAAATATTTTTTTAGTGTATAACTTTATTTGATGTGCAGGAGCTTGCAGGGATTTGTAATTTGTGTCATGTCTGCTTTGATGCTAATAAGCATTTTTTGAATCTGAGTGTAAATATATCTGAATATATTGATAAAAGTCACCTTGTCCTTAGAGATTTACATGGTTATCAAAACGTCACGCCGGGGTAAACACACCTCTTAGTTTAAGTGTTTCTAAAATCCCCTATGGGAAAAACAATTGGAACCATTTCCCTGTTTGACCGCTAAGTTTCATGGGTATTATGACACCTCCACTGTGGGTCTCTATTGGTCAATCCCTGAAATATTTTCAAACCCAGTGTAAGAAAACTGTTTTTTTTTTCTTTTCTTTTTAAACAACTGAAAGTGATATGAATATATATCGACGTATAATCTCAATGTTTGTATTATACTCAAGCTCAAGTGTTGCATTGGTTTACTAATTCACTGCATGTACAGAAAATATCTAATATAGAATGGACTGGTATCAGTCGCCTTTGAAAGACCGAGATGTTCAGATTCTCGACTGTCCAGTGGTTAAGCAGTACAACAAGGTCTCAGTCAGAAGTGCAGTGGGTTTGTCAAAGGAAGTTACTGCACTTTGCTCTCAACTGCTCTCTCATGTATAGGTCTACTACGCATTGTGGGCTTTGTGTGTGTTCTGTGTGTGTGAGGAGCGTGTGTCTGTCTTTATGTGGGCGCCTTCTATGAGTGTTACACGTGTTTAAAGTGAGGTATATGTGGTCGTTGTGGTCCTAGTCACTTCCTGAATATTCTTCTCTTCTGAGCCAGTCACAATACTCTACCCACTGTATGTTGAACTGGAATAGAATAATAGTATACTGATATTATTATTATTTATTATTAAATAGCTTATTTATGTATACTGATGAGATACAGTATACTGATATATTAACTGCTGTTTTCCCTTTGAAAACTTAGTATTAACGATATACCGTCTTATTTTACTGTGTGGGTGTGGGTGTGTTGTGTCGTTCTTGACAGAATGCTTTACTGAAACAGTTACTCATAACACAAGCCTTATCTGTGCCTTTTAAAAATACAGAAAACAAAATAACTGTTGCCAGGTAAAGAGATGTTCTGTATTCAACAAGACACCCCCACACACACACACTTTATTCACTCGGCATGTGCCCCTTTCTGTCTAATGGGGTACCCCTTTTGGCTCAAGAACACCCCCAGAGGCAAAACATAATGTACAGTCCTTTTGTTCAGTGTTAACTCCTCCACATTACTCTATATATCATCAAATCTACTCTACCTGCTAACCACTGCAGGAGCATATAGACTCACAATTAGCTTGCATAGGTTATATAATGAAGCTGTTTCTGCACTTACCCCTCCCTCCTCCACATGTTTCTATATCATTAAGTTTACCTACTTGGACTGCAGTGTCATATTAACTCACCACTTGCTTGCATAGGTTGCAAAATTGAGTTGTTAGCATACTCTCTCACCCCTCTCCACCCCTCCCTCCCTCCACCCCTCCCAAACCCAGTCTACTAGATTGTGACAGTCATGCCAGTCTTTGGTTTCACAACTGTGGGATGAATAGAGTCTGGCGTATACAGTGGTAGTTTGATGCTGTGTCAAAACACATACAACTCATTTACATGAGATATAAAATACATCAATTAAAAATTAAAAAAAAAAAGAAAAAACACTTCTAAAACTCTAGTCTAGTTTGACGGAAGCCTTTTGGGTGTTGCTTGTTATTCTTGTGGTGGCTGATACTGTATAGAGGTCACTGTCTGTTACTTTCTGCTGCTTTCTGAGTGACTGGCAAGATGGCTGATGCTCTTGAGCCTCTGTAAATGTTATGATGTGGGAAAATGGGAAGGCAGGATATTATCACATTTCGATAATGAAATGCACAGTTCTCTTTTTTTTTTTTGCTTTCGTGTGTGTGTCCTGCTTTTGAAACTTTCAACGGTTCTTTTAGCAAACAATTTATATCTTATTTCAATGTTGCTTAACGAGAAAACAAATATATTACAAACTCCAGACATTCATACATCTATTCCTGTCTTGTATTCATTTTGCATTTTAGGCCCAGATTTGAATATGTTGTAACTTCGTGTTAGGGCAGCTGTGTTATCTGTTCTACCTTGGTGTCGACTCCGAGTCCTGCTATTCTCTTTTGTCCAGTTCTGTTCTGTCAACTATACAAACATCCATGCATTGATGTCCTCCGCCTGTAGAGACAATCAGCCCTGGCCTATAAAACCTTTCCTGTCCTTCTTATCTATATGTGCTGTTGTAGCACCTTCCTCTTGCCACCACCATCCAAGAGCCCATACCATTACCATACCCCCCTGTATTCAACCACCATCCAAGAGCCCATACCATTACCATACCCCCCTGCATTCAACCACCATCCAAGAGCCCATACCATTACCATACCCCCCTGCATTCAACCACCATCCAAGAGCCCATACCATTACCATACCCCCCTGCATTCAACCACCATCCAAGAGCCCATACCATTACCATACCCCCCTGCATTCAACCACCATCCAAGAGCCCATACCATTACCATACCCCCCTGCATTCAACCACCATCCAAGAGCCCATACCATTACCATACCCCCCTGCATTCAACCACCATCCAAGAGCCCATACCATTACCATACCCCCCTGCATTCAACCACCATCCAAGAGCCCATACCATTACCATACCCCCCTGCATTCAACCACCATCCAAGAGCCCATACCATTACCATACCCCCTGCATTCAACCACCATCCAAGAGCCCATACCATTACCATACCCCCCTGCATTCAACCACCATCCAAGAGCCCATACCATTACCATACCCCCCTGCATTCAACCACCATCCAAGAGCCCATACCATTACCATACCCCCCTGCATTCAACCACCATCCAAGAGCCCATACCATTACCATACCCCCCTGCATTCAACCACCATCCAAGGGCCCAGACCATTACCAAACCCCCTGCATTCCACAGTAGTGGATCTATTGTGCTTTGCCCCTTGGCATGACCGGTACAGTGGTACAGTATATGCTGTGCCATCAACACACATGATTGCTAAGGTCTGGTCACCCACAATGTGGCGCTGTTTTCCCCCTGCAGCTTCTGAAAGCCACTGAGATCTTCAAGATCAATGTCTCTTTTGAACAGTGTACCACTGTTGACTACTAAAAGCCTGTTCTAATGGTCGTGTTGCATAACTGTTACTGACTTCTGTTGGTCCAATGTTTTATAATATTAGATAGATTATATGCTCATAAGATTCAAGTCGTAAAACCAAAATACTGCTTTATTATTATAACTAATGGTGTGTCCAGAAATCTCTGGCCATCTCCCTCAATTTTGAATTGGTCACATCATCCTTGCTTTCTTTTGTCATTTTTTATTATTTTTTTATAAACTCTTTCTCTCTCACACTGTTCCTGTCCTGTCTCTTCCTAGAAAGAGCTCCAAGTCTTAATGTGGCCACCCACTGATGTCCTGGCCAGGTCCCTAATAGTCCCAGTCTCCTCTCTATTCTTCACACACCCTCATCATCACTCTGATTTATTCATTGAGTGGGCCAAGGAGCTGGAACACGTGAATTCAGGCTGAGGAGAGAGAGAGACTAATTCATGGACATGGTGTCTGTGCCCACCTATTCCTTTGTGACATGACTCTTACTATCAAATCAAACCACTAGCCAGAGCCCACACAAGACGTGCAATATTTGGTTCTGTGTGCCAAGATTTGTGCCCTGATTAGGCGATGATGGGCTGGTAGTAGAACACAGGTTGTTAGTGATGCTGTTCCCATCTGCTAGTTATCATATCAGTAATTTGTATACTTTTTTTATTGGGATTTTATCTTTGCTTGATGCTGTTTAGGCCCATCTTCGAACACTGAAAAGCTTTAATTTAGTTTGCATCATGTAACGTTTCCTACCGCTTGCATTTGGTGAAAGGAAGTTTTCGCTCAGCCGATGTTAGGGGCAGTTTGTGTGGTTACTGTTTACATTTTTTTTAATGTATTTTATTTAACCTTTATTTAACTAGGCAAGTCAGTTAAGAACAAATTCTTATTTACAATGACGGCCTACCCCGGCCAAACCCCGGACAACACTTGGCCAATTGTGCGCCGCCCTATGGGACTCCCAATCACGGCCGGTTGTGATAAAGCTTGAAATCGAACCAGGGTCTGTAGTGACGCCCCTAGCACTGAGATGCGGTGCCTTAGACCTCTGCGCCACTCACGAGTTTGAATTTACTAGAGGTATGATTTCAAGTGTTGTTGAAGTTGATTGATATGATATATTATTGGTTATTTTTGTCACATACAGTTGTTGATATTGCATTTTTGTTGGGGATAGTGCTCAGTTTTATTCTGACTGTATAGTGTGTGTGTGTTGGGGGGGGTTCTATTCTTGCAGGGATATTCCAACAAGGATAATTCTCATTTTCCCACATCCCCATGAGGACTAAGGCTATTTTAGGCTTAGGGGTTAGGGTTAGTGTAAGAGGTTTGGGTTAGTGTAAGAGGTTTGGGTTATGGTTACGAGTTAAGGTTAGGGTTAGCTCTTAGGGAAAATTGGATTTTGAATGGAAATACATTTTAGGTCCCCATGAGGATCAAAGAACATAAGATGTGTGTGTTATGGGACATGTCTAATACAGTCAGTGGATAGGCTGGAGGTCCGTGGTATCTTTATCCAATGTGTTCCTGAACTGAGCTGGAGGGCAGTGCTATCTTTATCCAATGTGTTCCTGAACTGAGCTGGAGGGCAGTGCTATCTTTATCCCCTCTGTTGAACTGAGCTGAACTCTCCTGGAAGATACTAAGACCAGTCACGTCTGACATACACACACACACACACACACACTCAGTAGGCTCTCCCAGGGAGCCAGACGTGCATGATGGAAGGATGATTTCCTGCCTCTTTCTCGTGTGTGGGTTGGTCGGTGTGTGTCAGTTCAAGTCTGTGATTCTATTTGCGTGCTTGTTAGTAGTACCCACCTGCTGTTGAAATTGTCACCCAGGGTTTGTCATCGTGGCAGGACGTCACAGTGGAAAATATGTCCAGTCAACTATCCATCCTCACATATGGTCTCGTATCCCACTGTCTGATTCTTCCATGTTTCTGACTTAGCCCATTTTTTTGTTTTTCCCGGCCGTGTATTTTGGGGCTTTGTATTGGTAAAACGGGAATTCTTCTTTCGGGAATTGGAGGGTCAGTTATTGATTTAAAAAGTCACAGGTCACAGGTTAAACTGAAAAGTTGCAAACTAAGAATCATAGGATGCTGTTTTTGTCACCATCTTCCTCATCCTCTTCCTTCTCATTTCTGATAAAACCAGTGACATGATGACGTCCCATCCAAACTGGAAATTAAATGCTTTTTGTCAGTTTGACCTTTCCCCATTGTTAATGGTAGTTTCTGGAATACAGCTGTTGTCCTCTCTACTCAAACATCATACAGCCCTCGTTTCAGAAGTTGTAAATTAGTCGTAATCAAAAAACAAATTGCTGTTCTGTTATGCATTTGCCAGACTGTATCAAGTGTAAATCTGTTGTGTTTGTGAAGTGTGTGAAAGCTATGCTTTTGTTTTCACACATTATTGCAAAACATTTTTGCTTAAATGTTCTTTGTTAAGGTGAGCTGTGTAGCCATCAGACTCACTTTGTTGGAATATGGAAACTTGTGAAACTTAGAGCTTAGTGTCTCTGTGGCCAATGGATATCTGGCTGCAGGTGCAGTACATGCAGCTGTGCTTGACTTGTGTTGTGCTCTTTTGTGGGGGGATTCGATTCACGCCAGGCTTGTGTTTTGTGGGGCATTCGATTCAAGCCAGGCTTGTGTTTTGTGGGGGATTCGATTCAAGCCAGGCTTGTGTTTTGTGGGAGTGGGATGATGCGAATGCAATTGGGAGGGAGGGTGGATGAGTCCATATTGTCAATGCTGACTGGTTTCAGAAAATACATTTGCAGAGAGAGTTTCAAATGCTACTGTAAGTAAAGTGGAGAAGAGAGAGGGGGCATATATTCTATTATTTTATTGTATGATGGGAGGGTGGGCAGGGGTTACCGTGGCAACATATCGTGGTGACCATTGCCGTGGGGAAGTGAAGTTCTCAGTATATTTACACGTTGGTCTCTTTAAAGCTTCTGATTTAAAAAATAATAATAAAAAAAAAAAAAGACTGATGACTGTTTGCTTCTTAGAGCTAAATGAATTTCTATTAAATATTTTAAAAAGATTGCTCAAACTGATTGTGTGCAATTGTAATGATGGGAATTCAATAAAAGGTATTTTTACACAATAATTGTATGTGTGTGTGTGTGTGTCCACTTCCTTTCTCATTCTTCGTTGTGTCTTTCTGAGAAGGCCAGCCAGGACAGGGGCAAGGAGGACTTCTTGTCTCTGAGAAGGCCAGCCAGGACAGGGGCAAGGAGGACTTCCTGTCTCTGAGAAGGCCAGCCAGGACAGGGGCAAGGAGGAAAAAGGCATTTTGATTTTTTTTTTCTTCTTCTTTATGACTCAATGTTAAAAGAGCAGACTGACGGACTGAAATCTGTCGACAACAGAGAAAAGAGGTTTGTTACGTAGTACTTACTGAAGTGATGTTGTACTGCACTACAAAAACAGAGGATGTGTCCCAAATGGCACCGTGCCCCTGGTGAGGAGCCCTATGGGCCCTGGTCGAAAGTAGTGCGTTATATGGGTGATTCTACAGAAGTGGTGAAAATTGCTGTCCCCCCAAAAAAAAAAAAATCTATATATGGTAATTATTTGAAATGGCTAGCCAGCTAACTTAACTAAACGAACCAAAACATTGTTTGGAAAGTAGCTATTTTCTGTTACCTGGTTTGCTATATTGACATATACAACATTTATTTTTAAACAAATTTTGTTTATTGGTGTTGAAATACACCAGTTATGCTATTTTGGGCCACCAGGCCACCTGTTTTTGTGTTTATACTTTTCATAACAACAACGACAAGTTTGATGTCAGACAACAATAGAATGTTCATGATGTCACTGCGACAACTGTCTACAGACGTCAATAGATGTAGTATAAACCAGCCTTTAGTCTTGAGATCTTTGGCTGATTAGTACAGTATCATACTCAGTCGGTTCAGCACATGGGCTCACGTGTGAATCCTCAAAGAGATGGGTGGGACTAAGGCTTAAGAGTGTGTGGACGATGCTGAATAGTGTAGACAAAGAAGGGCTCTACAGTAGGTCTAACAAACTATTTAAGGGCCATTTTCTCAAAACTGGGGTTACAAGTTTTAAAGCAGAATTGCTTTCCCATTGTTACTCAACTGTAGTGTATGATGTACCATTTTCTATCTCGGAGTCTCTACTTTTATCCCCCCCCCAAAAAAATAAAAAAATCTAATTTTATAACTTAAGACCGAATCGATCCGGTTGGTCACAAATGTGTATGCATCTCTCTCTGTGTGTGTGTGTGTGTGTGTGTGTGTGTGTGTGTGTGTGTGTGTGTGTGTGTACGTACAAGAGAGAAGGGGTCAGAGGTTGCAAAGCATTGTAGTAGCAGGCCACCTCATTAGGGTTTTCCATGGGAAGTTAAGCTCGGGAATTTGGGGAATTTTGCTTAAATTCATCAAAAAAGTTAGCTTATAACAGTGAACCTTTTTTTTTTGTGGGATACACAAGGCAATTCTAGGTCTTTTGGCATATTTTGGTTAAACGATCCCCAATTCAATTGAATAGCAACCCTCTAGCTAGCTAACATTATGCTATAACTAGCAATGTAAATGGCTTTGAGATACAAATTATACTACTACACAGATCATACATGTAACGTTCGCTAGCGAGCCAGCCAGCTAATGTTAGCTAGCTAGCTAACAGTACGCTTTAACTAGCAATGAAAACAACTTTCTGACCAAATTTAGAATAATATCTGAAAATGTAACTTGGTAGACTCTCTTACCTGTATACATGGATTAACGCGTTTGAAGATGTAGTCCTGAGACGGGTGTTTTATACAACAGCCTTCTTCTGTGTCCTTCTCTTTTTGACTCCCTTCACATTATTTGCAATCAAACGCCAGAATTTTCTCCATTTCCTTAGCTATCATACTCTGCTTCCACCCGGTGTTCCACTAATTTCTAAACTCGGTCCTCAGGAAAGTGGAGAGCACTAGCAACACTTATGCAGTTGTTCGTGATAGAAAGCATTACCTAGCTACACATACTGAGCAGCTCAGAGAAGCGTGGTACATGGCAGACAGGATAATAATGAGGTCAGATATTATTATTATTATTATTATTATTACTATTACTGTCGGTCTGTGTGTCCTCTGACCTGACCCAGCTAGTCTGTCTGTGACCCACCACCTTGGAAGGCTGAGGTCAGGGGTCCACCTAAGCTGCTATAGCCTCTTCGTGATGTCCAGCTACAGCCGTTTTGGAATTCCGCTCTCACTGGAATGTAGGATATAGTTCAACCACATTTTAGTTTTGACAACCCTTAACTTTTCTGTGTGCCAACAACGTTGTTGTTCTCCTTGGGCTCTTCAGATGTCATGTCTCGTCCTCTCACCATGGAGTTTGGTCTTGGCCTGACAAGGTACTCATAAACAATCTAGGAAGGACAACTTTCACTTAGCTCTGGGAGTGAGGGATGGTTTGACACTGTTATTGTTTCATATAATACTTGTTGCCCATCAGTTGAACACTGACCTCTGGCCTTAGTACACACCTGTCGATGCAATAATCAGATGTGGTTGAACGATAACTCTTAAGATCTGTGTCAACCAGCCCTCATGTATGCCAAAGAAGGAAAATCAGATGACTCATTCTATTAAGGTTCTAAAAATGTCTAAATATGCCCCGTGTTATCCTCTCACAAAATGTTGTGCCATTTTTGCACGTGCATATTGTATGTCCACGGTGCACTCTAGCTCTAGGTAATGCTCCTGTACGGCCCAGCGGGGTCCTGGGTTGTGCATCGTCTATGCCCTGGTTTAAATTTCACTATATAAGCCACTGTCTACCCATACTGACAGTTGATGATGTCATGGAAACTACTCTTTCTGAATGCACTTAAACATTTTGAGAATGATTTTGTAATGAAATGCAGCCTGTCTCTCTTTTTGGTAAGGGAGGGGAGGGGGTGGTTGAGGTGGAGAAGGAGGGGTTCAGTTGGGTTCACGTTCATTAAAACATAATCTACCTGTGTTGAACTTGTACTTTTTCAACATTTATGCTTTTATGTAACCAAAAGCAGCCCTTTACATCCTCCCTGGTCGAAGGCAAGAATTCCCTCTGCTCCACCTCCTGATATTTAAAAAAGGAAAAAAAAAACGCCTGTGGGGAAAAGAAAAGAGAAGGCCATTAATGCACATTTTACGTCCCGGGCCGGACACAGCTTTTAAATCCTCTCACTGTACATATATCACAGAACAAAGACTTACGTGACCCTTTCATTCTGCAACCCACGCCCTGCACTCTCTTTCTGCAGCACTACCCAGTTTAAACATAACGGGGAGCCACTTAGGCCTGTGGGGTTAGTAGCCGTGTGACGACTGACGTAGTCGGGAGCAGTGGATATTTGTATTCCAGTTGGAGGAGCAAAGAAGAAGGCCCAGCTAAAGCACAAGGTCTCTTAAACAAAGATAAAAGTGCTTCTAAATCAAAGTCAGGAACTCTTTACAGAACCCTCTTTCACCCGTGTCTTACATGTCAATCCCAAATTCACAAAAGGTCTGTAATTGACAGAGAGATCGCAAAAGTAACTTTGCTGAAATAACAATGGAAGTTTTGTAAGGAGAGAATGTGTGTGTGTGTGTGTGCGTGATTGTGTGTCCATAGTAGAGAGAGTAAGCTAGTGAGAGTTGGAGTACATCTTCTGAAATGGTAACTGAGCAAAGTTGAACTTGTTCAGAGGGGGTTTAGACAGGAGCTTGTGCACCTGCGTTTAGAGTAGCTTCTTGGGAAAGGGAAGGAAACAGGACATGAAATTCAAACAACATCCTGTTGCTTCCCCCCACCCCACCCCACCCCCTATCCCTGGGCTGTTTGTTCTGCTTTTATTCCTGCCTCCTGTGTAGAAAATGGGAAAGAGATGAATCAGGGTGGAGAAGGGGGTGGGGGGGGGGGTCTCTTCCTGCTTCCTGGTATATGCTCATCTCCACTATATCCATTGGCCTGACTGACCTGACTGACTGACGCACTCACTGACTCTTAACCATTCATCTTTTTTATTCAAATCTGGGTTTGTAGACTGGGTGAACCGACGGGAATGGAAGGCGGAATGGAAGCGGATCCTGTTGTGAATGTGGGAAACGTGATTCCCTGCCGCCGTTTGTGTGTGTGTGTCAGTTCACGTCTGTCATTCTATTTTCCCAGAGTGTGTTTGTCTATGAACCAGAGAGCACGTCCTTATCTGTAAATATAGCTGACGAGGTATGAGCAAGCTTTCTAGTCAGTCACTTCAAAAAACGAAGGATCCTCTTCCTTGTTGGAATAGTGTAATTCAAATGACAAAATACTCAGGAAGTAATTTAAATACTGTGTGCGTGTGCGCTTGTGTTTGTGTTTGCGTGTTCACAAAAGCAAAGAAGGGAAGACGGTGGATTCTCACCCTTCTCTATTTGGTTAATGATTGAAGAAACACATGTATGAACTACAGTATGCCCGTCGGTGCAGCCAAGAGGAATTCAAGCACGAATAAACTTGTGCTTTGCAAATCAGCCTGCCCTGTTGATTCCTGTCAGATCTAGCACATTTGGTTCCTTGGAAGGTGTGGGAATGTAACGTTTTTGGTTTCACATCTGTTGTGGGAAGCCATTCGTTTCCCGACCGTTTTCTAAACGTTCTGAGAACAGAAGTGAAAATTTCACCTGTTCTGGGAATGTTTATTTTAATGTTTCACTCTGGTTCCTTAAATGTTTCCTGGGAGGTTTATTAACACTCTGCGAACGGAAATTAAAGGTTATTTGTAGGTAATTAAATAACACTGAGAACGGAAATGATAGGTTATTTGGAGGTTTTTGAATTACTTCCTTAACTTTCATTGAATGTTTTATTACACCTTTTAATACTGCTAGGTTATTTTTAGGTAAACTCTTTTGAACTCCAAGCACAGATTGATTGGAAATTAATTTCCTTAGACATTAATCATCATCATTGTTTTTGTGACATGGCATCAGTGAGATTTGAACCTATTACAGTATCTTCTGTTGTATATCCATGGAATTAGTCCACTGCGCCACCAGGATGGAGCTACAATGCCATGTTTTTATACACATATAAAGCTGTTAATTTTAGTCAATTCAAACAGACCCCATTTCAAATAAAACACGCACTCATAACAAGATAGAGGATTAGAGTTTGTTGTTGCTGAGAACGGAATATATATGTTTTTAAATAGCATTCTTAGTAACGTTTCACAGAACGTTCTAAAGTTTTCTTGTGTTTTTTTTTTTTATGGAAGGTTTTCTTAACGTTCTCTGAACTATTTGAGAACATTCCCAATTTTAAACCAGTTGGAAAACATTCGTAGAACATTACCAACATTTAAATTAAATGTAACCATGTTTGAACTTTTAGGAAAAATGATGTTTAACTAATGAAATACCAAGAAAATTCTGTTGTTTTCTTGTCAAGTAAATGTGCAGAGAATGTTCCAAAGCCAAGCGACTATCCCGCGTTATTCCCAGAAAATTGTGAAAAGGTTGTAGGCAAAATATCCATAGGACAAGGACACTCTCACCATCTCCAAGAAACATATATATGGTTCTCAGAACATTAAGTGCTGTGTACAAGCACACTTGTTAGTGTAAGATGCACATGCTCAATTTTAGGAGTTGATGGTTCCCACACACACACACACACATGCACACACACGCAGTACAGTGACCACAGAGAGTGGAGGAAGTGGAGCCCTGCTAAACAGGAAGTGACTGTGTTCCGGTTGTGTGGTGGAAGAAGAAGTGTTAAAGTTATTAGCTGAATTGGAGCAGGGTTTTTAGGGGCATCCTGTGCACAACTAGTGCTTCCTGTCACAAAACAACAACACAGCAGATTGGAGGAGAGGGGAAGGTAGAGGGGGAGGTGGGGAGAGGAGAGGAAGGGGGAGAGGAGAGGGGAAAGTTTAAGGGAGAGGAGAAGATATATACTATAAGATATTGGACATTTGACTTGACTTCTGTACTCACTGACAAGCCAACACATTAACCCACCCCTCCCAGATACAGGACTTCTGTACTCACTGACAAGCCAAACACATTAACCCACCCCTCCCAGATACAGGTGCAGACACTCAGGGAAACTCAATGTAATAGAGGAATATGTGTGCCACTGTATCCACATCCTATACACAGTTTCCTGTCTGCAATCACATGGATGGAAAGTTAATGTTTGACATTTTACACAAACACACATGCTATGTACAATTACTGACAAAAGAGCATCTGACTAGTCTTCATTATGTAATGGAGAAAGAGAGAAAATGTGTGTGTGAGAGCAAGTGTGAGAGAGACTGTGAGAGACTGTGAGAGAGGGTGTGTGAGAGAGAGAGAGTGTGTGAGTGTGAGAGAGAGAGAGTGTGTGTGAGAGAGAATGTGAGAGAGAGAGAAAGTGTGTGTGAGAGAGGGAATTTGTGAGAGAGCGAGAGAGAGATGGAAAGTTAATGTTTGACATTTTACACAAACCCTCTCACTCACTCACTCACTCACTCATTTACTGAAATGGAAAAATAGAGAATGTGTGTTTATGTGAGAGTGAGAGAGAAAATTAGTGAGAGAGAGGGAGAAAAAGAGTGTGAGAGTGAGTGAAACAGAGATGCACTTTCTCCCTTTACTGTAATAAATATTCCTCACAAAGAGATTCATTATTCACAAAATCACTACATTTATTCCAAATTTTAACTTATTAAACCCAGAGGAAAAACTAAAAATACTCATGGGCGAAGGAGCAATGGCTCCTCTTGCAGCCAAACATGTATTTGCCTGCCATAGCCTGAGGGACACTGAATAGTAACATCTGCATAGTCAGCAGTAACTTACTTATTATTACTATTAATGTTATTACTATTATTATTGTTGTTTATCATTCCAAATAGTAGTGGTATGGGTAGTAGGGTGATGGTAATGATAGTAGTTTAATGATGGTGGGGGTGGTAGTAGTGGTAATGATGATGGTAGTAGGGTGATGGTAATGATAGCAGTTTAATGATGGTGGGGGTGGTAGTAGTGGTAATGATGATGGTAGTAGGGTGATGGTAATGATAGCAGTTTAATGATGGTGGTGGTGGTAGTAGTGGTAATGATGATGGTAGTAGGGTGATGGTAATGATAGCAGTTTAATGATGGTGGTGGTGGTAGTAGTGGTAATGATGATGGTAGTAGGGTGATGGTAATGATAGCAGTTTAATGATGGTGGGGGTGGTAGTAGTGGTAATGATGATGGTAGTAGGGTGATGGTAATGATAGCAGTTTAATGATGGTGGGGGTGGTAGTAGTGGTAATGATGATGGTAGTAGGGTGATGGTAATGATAGCAGTTTAATGATGGTGGGGGTGGTAGTAGTGGTAATGATGATGGTAGTAGGGTGATGGTAATGATAGTAGTTTAATGATGGTGGTGGTGGTAGTAGTGGTAATGATGATGGTAGTAGGGTGATGGTAATGATAGCAGTTTAATGATGGTGGGGGTGGTAGTAGTGGTAATGATGATGGTAGTTGTAGTACTGATGTAATGGTGAAGATGACCGTTATTTAGTTTCATTTTCCATATTTAGATTT